>SJYX01000275.1:23676-175921 GCA_006410675.1 Oreotragus oreotragus | reverse complement strand
CGCCGTCGGGTGGGCGGGCGGGGCCTCTGGGCCGGACGCCACGCCCACTCAGCGTGAGACCTGCGCCCAGCCCCTCTTTCTGAGGTAACCCTCGGTGGGTCTTGGGGTCGAGCGGGAAGGAAGAGGTCCCGACCCCCACGAGGAGCCCGAGAGGGGCAGCTCTGGGCTCCACTCCCGTCCGTCCGTCCGCCCAGGTACGGCGTGTGCCTCATCGGCCTGAAGCGTGAGGACAACAAGAGCATCCTGTTGAACCCGGGCCCGCGGCACATCCTGGCGGCCTCCGACACCTGCTTCTACATCAACATCACCAAGGAGGAGAACTCGGCCTTCATCTTCAAGCAGGAGGCGAAGCAGAAGAGGAAGGGCTTCGCGGGGCAGGGGCTGTACGAGGGCTCGTCCCGCCTG
The DNA here is from genome assembly GCA_006410675.1 of Oreotragus oreotragus. Taxonomy (NCBI): domain Eukaryota; kingdom Metazoa; phylum Chordata; class Mammalia; order Artiodactyla; family Bovidae; genus Oreotragus; species Oreotragus oreotragus. The sequence continues at coordinate 175,516 of SJYX01000275.1, read as the reverse complement.
CCCGTGCACAGCATCATCGCCTCCATGGGTGAGGCCGCGCCCGCTCCCGGCTGGGCAAGCGCCCGGGGGCCCCACACGTAACCCTGGGCAAGGCCCCTCTCTCTCTGGGCCTCATCCCTGCCTTCCTGTGAGGACATCACTGTCAGCACTGGGAGGGAAGCCCCACCCCCAGGACAGTCCCAGGAGGGGCCGCCAGCCAAGTCCAGCCACTCTGTTCCAGGGACAGTGGCCATGGACCTCCAGAACACGGAGTGCCGGCCCACACAGAGCAGCGGGGGCAGCGGGGGCAGCAAGCTGGCGCTCCCCACAGAAAACGGCTCAGGCAGCCGGCGGCCCAGCATTGCACCCGTGCTGGAGGTGGCCGACAGCTCGACTCTGCTGCCCTGCGACCTGCTGAGTGACCAGTCAGAGGACGAGATGACGCCGTCAGAGGATGAGGGGCTGTCCGTGGTGGAGTGAGTGTCTCGGGGCGGGAGGGAGGGCAGACGCTCTCNCCAGCATTGCACCCGTGCTGGAGGTGGCCGACAGCTCGACTCTGCTGCCCTGCGACCTGCTGAGTGACCAGTCAGAGGACGAGATGACGCCGTCAGAGGATGAGGGGCTGTCCGTGGTGGAGTGAGTGTCTCGGGGCGGGAGGGAGGGCAGACGCTCTCCTCGGGAGAAGGGAGGCACAGCGTGTGCGTGCCTGGTGCTCTGGTGTCCAGCACTGGGCTGGACCCACGCTCTGAACCAGGCTTCCAAACAGCTTTTGTGGAGACCTTGCTTGGCAAATGGAATCTGGGGCCCCAGCTCCTGGGCAGGAAGGCTGTGCTGTACCCCCCTCGCCCCTCGTCCTCCTCAGCCTCGCACACTGGGCGGGCAGTACCATGGCCTACTTGACCGAGGCGGCTGCACTCTGAGCACGGTCTGCGGAGCCCTGGGTGAGGTGCTGTCCAGGCCTGGAGACTGCTGGCCCATGCTGAGCTGTCATGCTGCCCTGGGTTTGAGTCCAGATCTTTCTCTGAGATCATGAGACAGAAAAGACCCCAGTGTGTCCTGGAATCTCAGCCACTTGGCCTTGTCCCAGACGGATAGGCAGCGCCTGACCCCAGGGCCGTGGCCAGTCACAGGCCTGCACGGCCTGTCCCTCCCAGCTGGGCTGTCAGCGTGCTGTGGCCACTCTCTGCCCCTGCCTCTGTCCCTGGAATGGAGTCAACGCACTTTAAAGACGGGCTGCTGGGGACTGGCTCCAAGATCAAGGGGGCTCTGCAGGGCTCCTGTGAGCAGGTGGCAGACTGGCCTCTGACGCTGCCTCCCTTAAGCCAACTGGAGGCCAAGCAGAAGGCCAGCCCCTCTCCAGGTGGCTGGTGGCCTACCACCCCACATGTCTGCAGTGGGCACTCAGGGGACAGCTGGAAGGTGAGGGGCAGCCTGTGGGACAACTGGTCCAGCCTGGCTGCCAGTAGAATAGGGGCCGAGGGCCAGCATCTGCCCCAGCGTTAGGGTACTGGGAACACCAGGGTAGGGGAACCCCTTAAGGCTCTTCCGTGGCTCCCAGGCCTGTGTGAGCTCCTGTGTGTGTTTGTGTGTGTGTGTGTGTGCATTGCATGGAATCTCCTCTGATTTCCAGAGAACAGACAGAGATCCTGGTCACAGCCTCCTTCCTGCCTAGGGGTTGAACATAGAGGTCCTGGGACTTCCTGCGCAGGAGGGGCTGTGGGGAGGCTCTGAGTGCCCCAGCCCAGTCTGGTCTGCGATGCCTGGCGCCCCCGTGTGGCCACCCAGGGTGAGGGGCATATGTCCGAGGTTCCTCTCTCCCACCCCTCCAGGTATGTGAAGGGCTACCCCCCTAACTCACCCTACATCGGCAGCTCCCCAACCCTGTGCCACCTCCTGCCCGTGAAAGCCCCCTTCTGCTGCCTGCGGCTGGACAAGGTGGGTCACAGCAAAGATGGGGAGGCAACAGGGACCCTGAGGACATCCTGAGTCAAGTCCACCTCCCCGGTGTCTATTTCTGTTGAGGGGGGCACATTCCCTCCCTCCTGCATCCGCATGCGTGTCTGAGGCGAGGGTGTGCCTCTCCTGACCACAGTCCACTTACCAGCACCAGGATGTGTGTGTCGGAACTTCAGCCCACAGTCCAGCTGCCCTTCTGGCCAGAGCCAGTCCTGACCCACTTCTGCATGCCCACCATGCCTGCCTCCCTCCATCTCAAGGCTCCTCACCCCCACCTTCCCTGGGTTTCTCCCGTATTTGGGGAGCGTAGTCATCGATTTGGTGGAGCGTCCCTGAAGGGGGGCAACTCAGCCTTTGCACGGGATGGGGGCTGGTCCCCCCAGAGGTGCCATATCCTCCAGAGGCCTCCCTGCAATGCTGCCTTAGAGCATGTGGTTTGGGTCCACACCTGGTCTCCCTGGAGGAAATGCAGCTTCACCTTTGCAGTCAGGACGTCACTGTGGGGAGACACGTGGGGGCCAGGTACATAAGCTGCTCATCACCGACCCCCTGATGCATTTCCTTTGTAGTTGATGGGTCGCAGGTTCCAGTTCCTTCCATGATTGTGTCCACTTTTCCCCGTGAGGAGGTTCTTCCCCTTTCTTAGCCATTTGTGTACATCAGTGTGGACTCACTGTTTTACTCAGTAAACCCACTGTGCATTACTGCAACATCGGCTTTCTACGCGGATCCTGCTGGTTTTGACACTCAGAATTTGCTGGTTTTGCTGATGGAGCCTCCAGGTCTTTCCGACGCGTCTCCTGGTCTGTGAAGAAGTCTGTGCTTCTGAACTAATGGTGCCTGCCCCCCCATTCTTGTTCCTACTCCAGTCCTGGGACTGCCTGCTGCTCTGAGAAACCTGATTCCTATTAGTGGAAACCACATTTAGAAGCAAGATGGGGATTTGGGGTGCTCACTGCTGCCCTACATCTGAGCCTCTCCGCAGAGAGCTAGAAAGTGGGCACACACAAAACAGAATGTGTACACACGTGACAAAATGTGCACACACAAAATGTGTACGCACCACTTGACAGAATGTATACACATATGACAAAACGTGTGCACACACAAAACGTACACATGCACACATAACAGAATGTACACACACGACAAAACATGTACACACAAGCATGTGTACATATGCACTCGCTACAGAACATTTACACACAGGGCAGAACACGTGCACACAAAATGCGTACACACATGCACACACTGTGGAATGTGTATACACATGACAAAATGTGTGTATACACCCATGTATACACATGCAAACACTACCGAATGTGTACAGATGACAAAACATGCACACACAAAATGTGTATACACATGAGAGAATGTGTATACACATAAGATATGTGCACACAGAAAAGAATGTTGAATGTGTATACACATAAGACGTGTGTATACACGTAAGATGTGTGTACACACGAGAGAATGTTAGTCATAAATGTGCACACACAAACCATGTACACACATGCACACACTACAGAATGTGTACGCACATGACAACATGCACACTCAAAAATGTGTATACACACGAGAGAATGTGTATACACATAAGATATGTGCACACAGAAAAGAATGTTATACACATAAGAAATGTGCACACACATACAAAACGTGTACACACATTCACACACTATGGAATGTGTATATACATGACAAAATGTGTGTGTACACACATGTATACACATGCACACAGTACAGAATGTGTACACATGACAAAACATGCACACACAAAATGTGTATACACTTAAGAGAATGTGTATACATGTGTGTACACACTAGAGAATGCTATACACATAAGAAATGTGCACACACATACAAACATGCATGTGTGCGTGTACACACATGCACACACTATGGAATGTGTACATACATGACAAAATGTATGTGTACAAAGAAGGCAATGGCACCCCTCTCCAGTACTCTTGCCTGGAAAACCCTATGGATTGAGGAGCCTGGTAGGCTGCAGTCCATGAGGTCGCTAAGTCGGACACGACTGAGCGACTTCACTTTCACTTTTCACTTTCATGCATTGAAGAAGGAAACGGCAACCCACTCCAGTGTTCTTGCCTGGAGGATCCCAGGGATGGGGGAGCCTGGTGGGCTGCCGTCTGTGGGGTCACACAGAGTCAGAGATGACTGAAGCAACTTAGCAAAAACACCCAAAAACATGTATATAAATGCACACACTACAGAATGTGTACACACATGACAATATGCATACTCAAAAATGTGTATATGCACATGAGAGAATGTGTATACACATAAGACGTGTGCACACAAAAGAATGTTATACACATAAATGTGCACACACATGCACACACTATAGAATGTGTACACACATGACAATATGCACACTCAAAAATGTGTATATGCACGAGAGAATGTATACACATAAGACGTGTGTGCACACAAAAGAATGTTATACACATAAGAAATGTGCACACACATACAAACCGTGTACACACATGCACACACTACAGAATGTGTACACACAAGACAAAATGTGCACAAACACAATGTGTCCACGCAGACACATCTGTGTCTGCATCTGCTAAGGCCACAAGCTCACACAGACACCTCCCTTCCCATCCCCGCAGGGCCCCAGCTCGCTCTGCGGGGTATGGTGGATGGCTGGCCTGTAGCCCTGGTGACACCAGGTGCCATTTGGCCTCAGGCTTCCCTGGAGCACCCTCCCTCCCCCTCCATGGCTGATTCCAGCTTTCTCCCCTTCCAGGGCTGCAAGCACAACAGCTACGAAGACGCCAAGGCCTACGGCTTCAAGAACAAGCTGATCATTGTCTCGGCGGAGACAGCGGGCAACGGGCTGTACAATTTCATCGTGCCGCTGCGCGCCTACTACCGGCCTCGCCGGGAGCTCAACCCCATTGTGCTGCTGCTGGACAACAAGTGAGGGGCAGAGAGGGCAGGGCATGGGTGCCCTCACCTTCGGCGGGGAGTGAGGGGAGTGGCCCCACCCGCCTGCCCCTTCCCACACCCTGGCACTGCTCCATCCTCCTCCCCATGACCGTGAACCTCCCCCAGAGCACACCCTGAGCACCTCTACCCCAGAGGCCTGCCAGCCCGAGCTCAGGGTCCAGTCTCAGCCGTCCTGCCTCCCGGGGCCTTGGTTTCCTCTTGGGGACAATAAAGAGCAGCCCCGTTAGCCTCTAAAGGCCCGCCCCCCCAGTCCAAGCCATCAAAGTCCTGGGGCCCCTGCTCTGCCCAGGTCAGAACTGGTGTCGGGGTGGGGGAGCCGGATGGACGCCTGCAGGCTGTGCTGTGCCAACAGGCCCGACCACCACTTCCTGGAGGCCATCTGCTGCTTTCCCATGGTCTACTACATGGAGGGCTCCGTGGACAAGTAAGGCGCCTCTTGGCAGGAGGACCCCCGCCCCACTGCCCTCCGCCCGGGCGGGCGCCCAGGGCCAAGCCCGGGGGTGGCCGCACCCACGGGCGTGTCCCCACAGCCTGGACAGCCTGCTGCGGTGCGGCGTCATCTACGCGGACAATCTGGTGGTGGCGGACAAGGAGAGCACCATGAGCGCCGAGGAGGACTACATGGCCGACGCCAAGACCATCGTCAACGTGCAGACCATGTTCCGGTGAGGCGCTTGGGCTGCCCTGAGCTCCCCCTCGTCGGCGGCCAGGGGCCCCAACCTGAGCCCCTCCCCACGTCCATGACTGGGCCCACCCATGGGGTGCCCCACGGGGGAGCTGCAGGGCCTGTCTCTTATACACATCTAGATGTGTATAAGAGACAGCTCTAGCTCTCTCCAAACTGGAGAAGGTGAGTGGCCCCTCTCGAACCACCCCTTCCCCTCCCGCCCCACGTAAATTGCCCCTTCTGACTCTGCCCAGCTCAGGATCTGCACCAGGCCTGGAGGCCGTGGGTGCCTGCCTTCCTCCGGCGGGGTGCTAGCCCCATTGTGAGGCTCTTGAGCGTGCAGCACAGAGACTCTAGGGTCCTCGGCCAGGAGGGGACATTGTCTGCCTAACGCAAGGTCCATTCCGGCCTTGTGCGTGGCCAAGGCAGCTCGTTACACAGAAATTACTAACCCAGTGACACCAGTGCTGACATCACACCCACGTCTGAGCCGCGTCCGTTCTGTCAGACACTGGCGGGGACGTGTTCATCCTGGCACAGACGAGGGCCTGGGACCAGAGCGGAGAGTGGTTGCCTCAGGTCACGCAGTGGCTGAGGCCAGGTCAGCAGGGGCCCGGGGGACACGGGGACCCTTCAGGGACCGGTGGTGCTGCCCTGGCATGTTCGTGGACCCCAGGCCCTCCCCAGCCCCCTGTCTGGGTCAGTGTAGCACTGCCCTCCACAGAGAGGCAAGGCCGCACTCAGGTGGCCCCGGGTGAGACCAGGAAACAGGTGGGCCGCTACCAAGGAGACCCGGCCAATGAAGTTGGGGGCAGTGACCATTCCCTTTGAGCCCAGACTGGGGTCCTTGTCGGGGGGCAGCTTGCATCTGCATGGCTGACCCCACACCAGGCCAGGCCTGGCCCCAAAAGCAGACAGAGGGGTAGCGCTGGAGCTCCACCTGCCCAGAGCCCAGGTGGACACGGAAGTGCGTTTTGCCAGGAGGCCCATGGTGGCCCCAGAGCCCCGTGGTCGGTAGCCAGAGGCCTCAGTCAGCAGCCGAGGAGCTCAGGTGGTCCTGCCCCTGGAGGAGGCTTGGCATGTACCCCACACAACAGCCCGTTGGAGCCCACTCAGAGCCACTTCCTGAACCTCCGTCTGCTCAAACTGGGACTGTGGGCCTCGGAAGCAGCCCTGGCCAGGACTGTGTCCCGGCGCTTGGGCCAGTCTGACCCAGTTCAGGCAGGATGACCAGCACAGAACTGGGGTCAAGGCTGGCATCCCGGCACTGGTCCTCACCTGCCGCCAGTTCCCCGTGGGCCTGGCACCCCTACCTCCTCAGCCAGTGGGCTTGAAATAGACCCGTCAGCAGACACTGCCCCTCCACAGCAGACACCACACGTCCACCCCTACTCTGCCCTCTGTGGCAGGCATCACCAGTTGATCACACCTTCCACCTTCCCCTGCAGCATCACCTCCAGGGAGGGGCAGAGGCAGGGGTGGCCCACTCCCCACTTTGTCCTCTTGTTTTGTGATGGGGAGAGAAGTCAGCAAGTGAGCACGTGTGACCTGAGGCTGCAGCCCGGGGTTGAAGACCATGCCGATGGATATGCTGGGCAGGGCCAGGCGTGTGCAGTGCCTGGGGGCTGAGAACAGAGGAGCCCAGAGCCACGTGATCCACCCCCTCTGGAGAGGGTGCCTCCCCCCACCTATGCACACAGAAGATTCCACAGAGGACGAGGTGGGAACGTGGCATCACACTGTACGTACAACCTGGATGAGGCGAGTCCTGTTTCGTGAGCGGAAACTGCAGCAACATCGGAAACGCTTCTGGCATTCAGATCAACGTGCTTCCCCAATCGAAGTGGCACTAGGCGGGGGTGGGGGAGGATTCCGGAAAGCGTGGAGGGCAGTGGCTGCGTCTCCTGGGAGGTTCTCAGGAAGGTCTCCCAGAGGCCGGGCCACTGCCCACCCCGTCCCCAGACTCAGGTTCCTGGTGGCATCATCGTTTCAATAGCCTCGGCACCTGTGATGGTGACGTCGACTAGGGCCCAGCCTGCCTATTCAGTCCTACTCCCTCCAGCCACGTGGTTCTCAGAAGGGTTCGTCACCACGTGGTTCTCAGAAGGGCTCATCCCATGTCTCACTGTGACCTGTGACCTCGGAGCTTGGGCTACAGCCTCCAGTCTCTCCGTGGCCACTACGGAACAGGCAGCATGAAGCCACGGAGACATCAAGCCTTCCTTCGTCCACAGTCTCCCTGGACCAGCCCTCGGTCTTTTCTTCTCAATCCATTCACTGTTCTTAGTGAAGGGAAACAGACAGCTTTAATGATCTTGGGAGTCTCCCCGTTTGTCCTCATAGCGTGCGACAGGAGCATGCAGCCTGGAGTCAGCAGGCCACGCAGGTTGGATTCCAGGGCTCGTCCGTGATTTGTTCTTCCGGATGGCAAAATGCCGCTCAGAACTGACACACTGTTACCCGTTTGGACACTCACGTGCCAGCACACCCTCGGGCTCCCTGCTGCTGGGGAGGGACAGAGGTGAGGCCCGCTGCCCCAGTGTTTGTCTGCCCTGCCGGCCACCAGCCGAGTTTGCAGGAGGAAGCTGCCGCAGCACGAAGCAGCCCCAGGAAAAGGCCCCGGGGGGGCTCCTGCGTCCCACCTTCTGTCTGTGTGGAGCGTGTCCTGGTCCAGAGGGAAGGATGATTTCCTGGGCTCAGAGCCACCCCTCAGCTGTAGGCCAACCTCATGTGGTGGAGACATGCGCCGAAAAAGTTCACGTCCCAGAACAAGCACGGAGTGGGGAACACGATTCTGTGAAGGATGCTGAGATGGAGGAGGCCCTGGTTCGCCCCGGGGCCCTATGCCATCACCAGGGTCCTTGCAAGAGGGAGGCCAGAGGTCAACCTGCCAGCCCTGGAGGTGGAGGAAGGGCCCAGGGCCATGGTTGGCTTCTAGAAAATGGGAAAGGTGCAAGAAAGGAGTCTCCTGGCCGGGCGGGGGTTGGGAGGTGTTGGTCACCGGCGGGAGCCCTGCGACACCTGACTCCAGCCCCAAATATCCGATCGGTTTCACAAAGTCTGATACCGTGAGACAGGAACCATGTGGTTCTGAGCTGTGGGTCTAAGGAATCCATGTGGGGCCTCGCTGTGCTCACAGGGGAGGCAGGAGCTGTGACACACGTGTTGCTGCTCACACGCACGCCTTGCGTCCTCGCCACCTCACTCACAGGACACGAGCTCCCCGACAAGTTTCTATGAGAGTCAAGGGCCCAGGGCAGCAGTGGCTGGGCGTTAACCCCAGCACAGAGCCCTGAGTCCTTACCCCCGGCTCCGTCCCCCAGTATCTGGGGGACATGAGCCAGGTGCTTGGCCTCTGTGTGGGGTCATCTGCTGGCCTGTGTTCATACACTCACCCCACACGTGTGCACATGCACACACACCCCGTACACGCACGCCCTGGGCTGCCTGCCCTGTGAGGCTGTGGCCGCGGGCACCAGCCGTCTGAGCCCCCCTGTCTTGCAGAGGGAGCGTGAGAACGGCTCCAACCTGGCCTTCATGTTCCGCCTGCCCTTCGCCGCCGGCCGCGTCTTCAGCATCAGCATGCTGGACACACTGCTGTATCAGGTCAGCCCGGGGCCTGGCTGACATCCAGGTTCCCAGGAGACCCAGTGGGTCTGAGTGGCTCTGGGCCCTGTCCCTGACTGGGAGCCACAGGGGTTCACCCCTGAGCGTCACCATCCTTTCCTCCCAGGAGGGTGCTGGCCTAGGGTCACTCCTGGCAGCCTTTGGGTTTCTGATCCCTTCTGACCTAAGGCGCGTGACCAGGCCAGGAAAGGCCACCCGGCTCCGTCTGCTGGCACGCTGTGCAGGGGACGCTGTGGGTGCCAGGCGGGCATGTCCCGCCAGGGGATGTGGAACTGCCCACAACACCGGCCTCACTGCGGCCTCTCTCCTCCAGTCCTTCGTGAAGGACTACATGATCCCCATCACCAGGCTGCTGCTTGGCTTGGACACCACGCCAGGCTCCGGCTACCTCTGTGCGGTAAGTGCCTGGGCCGGAGAGGGGGACGGGGCGGGGCCAGAGGGGCGTGGGCGGAGTGCGGGCGGAAAACCAAAACATCTCAGACTCTTTGTTTTATAATACAGGCATGAATCCAAGTAAACCCTAAGAACTATTTCTAATAGAGTTCAATAAAAGAAATATAAGACTAGCAGTTCATTGCAATAGGATGAAAATTATTTATCAGGTAGTACTAAAGCCATTAATAATCAGGATTTCATTAAAATCTCTAAGTACCCTGTAAGATAAAGAAACTAAAGTTTTTATAATTTAAATAGCATAGGCTAGGCTAGCAATATGTTTTCCCATAGTTAAAAACACAAAAGTTTTCCTAATATACTTCTCAGCAATTTAATTTATCTGTTGGACAAGCTGGCACATTTGTATCCTACTAAAGCCTGATGACTTCATTTTCAGGAAGCAAAAATACAAATATCCTCTTAGACATCCAGAAAGTCTAAAAATTTGTCTTCTAAGTATTCATGAGTCCAGTGTGGACATCTACCTTTCCTCTCCCCTTGTGGAAAAAAATAGCTCCACTGCTAAATTAGATGATTTCCTTTCCTGGAAGCACATTTAGCATATTACAACAACCTGAAATAGTTTAAATAATAACGTTTTGTATGTGCACATGCATGCTAAGCCTCTTCAGTCATGTCTGCCTCTTTGCGACCCCAAGGACTGTAGTCCACCAGGCTCCTCTGTCCATGGGATTCTCCAGGCAAGAATACTGAAGCGTGTTGCCATGCCCTCCTCCAGGGGATCTTCCCAACCCAGGGATGGACCCTGCATTTCCAGTGACTTCTGCACTGCCGGTATGTATTCTTTAGTGCTGAGCCACTAGGGAAGCCCAGACAACACCTTTTATGTTAAACAAAATAATTTTTCAACAGAAACAATGGTCCTTAACAGAGACATTCCATAAACAGGCCAGTACTTAAATTTAGCTCAAGTTCCATGATTTTTTTTATAAGAGAACAATCCACCATACAACCTTTCTTATTTTACTAAATTCTTCACAGCAATTATCAAAATTCATACTCAGAACAGGCTCAGAACTCTGTCCAATGCCAAGCCCAAGTTAACACTAGGAGGCTCATTCAACTGACAGTGCCAGAAAATTAGTCCAGGTTATAAACAATAATCAAGAGAGAAACTGTTCCTTAACTGACATTTACCACTCACTGAATTTCATAAACATATCACCCTTTATTTGACTGCCACTTGATGATATATGGAGCCATAATGACAACTGCCTTTGCTTGCTAACAGAAGCTGTAGAAGAAAGACAAGGCAAATCATCATTGAAGGGATATTTCAAGAAGTCTCAATAAATGCAGTTCCTATGAAATAATATCCCCAAAGAATTTTATGTGTGCCTTGAATATTTAATACATGTTCATAATACTACTTGAAATTTATTTTTATTATTTTCATGATTTTTATGACTATTTGAAATCATGATTTCAAATATTTCATGATTAAATTCATGTCTTTATAAATAAAAGGAAGAATGGAAACCGACTTTACATTATTTGTTTTGTTTAATCACTCAGTCATGTCTGACTCTTTGCAACCCCATGAACTGTAGCCTGTCAGATTCCTCTGTCCATGGGATTTCCCAAGTGAGAATACTGGAGTGGGTTGCCATTTCCTTCTTCAGGGGATCTTCCTGATAAAGGGATTGAACCTACGGTTCTTCATTGCAGGCAGATTTTTTTACCCACCGAGCCATCGGGGAAGCCCTACTTTACATCACTGGGCAACAGTAAATAAGGGCCACCTTGTGACAACTGATGAGAGATAAATTAAATCTGAGATTGCCAATCATTAAAATACCTAAACTGACTTTCCTTGGACTCAAGTTCTTCTTGGTTTTATCACATAAAACACTATGACCTCTTTAATGTTACCCTGTTCCTGACTGATTTTGATTCCTTGTCTTGAATAAATATACAAGATGACAATCACACACACACAAAATGACAGGAATGTTTTCAGACTGCTTACGGGAAGCTATTGCCCCCAAAGCCCAATACAACCTGCAAGCCATCAGCAAAGGAGAGTGTGAGGGCTTTTCTGGAAGGCGTGAACCAGGCAGGAAAAAAGAGAAGGAAAGCAGTGAAATGGAGCAGGACCATATGGTCCCCGTCCCCCAACCATGTCGTCTGCCTGCCTTCAGTCTGTGGAGAACTTTAAAGAATGTGTAATCAGAGACGTGAAAAATGCTGAAACAAAGGAAAACAGTCAGAGGAGACTACACAATAGGAATGTAGTCATTACGCTCAGTCAAGGACCTTCAGTTCTTTCTCTAGGGCTATAGATAATATTCTCAGCCATATTCCATGAGCTGTCTTACAGATACCAAAACACCAGGTGAAGTTAACTTCGTGATGACCAGACTGTACCCAGGACACGAGCTGCCACGATTCTGAGAACTAACCGCAAAGAAACGGAAACCAATGGACCCTGGAACTAAAGATTAACTGTACCTAAGACAATCAAGATGATGCGGGTCAGACCACAGATGACAAATTTGAAGATGACTGTTAAAGATGACTATGCTGTTTCTCCACATAGCCCCCCTCACCCATAAAAGCTCTCACACCCTGCTTGTTGGTGTGGGAGTTGGCCTTTGGACAGATGTCCTCCACCCTCCCCTTGCCCCTCCCCTAGATTCAGCCAGCGTCTGAAATAAAGCAAACTTTCATTTCCAGTAACCTGGCCTGTCTATTGGCTTTTGAGCAGTGAGCAGCAGGATCCACATACTCCTTTTGCTAACAGTAGCTTACAAAATGGTTGGTGATCACCAGCAACTTAAGAATATACATTAAAACTCAGAAAACAACATTTTATAAATGAGCATACACAACTACTCAAAATGATAGACAGCTGATGTCAGCTCAGTAGCAGGAGAAACCAATATGTTGATCAGGCCAAAGCCAGAATTAGATTATACTCTACAGAAAACAAGGCATAGCTTGCCTGTTAAACATAGAAACAAAGAAAATGCTCTAACACTTACACTTGTCTTTTTGTCAGTTTGCAAAACACTGATTGTCTTTTATTTTGCTCAATACATGAAGCATTTTCCTTTGGTTCACTGCAAACTGTAAGCTTAAAATAAAGCTTAAAATGTCAATACTTCTTGCTTTCTACAATGTGAATTTAGTGTTTTACAAACTTTTAACACACACATTAAAATGTCTAAGACCTGAGTAAATATTATTAGATACTGCTTTGGAGACCCCGGTTCAATTCCTGGGTCAGGGAGATCCACTGGAGAAGGGCTAGGCTACCCACTCCAGTATTCTGGCCAAGAGAATTCCATGGACTACAGTCCATGGAGTCGCAAAGAGTCGGACATCTGACTGAGTAACTTTCATTTTCTATGTCAGTTCAAGATATGACTGCACTGTCTAATCCATTTTCATATTGTTCCCAAAGAGAACACTTAAAATGGGAAAGTTATTCAAAGGAAAATTTATAAACTTCAAAGTTTTTTACCAGGGAGTGTTGAATTTGGATTATTCAAGTGTAAACTGATGATCTGTAAAAGCTGAACCTGGCTAACGGGAAGGTAAAGACAGAAGAGTCGTTCTCGGCCTCTGTAAGTTCCACACTTGCAGGAAGCTCTATGGTACCTGTCGGCATCCTCAGAACAAGCAGAGGCACCGACTGTCTTTTCTTCAGATTGTCTTCCCGAGGATGTCTATCTCACTACAGCACTGGGTGGTAGAAATAAAGTCTACTTCCAAAGCTAAGGATAGTTTTCCTTACTGACCTGTGTAAATGTCTGTATTCCCTGAACTGTGATTCAGTCTCCATTCTGTTCAAATGTGTTGCTTGGCCATCTTTGCATTGCCCTGGAGGAATGGGGGCTTAAGGAACCCATTCAAGAAAACACTGTCTGGCTACTGCTCTGGTGGCAAATAAAGTCCTTTGTCTTTGCCCTGGGGATCTTCTGAGAGCGTCTATGAAACTGTAACAGGGTTCCTGGCTTGCAAGCTGGATAAAATATTAGACCCTTCACAGTTTTTGATAACTGTGATGGCCAGGATAGAATGCTGACAGATTCATGGTTTTCTGGAAGAGAAAGAATCAGAGACTTGCAGTGTGATAAGGAGGACTTCTGGGCCATCTCTGGAAATTGGTAGCAAACATATTGAGCAAATTGTATGTTTAACGGCGTAATGATGGTCTTCTGCTTTAATGCCTGCTAATGAGGAAGAGTTTACAAAGTGATTGCAGGCTGAGTACTGGGAAATAAACTCAAAGACACTCCCCAAACTGTGTCCTGACTGTGACTAACTTTTCTGAGTGGGTTAGCAGAAACTGATGACCCCTTTCAGAAACAGTTATGGAGAAATGTACCTAGACTAATTATTAAAGAAGAGAAATTTGAGACCATGGTGAGCAGAAATCCCGGTTGCAGTGTGGCTGTAGATGCTCCTCTTTGTCCCCATTTTTGATATCTATCACATGTTTATATGACTGTCTGTCCTGTTGGAGCTTCTTGAAGGACTGGCAATATATCTTATTATTTTCCAGTTTTCAGGGGTCAGTCACTGAGTGCAGGAGGAGAAGGGGGCGACAAAGGATGAGATGGTTGGATGGCATCACCGACCCACTGGACATGAGTCTGAGCAAACTCCAGCAGACAGTTGAGGATGGGGAAGCCTGGTATGCTGCAGTGCATGAGGTCACAAAGAGCTGAACACTGCTTGAATGAACAACAAATAAGTATTTAATAAATAAAATATAAAAGATTAAATTAGATGACTAGACGGATGTTTAGATGGAGGAACAAACAAGGAATAAGGGGTCTGATCTGGCTAAGTGGATTGTCAAGCTCAACCTCTTGAGGAGACCCAGGGAGCCTCCAAACTCAGAAACAGAGTCTTTGACTTTGTTCTCAGCCTGGGATGGTGACCCGGCTACCATGTTCGGCATGACGCTGAGTCCAGGCAGCAGTGGTGACCACAGACTCATTCAGCAGCTTGACTCCAGCTGCTCTTGTCAGGCTCTTACTGACAGCCTCTGTACGGTGATGCAGCTTTGTACACTTTGTGTGGGTGGGTGCGTGGGTGCTCAGTTGCATCTGACTCTTTACGGCCTCGTAGACTGTAGCACAGGAGGCTCCTCCATCTATGCGATTTTCCAGGCAAGAATACTGAAGTGGATTGACACCCCTTTCTCCAGGGGATCTTCCTGATCCAGGGATCGAACCCACATCTCCTGCACTGGCAAGTGGCTTCTTTACCCCTGCACCTTTAGGTCCCCAGAGCAGCAAGTGTTTAATCTGCCGGTCTGTAGACTGGCAGCATTGATGGCATTGCTGCTAATATAAGACTTTGGGTGGATCACAGGGCTCATTTCACTGAGCTGCAAACCACCTCCACACCAGCCATAATCAAGAGTAAATGTGCCTTGCTTATTGCTACAGAGCTGCTCTCTCAGAGGTTAAAGCGTCTGCCTCCAATGTGGGAGACTCAGGTTAGATCCCTGGGTCAGGAAGATCCCCTGGAGAAGGAAATGGTAACCCACTCCAGTACTCTTGCCTGGAGAATCCCATGGATGGAGAAGCCTGGTAGGCTACAGTCCATGGGGTCGCAAAGAGTCGGACACGACTGAGCGACTTCACCCACAGATGCTTTGAGAGGAAAAAAGATTATTAGTGGAGTTAAAAATTTCCTTGCTCCCAAGAGGAAATAATAGTCATGTACACCTGTCCAAGGGCTTCCTAGGTGCCTCAGCAGTAAAGAGCCTGCTTGCGAAGGCAGGAGATTTGGGTTTGATCCCTGGGTTAGGAAGATCCCCTTGAGAAGGAAATGGCAACCCACTCCAGCATTCTTGCCTGGAAAACCTCATGGACAGAGGAGCCTGGTGGGCTGTGCTCCATGGAGTTGCAAACAAGTCTGACAGGACTTAGCGACTAAACAACAATGTTTGTCTGCTCTCAAGAGGGAATAATGATCATCTGCATATGTGCTAAGTCATGTATACTTGTTCAAATATGCTAAGAACTCCCGAGGAGGGTAAGGACTTAAAGCTTTACAATTCTGTCCCATAGGCAACCAAATCACAATCTGCTGGGACAGAGACAGGGGCACCAGGATTCAGCTGACTGAGTTCAGAATGGGGAAGAAAAGCTAAATGACCCTGTGTATGCAGCCCTTTGGGCTGAGTCAATGTATCATTTATGGGCTTTCACTGCTGAAGATACAATGGGTATTAACATTTCACTGCAAATTTCATAAAGTCCAGAGGGGATTCACCCGATCAGGGTGAGTTAATGCAGGGAAATGCTAATGGACTTGTAAATCACTCCCCAATTCGTTTTTTTTTTTTTTTTCTATTTTCTCTCAGATAGTCCAGCAGAAACAACAGAATCTCAGGAGAAAAAGGTGAAATCACAGCCTCGAGGACTTAAAAGCCTGCAGGGATAGCACAAGATGCAGTATCTTAAAATAATAGCCCAGTTTGGACACCAAAAAAGGCTAATGGGAGCTGGAGGCTTACAGTGGATGATTGCTAAGTGGCTTAAGTTGTCGATCCTATAGCCTCAGCTATTTCAAACACCGTGCGTGTGTACACGCTAAGTTGCTTCAGTCGTGTCTGACTCTATGTGACTCAATGGACTGTAGCCCACTAGGCTCTTCTGCCCATGGGATTCTCCAGGCAAGAATACTGGAGTGGGCTGCTATGCCCTCCTCTAGGGATCTTCCTGACCTAGGGATAGAACCTGCATCTATCACATCCCCTGCATTGGCAGGTGGGTACTTTACCACTAGGGGCACCTGGGAAGCCCATTCCAAACACTAACTGCAACTGAATCCACTTCACTGACTGATGGCACTTGGTATGCTATCTCTCCAACATGTTTTTTTTTTCTGTTCCACTGGCATTCAAGGTCCGAGACCAATTTATATTCATATGGCAAGGTCTTTAAGATGTTTACAGTGCCTCTTCAATACCTGAATTGCTCTGCTATTTGCCATGAAGATTTAGCCTGGAGTGGCTTTACTTTTCAATGTTCAAAGTTGTTACTGTATAGATGATAAGTGCTATTAGTGGACAGATCAGAAAGTTTAGCCAGCAGGAGTGAATAATGAATTTTGACAAAACTGAGGAACTATCTGGGCAAGTTTCCTCTAGCAGTCAAGGAAAGACAGCTATCTCTTTAGGCTCAAGCATCATAGGAGGCTCAGCACCTTAGTGGACTCTGAGTACTAGAGAGAGTATGGTCTTACTTGGACAGTTCACTCAGTCTCCATTATCAGCCAACACACAAATCAGTACCCTTAAACTGACACCCAATCAACAGGCTATATTGGAAGCTCCTGGCAAGCTGTGATCCACTGTCTACCTTTGTAGCCCTACAACTTTAATGACTCCTCTGAGATATAGGTCTCTGTGGTTGAAACGGGTTGATTCACCCCTGGCAAAGAGAGCCAGCCTCCACCAAAAATCCCCTGAAGCAAAGCTGCTGGTTCAGTGAGGTCCTCAGTTCAGGGAAGCACCACCAAATACTGGGGCTTGCTTCACTAACAATTTAGCTAAACTGAAACCAATGGTGTCAACTAGGATGCTGATGCTGTTGGTCCTCAGTTCCAGCTTCACAGAAATGGAAACAGATGTGGTCTCTCCATTCAGGGGCCAGCACTCAAGGTCATTCACGAAACTCCAGCCAACATGCTTCCTGATGTGCGTGTCTGTGTGTTAGTTGCTCAGTTGTGTCTGACTGTTTGCGACCCCTTGGGGACTGTAGCCCACCAGGCTCCCCTGTCCATGTAATTTTTCAGGTAAGAACACTGGAGTGGATTGCCAGTCCCTTCTCCGGATGCTTCCTGATAAACTCTGCTATATCCCCTGACTCTTGGGATGTTGTCAATGACCTAAATGTTTGGTCTTCCCCTTAGGATGCTGCAGACTGACAAACGAAACACATGCCTTCCTGGAGGCATGAACTGTTCAAATCAGTGCTGCCCACAATAAGGATCTGAGGAGACCAACTGGAATCAGGCTGATTGAGGCTGCACTGTGGCCCCTGCCGCCTGTGCTCATCACACCAAACACGGCAGCACATCCATTGTCCTGGCCTGAGCACGAAGGGAATGCCTGCTTCTGACGCAGGGCTACCTGTGTCCTGAGGCGGCCGAGTTCAACACCCCTCTGAGCCAGATCAGAGCCCTTTTCCCTGTTTGTTTGCTCCTCCATCTATCTAGGCATCCGTCTATTGTTTCATCTAGCTTAATCTTTCATTTTTCTTTTTACCTATTAAACAAGTATTTATCAACCCCTGGAAATTCAGAAGCAATCAGATATACTGTTGAGCCTCCAAGGAGCTCTAACAGGACAGATAGATATATAAGTACGTAATTTATAATACAATGTGCTAATTATAATAATAGATGTAAAGTATAAGAGGATCATCTATACCAGATTATGCAGCCAAAGGAGGCTTCCTGGAGGATATGATATTGAAATAATTCTCAGGACAAGGAGAAGTTATTAAGAGAAGCAAGAGTGTCTGATAGCAAAAAATGTAGCCGTGAAAGTCATCATGCTCAGAGAGAAGGAGCTTGGGTCTTAGAGCAAGGAAGAAATGAGTTTTTACCTCCATCCTCTAGCTGTGTGGAATGGAACAATATTTAAATTTTCTGAATCTCACTTTTGTCATCTAAAATATGGAGATAATGACACCCACTGCATAAGGTTTCCCTTCTATCAAGCATCCCAAAGCTGAGTGGGATGCTATGACTCTCCAATAATCCTAATTCATACCAGTTGGTGTCCCATATATACTTCCCAATTCTCAAAACCTTGACTGCATTTCTATGCTTTTTTTTTTTTTCCTATTCCTACCATTATTTCTTCCCCTGGTTATTTCCCATCAATTTGGCTATTACAGAAATAGAAATTTTCTCACATACTTCTATACTTCCTTCATTAAAAAAAAAAAAAAAGAACCTGATCATTCTTGCTCCAAAATGAGTAATGTACCCCAGACCTTCTGTTCCCCAGAGTCAATATTATTTAAAGACATAAGAGCAGCAGTAATAGCAACAATTGGAAAAGACCCTGATGCTAAGAAAGGCTGAAAGGAGAAGGGGAAGACAGAGGATTGAGATGGTTGGATGGCATCGCCAATTCAATGGACATGAGTCTGAACAAACTCTGAGGGACTGTGAAGGACAAGGAAGGCTGGAGTGCTGCAGTCCATGGAGCTGCAAGCAAAGAGGCAGACGCGACTGGTGACTAAACAGTAACAGCAGCAACAACACAACAGTAGAATCATGTAATGAAAAGTTACAATAAGCTAGGCACTTTGAGGATATTCGTCTATATTTTACATTCATTTTCTCATGTAAATTAAAACAGAAGTCTATGAAATAGGCTCTATTATCCTTATTTACCGGATTGAAAAGACGAACCGAGTTCTATGTGAACACAAAGTCTATGCACCTAACCACTGCACTAAATTTCTGAACTACTTCCTTACAATTCACCCTTTAACATTTCAAACTGGTCCCCAGACCAGCCGCAATAGCATCAGTTGGAAACTTGCTGCTGCTGCTGCTGCTAAGTCGTTTCAGTCGTGTCCGACTCTGTGCGACCCCATAGACGGCGGCCCACCAGGCTCCGCCATCCCTGGGATTCTCCAGGCAAGAATACTGGAGTGGGTTGCCGTTTGCTTTTCCAATGCATGAAAGTGAAAAGTGAAAGTGAAGTCCCTCAGTCGTTTCTGACTCTTTGCGACCCCATGGTCTGCAACCTACCAGACTCCTCCGTCCATGGGATTCTCCAGGTAAGAGTACCGGAGTGGGGTGCCATTGCCTTCTCCGTGGAAACTTGTTAGAAAGAAAAATTCTCGAGATCCACCCTAGACCTGCTGAATCAGAAACAACAGGTGTAGGGTCCTGCAATCTGTTTCTTGTGCGAGTTTGACACAACCTAGTCTGAAAACCACTGATCTAGATGTCAAAATGGAAAATAATTTCATGTGCTTAAAACAAGTAAAATGAACCAGGTATAGGCAATATTTGGGAAGTCATGGATGATCTGCCAAAATGGGGAGCTCATGACCTGTCTAATGGGTGCAGTCTCTAGTTATTTTCAGGCATTTTTTTGCAATCAGGAAACCCAGACCCAGCATTTCCAGGTGTTTAGAACTTTCAAGAAAACTTGGAAGTCTGAACTTGGATGTGAAGTATCTTTATATTTTTTAATATCGGCAAAAATCATATGTCTTTAAAGTTTCGTTGTGCTACCATAGAATAGACCAAACAAAATACAGATTTAGACACAAGTCTGCATAAGGAAAGCAAATTTGTAGCTTCTGTTTTAATGCCTGAATGCTATTTCTTCCATGAATGCTGCTGCTAAGTCAATTCAGTCATGTCGACTCTGTGTGACCCCATAGACGGCAGCCCACCAGGCTCCCCTGTCCCTGGGATTCTCCAGGCAAGANGACACAAGTCTGCATAAGGAAAGCAAATTTGTAGCTTCTGTTTTAATGCCTGAATGCTATTTCTTCCATGAATGCTGCTGCTAAGTCAATTCAGTCATGTCGACTCTGTGTGACCCCATAGACGGCAGCCCACCAGGCTCCCCTGTCCCTGGGATTCTCCAGGCAAGAGCACTGGAGTGGGTTGCCATTTCCTTCTCCAATTCAGGAAAGTGAAAAGTGAAAATGAAGTCGCTCAGTCGTGTTCGACTCAGCGACCCCACGGACTGCAGCCCACCAGGCTCCTTCGTCCATGGGATTTTCCAGGTAAGAGTACTGGAGTGGGGTGCCATTGCCTTCTCTGATTTCTTCCGTGAATACTGCACTGTTAAACTCCCTGGTGGCACTAGTGGTAAGGAACCTGCCTACCAAAGCAGGAGATGTAAGAGACTAGGGTTCGATCCCTGCATCAGGAAGATTCCCCTGGCAAAGGAAGTGGTAACCCACTCCAGTATTCTTGCCTGAAGAATCCCATGAACAGAGGAGCCTGGTGGGCTACAGCCCATAGGGTCACAAAGATTTGGACATGACTCAAGCAAATTAGCACGCACAAAACTCACCAAGGACTTCCCAGACCTCACTTTCTTCCACTTTCTCTGGCGCAGCATACCATTAACTACTTCCTTCTGGAAACTGTTAGCTCTATATTTGAAGCACATCTCTCTCCTAGTTGATACTCTGTATCTTTAATTGTTCCTTCCCTTTCATCTTCTCTTCCTGGTTTTAGCCTCCCTGAGCTCAGTTGTTACTCCAAAATTCCTTTCATCTAATTCTTCCTCAATACTCACTTCCAGATGAGTCAAATCTAGAGGACCTTTTTTCCAGCTTCTATTCCTACATTTTCAATTGCTTGCCTGTATTCTCTCTAAAAATCACATTGATACCCCAAATTTGTTCAATCTAAATGGAATCATGTTCTCATCAGAACCCACTTCCACTCCTGAGTACCCCATTTCTGGCAACGCCACTACCCATTTCCTTAAGGACATATTCCGCTGTCTTCCAGAAAGCCAGCACTCCCTTAATCCAGCTATATGGAACACCATCATGCCTTCAGGATATATACTTTCCCTTTACATCTTTAATAATGGTTAGTCTACCCAGTTTGCTTTAAGAACAACTTAGAATATAAACCAAAGGAAAACTTAACATTATTTATAGTTTTATCTTATCTACTCAACTATATTTTAATACCCTTGAAAGCAATGAGTATATGACTAGCTTCATATCCTTCATGAACACAATAAATATACATAGGTATTTACTGAATTATTTAATTACACAATGTTTACACAGGTTTATTCTGCATTATACAGTACCTTGACAAATATTTACCAACTTTAAACAGATTTAACTTTTTGTATAGCAGAAAGGTTTTCCATTTAAAAGAACTGTATAGTAAATTTCTTTTTTAATCAGTAAAGTAAATAAAAACTCATCATATTTAGCTGTTTTGTAGATCTATTTGCTTGGTCTATTTATTTTATTTATTGATTTATACTATTTTGCTCAAACCTGAAATTTTTTTCTGTGAAAATCAATGTTAATACTGGCGAGCACCATGCACAAAATCTGTGTCCTTTCAAGGACCAAAAGCCTTACAGACAAAAAAGTAAGTTAAACCGGTTTGGAGACACCAGGCCGCTGGGCAGCACTGTCCTGTCTTATCCTCTATGCATCTGAACCATGCAGATTAGCCTGAGATATATCACACTTGGGCTCTGGAAGAGCCCAATCCTATTTAATATTTTCTGGCCTTTGTATATATATGGTGTCTAATTTTACTTCCTTTTGCAATATCCCCTTCAGATATAAGAAGCACCACAATCTACGAAAGTGTGTGGCTGAATACCCTTTCACGTCATAGGAAACATCACGCTGCTGCTTCACAGACTCTCCCTCAGCACGGCAAACAACTGATGAATTTAAACTA
This sequence comes from Oreotragus oreotragus, assembly GCA_006410675.1. Lineage (NCBI taxonomy): Eukaryota > Metazoa > Chordata > Mammalia > Artiodactyla > Bovidae > Oreotragus > Oreotragus oreotragus. The sequence continues at coordinate 153,444 of SJYX01000275.1, read as the reverse complement.
AGTTATTTTCTTTTGCTGGAGAATAGTGAACTCCACTGTGACTGCCCTGAAGATAAAAGCCTTACAGTTCCTTGAAAAGGTGGCCAGGAAGAGACAAAACTAGGCACTACCTAGCTCAAGAGACTAAATACTCAGTTAAAAAAAAAAAAAAAAGTCCTCAATCTTTTTGTTGATTACACAAACATATTTTAAAGTATATTACATACAAAGTATTGAACTAGATGTTATGAGAAAAGCACAAAGAGGTGGTTCATAAACAAAAAAAAAATTAATGTAAGAAAGGAAATGAGATATATACAAAAATCATTATAAATCAGGTAGAAGACTTTGCATATCAAAAAAGAAATACAGATAAATTGTTCTAGAAATTCAAAACAGGTTCAGTTTGATGAACATTTAAATAATGTTTACTATGCCAGACCTTTAAGAAACAGAGTGAAGTAGATGAGTCAATTATCTAAACGGATAATTTCAATTTAAAGTGTTAGAAACATGCAAAAGATCCCACGGAAAAATAAGTTGCCAGATAAGCAAGACACAGGACATAGGCCAGACATATCCTGGCATGTCCTATGCCAGGCACAGGACAATAAAACAGGATGAGGTAGCTGGAGAATCTAGTGCCGCTAAACCATGAGACAAGGAGTTGTAAAAAAGAAAATTGAAAAAAGTAAGCAAAGGCGAGTTTAGAAAGGTTTTAGACATCAAGACAAAGAATTTAGATTTTTCTCATGGGAAATAAGAAGCCAAAGAAGGGTTGAGGAGAGATATGATAGGGAAGGAGAGGAATCAAATTGGAGAAATATTTAAAAAATAAAGCTCACACAGACATATTGACCTTATTTATTTACTGCTCATATTTTTCCTTAATTTAAAATGCATTTTAGAATCATTTCAGGCTGATACAATGTTGCAAAAATAGGACAAATAATACCTTGTTTCCCTCACACGTATTTCCAAAATATTAACACTGTAAAAACCAAGAAAATGTCATTGAAACAATATTACAATCTAATACACCAACCTTATTCAGCTTTTATCCTGTCGATGTCGTTAGTTTTTTGTCAAGATCCAATCCCGGATCATTTGTGACATTATTTTTGATGCATTTTTACTTTAATCCGGAACAATTCAGTCTTTCTTTGTCTATTAAGGTCTTGATATTTTGAAGAGTACTGGACATTTTGTTCTTAATTTCGGTTTAGCTAATTTTGTTCTTAATTTCGGTTTAGCTAATATTTCCTTATGAATAAATTCAGATTATACATATTATACATATTTCATAAAATTATCCCAGAAGTGCTAATGTATGTCACTTATCCAGAGGCACATGCTGTTGGTTTATCCCACAGACTGACTGGTAGTGTTACTGCTGATCCCTTGGTTAAGATGGCTCTGCCAGGTTTCTTCCCGGTAAAGTTATCTTTCCTGTGTAATTAAGAATCTTGTAGAATGTACTTTGAGTGTAGATAAACATTCTGTGTTTCACTCACATTCATTCATTCATTTTAATATTCACTGATGATTCTTGCTTGAAACAGTTAACTATTATGGGGGCTGCCAGTGGTGGTTTTCTAAAAACCTTCATTCCTTCTATACTTGTTAGTTGGCATTTTCCAGTAAACAAGAGCGTTTTCTTCTCCTTTATTTGTTTATTCACTCAAATATATATGTATTTTTTTACCAGTATAAACGCATGGATTTTTATTTTATTGTGTGGATTATAAACTGTTACTGTATTTAATTACTTTGTTGTTCAAATTGTCCGAAATTTAGCCAATGGGATTCTCTTCAAGTTGTCCCCTGTGTCTTTTGGAATATCATCATTAAGTTTTGAGCATTTTCTTACTTCCCAGTAGAGCAAGATTTTCCATCACCTTCTCCTTTTTCTTCTTTGTCTCAGCATTGGAATCAGCCAATTCTCCAAGGAGCTCTGGTTCTATTTGATAGAGACTGCTATTGAGAAGCCAAAATTTGAGGCCTAGTTGTTCTCATTATTACTGAGCACCATTGATTCTACGCCCTCTTAGAAGACATAACAAGAGAAATTTTATAAATTTATGAATGCATGTGTACACATTCAGAGAGACAGAGAGCGCTCTTATTGACCTTCCTCCTCTGTGTAATATCCACAATATACTTATTTATTAAATCTTGGAAAACCCATAAAGGATCTTGGAAATTGCTACCTCATAGCCTTGTAAAAAAACAACAATTAAAAAAAAAAAAAAAACGAACTAAAGGTTCATCATTGTACCATTAACCTTAGTGAAAACTGTCAAGTTTTGGCTTTCAAAGTTAATTCTTTTCTTTCTCTCCAAGGTGCTTATATCACTCATCTGTAACAGTTAAGCTCATTTGCTAGTTTATAGTACATTTTGGTTTTATTTATTCTTATGTGAAATATTAATGTGCTTCTAAAATTCAGAACTCAGAGTTACTCTCCTACTGTTTTTATTCCGACATAATAATACTTTGACCAATACCAACTATGCCTTTTAAGCAAAACCATTAACATCTGACTTATTATTCCTATTTTGACAATTACACAAATGAGGAAATGTATACATATGCTTTTATTTCTCCTTTTTTACATGAAAAATAGCATATTATAGATATTCTTTGACACTGCTTTTTTTCACTTCTACGTTATATCCTAGATATAACTCTATATACATTCATAATTTTGTTCTTTTCTGTCAAACAACCTCTCTAGGTTGGGAGAGGGAGGGAGATAGGAGGGAGGTTCAAGAGGGAGTAGATATATGTTTATCTATGACTGATTCATGTTGATGTTTGTCAGAAAACAACAAAATTCTGTAAAGCAACTGTTCTTCAACTAAAATAGGAATAAATTTAAAAAAAAATGTTTCTCATTTTTTGACACCCTCTTTGCAGTCAGACTTTTTAAAGCTTTACAATGACAAAAATGTCTGTTTGTAGTCATAGTGTAATACCTAGTACTGGATAAGACTAATTGCCGTAAACAACTGTAAAACTGGACAAAATATATGAAGCAACACCTCAGATTCTGGACAATATGCAACACAAGACTGTGATTCCCTAGGCAAACAGAAACTTAGAGGTGAGCCACACAATTTCTCTTTCTTCTTGGAGTTACTCTCTGATCTGAGAAGGTAGTAGAGGACAAGAAATGAACAGAGGAGACTCTGGGCTGAAATTCAGGGCTGTTAAAGGAGAAATCTCAGAAGGTGCTCCAGAATTTGTGTAGGGTTTCCCTTCATTCTTTCTAATTTAAAAAAAAAAAAATTGTGGTAAAAGTCACTTAAACGAAAACATTACTATTTTAACCATATTTAACTGCACAGTTCAGTGGCACTAAGTGCCTTCACATTGCTGTGCCACTCTCACCATCATCCATCTCCCAGACTTTTTACCTCCCTAAACTGAAACTGTCCCCATTAAACACTCCCATCCCCTCTATGCCCCATCCCCCGGGCCCTGTTATCTAACAATGTACTTTCTAGACTATAAATTTGTCTATTCTAGGTATCTTGTATAAGTGGTATCAAATAGTATTTGTTAGCATCTAAGGTACAATGGAATGCATTTTCCCTTAAGTCTTTGACTTACTAAAATGAGTCCCATGCAGTGACAGAGAAAGAGAGAGCTTGCTGTACACCTGAAACTAATAGAACATTATTAATCAAATATAGTCCAGTATAAAATTTAAAAAATGTTTAAATGGAAAATCACTTTGGTAAAAAATAAACAATTTTTTTTAAGCCTTGGAGGGAACATGCTCACTTGTCAGTAAATTAACTGCCTGCCAGAACTAAAATCTAACATTATTTAAAACAGGATAACAAAATCCAAACCGTCAGAATGAAGAGTGCATACTATGCTGTATGCAATCAAAATTTACTAGTTATGTAAGAAGAAGAAACATGTGACTTATAACCAAGAGGCAAAACCCAAATAAACACAAAAAGTTCCAAATGTGTCAAAATATTAGAATTAACTAAAGATTTTTTAAACACTGATAACAAATATGTTTAAGAATTTTTCATAAGCTAAATACAATGAGTGAAACAGCTGGGAGAAAGTTAACAAAAGAAACTGTAAAAAAGACAAACAGAAACTCAAAATATAAAAAAAATAAAATACTGAAAAAAAAATGTTGAATGGGGTTAACACAGATACTATAAAAGAAAATACCCATGAATTTGAAGATGCAGAAAAATATCTCATAGTCTAATATAAATGTAATTGAAGTTTCAGAAGAAGAGTAAAGAAAGATTAGGAGAGAAAAATATTTAAAGAAATAGTGGCTAGATTCCATATATATGCAATAGAATATATTTCTCTTTCTCTTTCTGACTTACTTTATTTTGTATAATAGGTTCTAGGTTCATCCACCTCATTAGAACTGACTCAAATGTGTTTTTTTTCATGGCCGAGTAATATGGTACTGACAGAGAAGGCACTGACACCCCACTCCAGTACTCTTGCCTGGAAAATCCCGTGGACAGAGGAGCCTGGTAGGCTAAGTCCATGGGGTCGCCAAGAGTCAGACACGAATGAGTGACTTCACTTTCACTTTTCACTTTCATGCATTGGAGAAGGAAATGGCAACCCACTCCAGTGTTCTTGCCTGGAGAATCCCAGGGGCAAGGGAGCCTGGTAGGCTGCCATCTATGGGATCGCACAGTCGGATATGACTGACGCGACTTAGCAGCAGTAGCAGCAGCAATATGGTACTGATGAATTTATGTACAGGGCAGCAGTGGAGAAACAGACATAGAGAACAGACTTATGGACCTGGGGAGAGGGGAGGAGAGGGTGAGATGTATGGAAAGAGTAACATGGAAACTTACATTACGATACATAAAATAGACAGCCAACAGGAATTTGCTGTATGGCTCAGGAAACTCAAAGAGGGGCTGTGTATCAACCTAGAGGGGTGAGGTGGGGAGGGAGATGGGAGGGAGGTTCAAAAGGGAGGGGATATATGTATACCTGTGGCTAAGTCATGTTGACGTTTGACAGAAAATAGCAAAATTCTGTAAAGCAATTATCCTCCAATAAAACAATAAATAATTGTTCTAAAAAAGGATTAGTGGCTAATTGTTTTTCCGAATATGATGAAAAATATAAACCCAGATACCCAACTGTCTCGACAAACCCCACACAAGATAAATACAATGAAAGCTATACTGAGGCACATCATAGTTACATTAATGGAAACCAAAGATGAATTTTAAAATCATGAAAGCAATCAATAAAATAAACACATTTCATAATGAGGAATAGTTAGCAATACAGAATACAATGAAACAATATTCTTAAGGTATTGAAATAAAAGAAAAAAATCCTCATATTCTTCAATTCTCTATATAACAAAAATAGTATTCTCCATAGGGAAGCATAGTAAAGTCATTTTCTCATAAGAAAATTTGAGCAAATTCATTAGCAAAAGACCTTAACATAAGAAATATTAAAGAAAGTTCTTTAAACTGAAAAAAAGACGATAGAAAATGGACCTTTGGATCTAACTAGAGAATAAAGAATGCCAGACGCAATAAACATGTGGATAATTTGTCCTTCATGTATTAATTTCTTTAAACTTTTTTAAAACAAAATAGCAACAATGTATGTGTGGGTTTATAGCATGTGTAGGAGTAAAACGCATGACGATAACGGCACAAAGAGCAGACGGTGGAAAGTGGAATTTATACTGCTGTGATTGTCTACCCCACATGAGAAGCGGCAAAATACTAACTCATAGCAGGGTGTGTGATAAATTCAGGGTCCCACATTTTAGATACTTAGGACAACCACCTATTGGTGGTTAAACCTGAGAGAGATAGTAAAAACAGACTTCTAAAAAATGTTCAGTTAATTCAAAAGAAGACAAGAAAGGAAAAGAAAACACACCACCACCATCATCATCAGTAACAGGAACAAAGACGGGCCACGTGGGAAAGTAAGTAAGTTTTATTACAGAATTTCTAACCTTATTCTATCACTGACAAGAATACAGGAAAATATTAATGACTGAGACCTAGTCTAGACTTAAAATTTTAAATGATTGCTTCATCTGAATTTTTAAATTTGTTTATCCAATTGATATATATTGACCACCTACTCTGCCAATCATAAGAAAATCACTATTCGGTAAATCAGGGTCACAACGCTTAAGAAGGTCACTTCCTTTCCTTACAGACTACCTAATTGAGAAGACAGACACTAAACAACTGGCTACAGAATTCTGAGCTAGAAACTGAGAATAATTCTTCTGGGAGAAGAGAAGTGTCAGGAGAATAATAAAATGTCTTATTAAAGCATGTGTAGAACATTTAACAAAATATCCCAAAAAGTGGTCTTTAGTTACCACATATTAACATCACCAAAAAAATAATAATGCAAAGCATTGTTAGCAAAAGCTTGAGGGAGAGGTACTATTCTTCATAGTGAGTTGGAATATAAATTGGTAGAATAACTCTGGAAAGTGATTGGAAATATCTATGAAAGTTTTGGAAATACAGATAATCATGATGGTGTGATCACTCATCTAGAGCCAGCCAGTCTGGAATGTGAAGTCAAGTGGGCCTTAGGAGTCATCACTACAAACAAAGATAGTGGAGGTGATTGAATTCCAGTTGAGCTGTTTCATATCCTGAAAGATGATGCTGTGAAAGTGTTGCACTCAATATGCCAGCAAATTTGGAAAACTCAGCAGTGGCCATAGGACTGGAAAAGGTCCGTTTTCATTCCAATCCCAAAGAAAGGCAATGCCAAAGAATGCTCAAACTACCGTACAATTGCACTCATCTCACACACTGGTAAAGTAATGCTCAAAATTCTCCAAGCCAGGCTTCAGCAATACATGAACCGTGAACTCCCTGATGTTCAAGCGGGTTTTAGAAAAGGCAGAGCAACCAGAGATCAAATCACCAATATCCACTGGATCATGGAAAAAGCAAGAGAGTTCCAGAAAAACATCTATTTCTGCTTTATTGACTATGCCAAAGCCTTTGTGTGGATCACAATAAACTGTGGAAAATTCTTTAAGAGATGGGAATACCAGACCACCTGACCTGCCTCTTGAGAAACCTGTATGCAGGTCAGGAAGCAACAGTTAGAACTGGACATGGAACAACAGACTGGTTCCAAATAGGAAAAGGAGTACGTCAAGGCTATATATTGTCACCTGCTTATTTAATTCATATGCAGAGTACATCATGAGAGATGCTGGACTGGAAGAAACCTAAGCTGGAATCAAGATTGCCGGAAGAAATATCAATAACCTCAGATACATGCTTCATTAATGTTCAAGAAAAAGAAACAAAACCACAAAGTCCTGTCATTAACTAAGGACGAGGGCAAGTTAGAGTACTGGGGATACTCTGTTACCTATCAACACTCAGATCTTAGGGACAAATAAACTGTGTATTTTCTAGAAGATACAGTGCATGCAGGCTAAGTCACCTCAGTCACGTCCATCTCTGTGACCCTATGGACTGTAGTCCACCAGGCTCCTCTGTCCATGGGGATTCTCCAGATAAGAATAGCGGCACGGTTTGCCAAGTCCTCCTCCAGGGGATCTTCCTGACCCAGGGATTGAACCCATATCTCCTGCATCTCCTGCATTGCAGGTGGATTCTTTACTGCTGAACCACTGGGAAAGCCCAGAAGGTACAGTAGTGCATGGCAAAGACCCGAAATCCTTACAAGCTGCCCTCTCTTGCTACCTTCAGGATCTGATTTCTATCCAGTCTAAACTGTGGCTTCAGAAGAAGCCTAAAAATAAAGCCATGAATGGCTTTAGCTGCAGCACTGGAGTAAATTGCCAGCACTCAACAGAACAAAGAGCCTAGGAATATTAGCTCTGTACATATATGCTCATGTAACCACCACCGGGAGACTAACTCCGTCCCTTTTTTCTCCATCAGAGAAAAAGGCTCATAGAGGCGAAAGGATTTGTCTAGTTTTACACAAAGTTTCATACCGGAACTTACACTGGAATTCATTTTTCCTATCTCATATACAGAAACTGAGGCTTATAGGGATTGAATCACTTGCCCCAAACTACTCAGCTACAGGATTCTAATTTGGTTTAATTATATTTCAAAGTTTATCTTCTTTCTGAATTATAATCAAATAATTCTTCAATTGTTCAATGGAATATTAGATTGATAAATCTGTCAAATACTATTAAATCATTTTATTCACTTAACACCTCTATCTTACTAGCACTAAAGGAGAAATTATGTCTCTTCTTATACTTGTTTTCCCTGTTACAAATATATTTTTAAAAATATTATAACTTGAATATTATCTCTTTAAGAATTTTCCTTGTGATTGCTTTCCTTTTACTTTTATGTGACTCTCTAAAAGACCCAATACTTTTAAAAAGTAGGGGCTGTGTCATGTAACTACAGTTTTCCTGTTAAAGTTTAATTTTGCTTCTGTCCCCTTGTTATTTCTTTGCTGTCAATACCACACACAAATGCATAACAATAGTAGCACTCACAGATTGACAAAAAGCCCTTTGCCTGCATGGTTAATGTTATTTTCCTGCTTCCCTAGAGCCTCCGATTAAATATATTTGTATATTTATGATGTTCTTGTAGCACAGCCATTTCCTACATGAACGGGAAATTTCGCTGTGGTGGTGAACTATTGTTTTTCAGTAGATAGAACAGTTTCTAAATTTCCTTGCTAGATCAAGGTAAAGACCTAGGTCAGGTAAAGACCTAGGTAAAAGATTGTAACTGATTGTAACAAGAGGTCAGCTTCCCTTGGAAACTTCTGGGAAATGCCTTTTTCCACTGTGAGCTATGTACATGGTGAGTATCCCGGCAAGGAAACTACTATTTGCCTCCCATATTGTCATATTTAATTCATCTTTGTGATGTGGAAATGTGTATGGTAGAAAAGAAAATATGTATTCATCTAATGAATGAGATCAGAAGAGATTTTGCTTTTCAAATACATTCTGTCAGTTGGTTAGAGGTTAAAAAAAAAAAAATTAACATTTCTTTATAATGTCCTAGGACCTATTCTGGAGAAGGAAATGACAACCCACTCCAGTATTCTTCCCTGGAAAAATCCCAAGGACAGAGGAGCCTAGCAGGCTACAGACCATGGGATCTCAAAGAGTTGGACACAACTAGGCATTTGTCAACAGTAGCAGCAGAAACTACTCTAGGTAATCTACCTCTCTGATCTCAATTTATTTCTTCCAAATATCTTACAAGGGACCATCGACCCATTTTCACTTGCAGCTCAGGGTGGTCAATTAGCTTATCCACGGTCACACAGGAAAGAGATGACTAGAGTCTGAATGCAAGCTCAGGTCTCCTGTTGTTCCTTATACTGGAAGCATACTTCTCATCATAATGTACACATGTTAAAGTAAACAAGTGGAGGAAAAAAATGCAATGAGAATTACACTATTTATTCAGTCTACTACACTGCAGTTGCTAAGGAAATGTTAAACCAGTTAGCTGTTTGAGGAATGAGCCACTTACTCTACAAGTTTTATTTAAGATATACAATCTGCTTGTTCTTTTTTTTTTTTTTTTTAATGGAAAGGCTTTAGAAATCTATCCCTTTTCTAACATAATTATCTGGCGCTGGGTGTGTGTGTGAGACAGAGAGAGAGAAAGAAAAGAAAAAGAGGAGAGGAGAGGACAGAGAGAGAAGAGGATTGACTTACAAGCACAAATGTATTTTTAAAAGGAAAGAAAAATGGGGGGACACAAAAGATACTTCAAAGCAAGTGCATCAAGTTGCCATGGCAACCTGAGAATGTGGGTTGAAATTTATATGTCTCCATTGTTCCAGCAGAGAGATTCTAAATGACACCCTAGTGGCCTGACAGAGTCGATGCATCTCCCTGAATGCTCTGGCTTATTACTCAAGAGTGCTTTAGGCACTGAGAGGAATAAGTTCATAGCAACTTGTCAGTTCCAGCCTCCTCAGTCCCTCTCAAGGGAAGATACTTGTTTCTTCAATCTGGAGACACAGCACTCTCATTTCTGGAGTCAGTCTGGACCAAGCCTGGCAGAATATCATCATTTTCACATTCACCTATGAATGAACATGGGCAAACTGCAGGAGATAGTGAGAGGCAGGGAGGCCTGGAGTGCTGCAGTCCCTGGGGCTGCCGAGTCTGACATGGCTTAGAGACTGAACAACAACAATTCACAAGTGACTGAAGACAGCAGGCACTTGCCTTATTGTCTTAAGTCCAAGATTCAGTGTGCCTGCAGTTAACGCCAAACACTCATTTGTTCTCTTAAATCCCTCTTTTTTTTTTCCTGGAAGGATAGAAGTCTGCACTGCTTCCCAGGCAAGTAACCCAGAGTCGCAACACTGCCATTCAACATTGTCATTATTATTAATACCGCTATCAGCCACAGTAGTCTAGTATTAAAAACATTTATTGAAAGTGAGTGAAGTCGCTCAGTCGTGTCCTACTCTTTGCGACCCCATGGACTGTAGCCTACCAGGCTCCTCTGTCCATGGAATTTTCCAGGCAACAGTCCTGGAGTGGATTGCCATTTCCTTCTCCAGGGGATCTTCCCGACCCAGGGATCGAATTCAGGTCTCCCGCATTGTAGACAGACGCTTTACCGTCTGAGCCACCAGGGAAGTCCAAAGTATGTTACATTTATTACCTGTGACACTAATGAGGTGAAAGTTTCAGTTGCTCAGTTGTGTACAACTCTTTGCGACCCTTTGGACTATAGCACACCAGGCTCCTCTGATCGTGGGAATTCTCCAGGCAAGAATACAAGAGTACGTAGCCATTCCCTTCTTCAGGCAGTCTTTCAGACCCAGGGATTGAACCTGGGTCTTCTGCATTGCAGGCAGATTCTTTACTGTCTGAGAAGGAAGAAACCCTAACATACGTGTTATCTATAGGCACTCAATTAATATTTTGATTAATATGTCACATATATATGAAACACTGAGGTTTTAAGAAGTTGGGTGACTTTTCCAAGGTCTCAAAATAGAGCCAAAAACTGACTCCAGATCCAATGACAATGAGCCTCCCTGGTGGCTCAGATGGTAAAGAATCTGCCTGCAATGTGGGGACATGAGTTTGATCCCTGGGTTGGAAAGATCCCCTGGAGAAGGGAACAACTACCCACTCCAGTATTCTTGCCTGAAGAATTCCATGGACAGAAGAGACTGGTGGGCTACAGTCCATGGGGTCGCACAGAGTCAAACATGACTGAGCCACTTTCACCAACGACAAAGCCTTTTGCAAGGAGGATTTCTCTTATTACATAAAACATCGGATTGTGGCTGGGTCCATGTTCTAACACAAACACCCTTACAAAAACATAAAACACTGAACACTATGGCTTCCTGGAGGCTCCTGCTACTGCAAAGAATCTGCCTGCAATGCAGAAGACCTGAGTTCGATCCCTGCATCAGGAAGATGCCCTGGAGGAGAGAATGACTACACACTCCAGCATTCTTACCTGGAGAATTCCATGGACAGAGGAGTCTGGCAGGCTACAGTCCACAGGGTCACAAACAGTCGGACACGACAGAGCAACTAACACTTTTTGAATAGAGTCTCTCTGGATTCCTTTCCTAAAGACCTATGGGATAATTATTTTCATTCCTATTTTGCACTTCTGATAACTAAGAATCAGCAGATAACTACCCAGGGTAACACAGCTAGTAATTATTAAAGTCTAACCAAGTCTCTGACCCTAGTCACTTGCTTTTTTGCGCTTACATTCTGGCATGCCTCCCAACCCAGCCTGTCCAAATTGTAAAAATTGAGTTAGAAGGGACCAGAATATCATCAGTATTAAGAGATGTAATTAGTTGTTTTCACAAAAGTATCATTAAAAGCAAAAATACAGCAATAAAAAGAGAGGAAGCTGTGGGTGTTAGCTAAATAAATGAAATAAACATATGTAAAGTCCTATATCCTCAATACCTAATTCAGGACAATAAGACTTTTGATAGAAGAGATCTTTTTTTAGAGGTGGGTCAGCATAGATTGGGCTTCCCTGGTGGCTCAGTGGTAAAGAACCTGCCTGCCAAAGCAGGAGATGCTGGTTCGATCCCTGGGTCAGGAAGACCCCCTGGGGAAGGAAATGGCAACCCACTCCAGAATTTTTGCCTGGGAAATCCCATGAACAGTAGTCCATGGGGTTGCAAAAGAGTCAGACATAACTTAGCAACTAAAACAAAAATACAGCATATATTAGGGATTGCTACTAAGTCAGGGTTCATTCTTTGTAATAAATGAGCTCACACTTTGCAGTGAGGCAAGGTAGTTACTAAGGGAGTCAGCAATTGCAGTTCTGATGTGACTATTTCTTGAAATGACCAGTTTCCCGGAACTAAGACTGGATGAAGTCATGCATGGAAATAAATTACAACTCTCAACGGTCTATTTCCCTCACCATGCAGGAAAGGTGGGTTCTTTCTTCAGATTAGAATGAGAAAATCACTACCCATCTTCCATGTCACAAAGGTAATAAAATCTGGGCATAAATTAATGCACATAATTAAAATTTTCATATTAACTTGTATTAGAATTTAGGCCACTATTTTCCATATTACACTACTATAATATGAGCTTCTTCAGAGAAAAATAAAAGTAAATTACCAGTTTCCAGTAGAACAAAATGTGAATAGAATAAATTTAACAACTATACTGTTATCCTAGCAACCAAAGTTTAAAAAAAATTGATGTGATAAAAAATGACACAAGAGAACAAATGCATCAAGTTGTTATGGCAACTAGGGAACGTGGGTAGGAATTTATGTATCTAGAATCCAAGAGAATATTCTAAGCAACTAAAATAAACATTTGCTTATTAAAAAATCCTCCAAATAGTACTTATCTATAAGCATTAAAGTGTTTTCATTATTTTGTCTGCTTTTTCTTTTATTTCCAATGGGTGATTTTAAATTGGGAGCATTTGTATTTTCAGTTCAGCTTGCTTTTTGGCATCGATACACCAAGATGCAATTTAGTTTGCAGGAAATGGTGCAAAAGCCAATTTCAAAATAACATTCTCAATCATGTTTAGGTTTCTTTTATTCTTTTAATCTTCTTTTAACAAAATGTCTATTTGCTTTTTATTCTTAAAGACGTCCTCCCTTACTTAATGAATCAAATTTATGATGTTTTTTATCTCGTCTTGGAGGTTGGCAGGGTGTGAGTTGAAGTATATGATAAATTTGGATATTTAGAAAGTCTGTCATTATAAGCATGCCTCTGTGTGCACGCACAAACACACATATACACACACCACTTTTAGCAGCATAACTAGGTATCTGGAGCTGCTTTCCAGTGGCAGGCTTCAATTTTCCTCATCACTTTTCTTATGCTTATGTAGAGTATCTCACTGTGGTCTGGGAAGGTGAGCTTTCTCATGACTCCATGCATTTTTGTAATAATTTTTCCCACTACCACTCACACTTTTCCCTTGTTACTTCTTTCTATTTGGTTGGTTCTTAACCATCTTTCAAAATGTAATTTAGACGTCATCTTCCATGGTCTACCCATTGGATCCATGTGTCCCTCACCTCTCTCCTCACAGCACTGTGTACATATAGCTAAGTGCCATAATTCTCATCAAAACAACATAAATAACACCATCATCATAACAGCTGCTACCTATTAAGCATTATCCATATTCCAGTGACTCTGCTAAGTATTTCTCAAGTACTATTTCAATGGTGATAATTTAGTCGCTAAGTCGTGTCTGACTCTTGCAACCCCATGAACTATAGCCTGCGAGGCTCCTCTGTCCATGAGATTCTCCAAGCAAGAATACAGGAGTGGGTTGCCATTTCCTTCTCCAGGGACTCTTCCCAACCCAGGAATCCAACCGGGGTCTCCTGCATTGTAGGCAAATTCTTTACCAACTGAGCTACAAGGGAAGCTCTTCTATTTCAATAAATGGTCAGAAAAGCTCTATCAGGAAAATGGTAAAAAGTCATTTTACAGGTAAGGAAAACTGAGACCCAGTGATTAAGTCACTTGATTTAAATCACATGCTAAGTTATAGAAAAGAGACTTGAATTCAGGTCCAATGAAACATCAAAGTCCATGTTTTTTATCACTTGGCCAGTCAGTGAGAATTTTTCTTTGGTTTGTTCCCCCTTTAGACTATGAAATCTTTGTTAACTCTTCTGTGCCTTTACAGTAGTTGTTGACCAACAGAAATATAATGTGAGCCAAAGACTTCAGCCATATAAAAAATTTAAAAATTTCCAGTAAATATACATTGCTGTTGTTGTTATTCAGTTGCTAAGTCAAGTCCAACTCCTTGTGACCTCATGGATTGTAGCCTGCAAGGCTCCTCTTTCCATGAGATCTCCCAGGCAAGAATATTGTTTTGGGAGTGGGTTGCCATTTCCTCCTCCAGGAGATCTTCCTGGATCAGGGGTCAAACCCACATCTTCTGCATTGGCAGGCAAATTCTTTACCACTGAGCCACCAGAGAAGCCTAGATACACTTTTCAAAGGTAAAAAGAAATAAAATTAATTTAAAAGTAGATTTAATTAAAACTCCGTGGTGGCTCAGATGGTAAAGAGTCTACCTGCAACGCAGGAGGCCCAGATTTGATCCCTGGGTCAGGAAGATCTCCTGGAGAAGGAAATTACAACCCACTCCAGGATGCTTCCCTGGGAAATCCCATTGATGGAGGAGCCTGGCAGGCTACATACAGTTCATGGGGGTCGCAAAGAGTCAGACACGACTGAACAACTTCACAGATCTTAATTCAATATATTTAAAAATTACCATCATTTCTATATGTGATCAATGTAAAAATTATTGAGATATTTTACACTTCTTAGTACTAAGTCTTTAAAATCTACAACACATTTTATATGTATTGACATCTCAATCCATGTGTTTGTGATTACTGTGTTGGATAAGGCAGGTTTAACCTATTCAGTTCAGTTCAGTTCAGTCGCTCAGTCATGTCCGACTCTGCGACCCCATGAATCGCAGCATGCCCGGCCTCCCTGTTCATTACCATCTCTCGGAGTTCACTCAGACTCACGTGCATTGAGTCTGTGATGCCATCCAGCCATCTCATCCTCAGTCGTCCCCTTCTCCTCCTGCCCCCAATCCCGCCAAGCATCAAAGTCTTTTCCAGTGAGTCAACTCTTTGCATGAGGTGGCCAAAGTACTGGAGTTTCAGCTTTAGCATCATTCCTTCCAAAGAAATCCCAGGGCTGATCTCCTTCAGAATGGACTGGTTAGATCTCCTTGCAGCCCAAGGGACTGTCAAGAGTCTTCAATACCACAGTTCAAAAGCATCGATTCTTCAGTGCTCAGCCTTCTTCACAGTCCAACTCTCACATCCATACATGACCACAGGAAAAACCATAGCCTTGACTAGACGGACCTTAGTCGGCAAAGTAATGTCTCTGGTTTTGAATATACTATCTAGGTTGGTCATAACTTTTCTTCCAAGGAGTAAGCGTCTTCTAATTTCATGGCTGAAGTCACCATCTGCAGTGATTTTGGAGCCCAAAAAATAAAGTCTGACACTGTATGTCTATTAAGTACACACACACAGAGTACTAAATTAAAAAAAAAAAAAGGATGTTTGCATAGGTTTAATGAATGAAATAATATAATAAATAATGTAATAAATACATAAATGCAAAGCACAGAGTGGAGAATTGCTGGTTTGCATTATAAAAGGTCTAATTCACCTTTGAGGAACATTTAAAGATTTTTGTGGAAAAGTTAAAAGGGGCTATTTCTTAAAAGAGTATGCATAGGTATTAATGTATGCATAATAGTTCCAGTATTAGTGCCACATCCTGACCTATGATGAAGAATTGTCTCTTAGCCTTGTGTGTGTGTGTGTGTGTGTGTGTGTTTTTAGAGCTTCCATTTTACTTTATTTTACTTTATAGTACTCTATTGGTTTTGGCATACATTGACATGAATCTGCCACAGGTGTACACGAACTCCCAAACATGAACCCCCCTTCCTCCTCCCACCCTACATCATCCCTCCAGATCATCCCCATACACCAGCCCCAAGCATCCTGCATCCTGCATCGAACATAGACTGGCGATTTGTTTCTTACATGATAGTATACATATTTCAATGCTATTCTCCCAAATCATCCCACCCTCTCCCTCTCCCCTCTCCCTCAGAGTCCAAAAGTCCGCTCTACACATCTGTGTCTCTTTTGCTGTCTTGCGTACAGGGTCCTCATTAAGCCTTGTTTTTAATCACACCCATAACAGTGTCAGGCTTCCCTGGTAGCTCAGCTGGTAAAGAATATGCCTGCAATGTGGGACACCTGGGTTCAGTCCCTGGGTTGGGAAGATCCTCTGGAGAAGGGAAGGGCTACCTATGCCAGAATTCTGGCCTGGAGAATTTCATGGAGTGTATAGCCCATAGGGTCAAAGAGAGTGGGACAGGACTGAGTGACTCCATTTTCACTTTTCACTTTCATAGCAGTGTCTCAGTCAGTTCAAACTTTAGCCTCCCAATTATAAATCACACTTACTCTTGGGTTCTAGGTCTAAATTAATTATATATTTCATTTTCAAGTTGATGCAATCACTTTAATCAATAACTATTAAATGTAGGTAAAGAAAACATAGTTTTAAATTATACCAAATCAAATCAGCACATTTATATAATTATTTTAAAAGTATATATCAAAGTGTAACATGCATTTTCATAATAAAGCAGGATTTTTTGAACCCATGGATATTTTGATACTGCAGTGATGTTACTGTTAGAAATATTCAACATTTATTTATTTATTTATTTATTTTTAAAATTTATTTATTTTTTTACACGAACTCCCAAATTTTAAAAGCCATTTACAGGATAATAGCTAAGATAAACACTGCAGTAACTTTTAGATTCAAAAACTGAACATGGAATCACATCTCAACAGTAATATCAAGTATTAGTAAATCTGATCTTGGTGGGGGTAAAATATTTAAGACTGACAATTGCTAAAATGCCTATAATAAAATTATCCTTGCCTTAAACTGAAGAAATTTAGATCAATAAAATTTGACACGGGAAAACTGACTTAAAAGAAAAAGTGGTACAAGCTCACAAACAACAGCTTAAATTCACCATAACAGAGCTATAATCTGTATAATTGTACATGGACAAGAAATATAAATGAGTCAAATTTTTGTCTTGAAATTTATGAGAAAAAAATGATTCAAGTTAAAATAACTTCATTAAAATAAGAATAAAATTTAAAAGGTTAGAAATGGAGGTGATGAAATAGGAGGGAAGGGGCCAGGCAAAACATAAAAAAGAATGACATCAGCCTAGGACAGGACACAAACTGATTAGGACCAAAAAGGGACAAGATGGCAAATGAGTTAACTTCTACTAGACCTTGAGCCTCGGGCTTCCCAGGTGGTGCTAATGGTAAAGAACCTGCCTGCCAATACAAAAAAAAGAGATGTAGGTTCAGTTCCAGGGTTGGGAAGATCACCTGGAGGAAGGCATGGCAACTCATTCCAGTATTCTCACCTAGAGAATCCCATGGACAGAGGAGCCTGGTGTGCTACAGTTCATAAGGTTACAAAAAGTTGAACATGACTGAAGCAACTTAGCATGCATGCATACAGAGCTTGAGCCTGGTGTACACTCATTGTTAAACATCAGCAAGCTAAATGACACACCCACAGGCACCATGACAGTTCCAAGGCCAACCATAAACACCAAAAAGTGGGCACTGGCCCAGTTCCTGGAAATCCCCAACATATTCTCCCATGCAACTGGATGGAATACCAATTGAGCTATTTGAATCTCTAAAAGATGATGCTGTGAAACTGCTGCACTCAATATGCCAGCAAATTTGGAAAACTCAGCAGTGGCCTACTATACTGTTATCCTAGCAACCAAAGTTTAAAAAAAATTGATGTGATAAAAAATGACACAAGAGAACAAATGCATCAAGTTGTTATGGCAACTAGGGAACGTGGGTAGGAATTTATGTATCTAGAATCCAAGAGAATATTCTAAGCAACTAAAATAAACATTTGCTTATTAAAAAATCCTCCAAATAGTACTTATCTATAAGCATTAAAGTGTTTTCATTATTTTGTCTGCTTTTTCTTTTATTTCCAATGGGTGATTTTAAATTGGGAGCATTTGTATTTTCAGTTCAGCTTGCTTTTTGGCATCGATACACCAAGATGCAATTTAGTTTGCAGGAAATGGTGCAAAAGCCAATTTCAAAATAACATTCTCAATCATGTTTAGGTTTCTTTTATTCTTTTAATCTTCTTTTAACAAAATGTCTATTTGCTTTTTATTCTTAAAGACGTCCTCCCTTACTTAATGAATCAAATTTATGATGTTTTTTATCTCGTCTTGGAGGTTGGCAGGGTGTGAGTTGAAGTATATGATAAATTTGGATATTTAGAAAGTCTGTCATTATAAGCATGCCTCTGTGTGCACGCACAAACACACATATACACACACCACTTTTAGCAGCATAACTAGGTATCTGGAGCTGCTTTCCAGTGGCAGGCTTCAATTTTCCTCATCACTTTTCTTATGCTTATGTAGAGTATCTCACTGTGGTCTGGGAAGGTGAGCTTTCTCATGACTCCATGCATTTTTGTAATAATTTTTCCCACTACCACTCACACTTTTCCCTTGTTACTTCTTTCTATTTGGTTGGTTCTTAACCATCTTTCAAAATGTAATTTAGACGTCATCTTCCATGGTCTACCCATTGGATCCATGTGTCCCTCACCTCTCTCCTCACAGCACTGTGTACATATAGCTAAGTGCCATAATTCTCATCAAAACAACATAAATAACACCATCATCATAACAGCTGCTACCTATTAAGCATTATCCATATTCCAGTGACTCTGCTAAGTATTTCTCAAGTACTATTTCAATGGTGATAATTTAGTCGCTAAGTCGTGTCTGACTCTTGCAACCCCATGAACTATAGCCTGCGAGGCTCCTCTGTCCATGAGATTCTCCAAGCAAGAATACAGGAGTGGGTTGCCATTTCCTTCTCCAGGGACTCTTCCCAACCCAGGAATCCAACCGGGGTCTCCTGCATTGTAGGCAAATTCTTTACCAACTGAGCTACAAGGGAAGCTCTTCTATTTCAATAAATGGTCAGAAAAGCTCTATCAGGAAAATGGTAAAAAGTCATTTTACAGGTAAGGAAAACTGAGACCCAGTGATTAAGTCACTTGATTTAAATCACATGCTAAGTTATAGAAAAGAGACTTGAATTCAGGTCCAATGAAACATCAAAGTCCATGTTTTTTATCACTTGGCCAGTCAGTGAGAATTTTTCTTTGGTTTGTTCCCCCTTTAGACTATGAAATCTTTGTTAACTCTTCTGTGCCTTTACAGTAGTTGTTGACCAACAGAAATATAATGTGAGCCAAAGACTTCAGCCATATAAAAAATTTAAAAATTTCCAGTAAATATACATTGCTGTTGTTGTTATTCAGTTGCTAAGTCAAGTCCAACTCCTTGTGACCTCATGGATTGTAGCCTGCAAGGCTCCTCTTTCCATGAGATCTCCCAGGCAAGAATATTGTTTTGGGAGTGGGTTGCCATTTCCTCCTCCAGGAGATCTTCCTGGATCAGGGGTCAAACCCACATCTTCTGCATTGGCAGGCAAATTCTTTACCACTGAGCCACCAGAGAAGCCTAGATACACTTTTCAAAGGTAAAAAGAAATAAAATTAATTTAAAAGTAGATTTAATTAAAACTCCGTGGTGGCTCAGATGGTAAAGAGTCTACCTGCAACGCAGGAGGCCCAGATTTGATCCCTGGGTCAGGAAGATCTCCTGGAGAAGGAAATTACAACCCACTCCAGGATGCTTCCCTGGGAAATCCCATTGATGGAGGAGCCTGGCAGGCTACATACAGTTCATGGGGGTCGCAAAGAGTCAGACACGACTGAACAACTTCACAGATCTTAATTCAATATATTTAAAAATTACCATCATTTCTATATGTGATCAATGTAAAAATTATTGAGATATTTTACACTTCTTAGTACTAAGTCTTTAAAATCTACAACACATTTTATATGTATTGACATCTCAATCCATGTGTTTGTGATTACTGTGTTGGATAAGGCAGGTTTAACCTATTCAGTTCAGTTCAGTTCAGTCGCTCAGTCATGTCCGACTCTGCGACCCCATGAATCGCAGCATGCCCGGCCTCCCTGTTCATTACCATCTCTCGGAGTTCACTCAGACTCACGTGCATTGAGTCTGTGATGCCATCCAGCCATCTCATCCTCAGTCGTCCCCTTCTCCTCCTGCCCCCAATCCCGCCAAGCATCAAAGTCTTTTCCAGTGAGTCAACTCTTTGCATGAGGTGGCCAAAGTACTGGAGTTTCAGCTTTAGCATCATTCCTTCCAAAGAAATCCCAGGGCTGATCTCCTTCAGAATGGACTGGTTAGATCTCCTTGCAGCCCAAGGGACTGTCAAGAGTCTTCAATACCACAGTTCAAAAGCATCGATTCTTCAGTGCTCAGCCTTCTTCACAGTCCAACTCTCACATCCATACATGACCACAGGAAAAACCATAGCCTTGACTAGACGGACCTTAGTCGGCAAAGTAATGTCTCTGGTTTTGAATATACTATCTAGGTTGGTCATAACTTTTCTTCCAAGGAGTAAGCGTCTTCTAATTTCATGGCTGAAGTCACCATCTGCAGTGATTTTGGAGCCCAAAAAATAAAGTCTGACACTGTATGTCTATTAAGTACACACACACAGAGTACTAAATTAAAAAAAAAAAAAGGATGTTTGCATAGGTTTAATGAATGAAATAATATAATAAATAATGTAATAAATACATAAATGCAAAGCACAGAGTGGAGAATTGCTGGTTTGCATTATAAAAGGTCTAATTCACCTTTGAGGAACATTTAAAGATTTTTGTGGAAAAGTTAAAAGGGGCTATTTCTTAAAAGAGTATGCATAGGTATTAATGTATGCATAATAGTTCCAGTATTAGTGCCACATCCTGACCTATGATGAA
Source organism: Oreotragus oreotragus (assembly GCA_006410675.1). Lineage (NCBI taxonomy): Eukaryota > Metazoa > Chordata > Mammalia > Artiodactyla > Bovidae > Oreotragus > Oreotragus oreotragus. The sequence continues at coordinate 132,440 of SJYX01000275.1, read as the reverse complement.
GAATTGTCTCTTAGCCTTGTGTGTGTGTGTGTGTGTGTGTGTGTTTTTAGAGCTTCCATTTTACTTTATTTTACTTTATAGTACTCTATTGGTTTTGGCATACATTGACATGAATCTGCCACAGGTGTACACGAACTCCCAAACATGAACCCCCCTTCCTCCTCCCACCCTACATCATCCCTCCAGATCATCCCCATACACCAGCCCCAAGCATCCTGCATCCTGCATCGAACATAGACTGGCGATTTGTTTCTTACATGATAGTATACATATTTCAATGCTATTCTCCCAAATCATCCCACCCTCTCCCTCTCCCCTCTCCCTCAGAGTCCAAAAGTCCGCTCTACACATCTGTGTCTCTTTTGCTGTCTTGCGTACAGGGTCCTCATTAAGCCTTGTTTTTAATCACACCCATAACAGTGTCAGGCTTCCCTGGTAGCTCAGCTGGTAAAGAATATGCCTGCAATGTGGGACACCTGGGTTCAGTCCCTGGGTTGGGAAGATCCTCTGGAGAAGGGAAGGGCTACCTATGCCAGAATTCTGGCCTGGAGAATTTCATGGAGTGTATAGCCCATAGGGTCAAAGAGAGTGGGACAGGACTGAGTGATTCCATTTTCACTTTTCACTTTCATAGCAGTGTCTCAGTCAGTTCAAACTTTAGCCTCCCAATTATAAATCACACTTACTCTTGGGTTCTAGGTCTAAATTAATTATATATTTCATTTTCAAGTTGATGCAATCACTTTAATCAATAACTATTAAATGTAGGTAAAGAAAACATAGTTTTAAATTATACCAAATCAAATCAGCACATTTATATAATTATTTTAAAAGTATATATCAAAGTGTAACATGCATTTTCATAATAAAGCAGGATTTTTTGAACCCATGGATATTTTGATACTGCAGTGATGTTACTGTTAGAAATATTCAACATTTATTTATTTATTTATTTATTTTTAAAATTTATTTATTTTTTTACACGAACTCCCAAATTTTAAAAGCCATTTACAGGATAATAGCTAAGATAAACACTGCAGTAACTTTTAGATTCAAAAACTGAACATGGAATCACATCTCAACAGTAATATCAAGTATTAGTAAATCTGATCTTGGTGGGGGTAAAATATTTAAGACTGACAATTGCTAAAATGCCTATAATAAAATTATCCTTGCCTTAAACTGAAGAAATTTAGATCAATAAAATTTGACACGGGAAAACTGACTTAAAAGAAAAAGTGGTACAAGCTCACAAACAACAGCTTAAATTCACCATAACAGAGCTATAATCTGTATAATTGTACATGGACAAGAAATATAAATGAGTCAAATTTTTGTCTTGAAATTTATGAGAAAAAAATGATTCAAGTTAAAATAACTTCATTAAAATAAGAATAAAATTTAAAAGGTTAGAAATGGAGGTGATGAAATAGGAGGGAAGGGGCCAGGCAAAACATAAAAAAGAATGACATCAGCCTAGGACAGGACACAAACTGATTAGGACCAAAAAGGGACAAGATGGCAAATGAGTTAACTTCTACTAGACCTTGAGCCTCGGGCTTCCCAGGTGGTGCTAATGGTAAAGAACCTGCCTGCCAATACAAAAAAAAGAGATGTAGGTTCAGTTCCAGGGTTGGGAAGATCACCTGGAGGAAGGCATGGCAACTCATTCCAGTATTCTCACCTAGAGAATCCCATGGACAGAGGAGCCTGGTGTGCTACAGTTCATAAGGTTACAAAAAGTTGAACATGACTGAAGCAACTTAGCATGCATGCATACAGAGCTTGAGCCTGGTGTACACTCATTGTTAAACATCAGCAAGCTAAATGACACACCCACAGGCACCATGACAGTTCCAAGGCCAACCATAAACACCAAAAAGTGGGCACTGGCCCAGTTCCTGGAAATCCCCAACATATTCTCCCATGCAACTGGATGGAATACCAATTGAGCTATTTGAATCTCTAAAAGATGATGCTGTGAAACTGCTGCACTCAATATGCCAGCAAATTTGGAAAACTCAGCAGTGGCCACAGGACTGGAAAAGATAAGTTTTCATTCTAATCCCAAAGAAAGGCAATGCCAAAGAAAGCTCAAACTACTGCACAATTGCACTCATCTCACACGCTAGTAAAGTAATGCTCAAAGTTATCCAAGCCAGGCTTCAACAGTATGTGAACCAAGAACTTCCAGATGTTCAAGCTGGATCTAGACAAGGCAGAGGAACCAGAGACCAAATTGCCAGCATCCATTGGATCATCAAAAAAGCAAGAAGATTCCAGAAAAATATCTACTTCTGCTTTATTGATCATGCCAAAGCCTCTGACTGTGAAGATCACAACAAACTGAAGAAAATTCTTAAAGAGATGGGAATACCAGACCACCTTACCTGCCTCCTGAGAAATCTGCATGCAGATCAAGAAGCAACAGTTAGAACCAGACATGGAAAAATGGACTGGTTCCGAATTGGGAAAGGAGTATGTCAAGGCTGTATATTGTTACCCTGCTTATTTAACTTATATGCAGAGTACATCATGAGAAATGCTGGGCTGGATGAAGCACAAACTGGATTCAAGATTGCCAGAAGAAATATCAATAACCTCAGCTATGCAGATAATACCACCCTAATGGCAGAAAATGAAGAGGAACTAAAGATTCACTTGATGAAAGTGAAAGAGGAGAGTGAAAAAGCTGGCCTAAATCTCACCACTCAGAAAACTAAGATCATGGCATCTTGTCCCATCACTTCATGGCAAATAGATGGGGAAACAATGGAAACAGTGACAGACTTTATTTTGGGGGGCTCCAAAATCACTGCAGATGGTAACTGCAGGGATGAAAGTAAAAGACACTTGCTCCTTGGAAGAAAAGTTATGACAGACCTAGACAGCACATTAAAAAGCAGACACATTACTTTGCTGACAAAGGTTCATCTAGACTAAGCTATGGTTTTTCCAGTAGTCAGGTATGGATGTGAGAGCTTGACCATAAAGAAAGCTGAGCACAGAAGAATTTATTCTTTTAAACTGTGGTGTTGGAGAAGACTCTTGAGAGTCCCTTGGAATGCAAGGAGATCCAACCAGTCCATCCTAAAGGAGATCAGTCCTCAATATTCATTGGAAGGACTGATGCTGAAGCTGAAACGCCAATACTTTGGCCACCTGATGCGAAGAGTTGACTCATTGGAAAAGACCCTGATTCTGGGAAAGATTGAAGGCAGGAGGAGAAGGGGACAACAGAGGATGAGACAGTTAGATGCCATCACCGACTCAATGGACAAGAGTTTGAGCAAGCTCCAAGTTGGTGATGGACTGGGAAGCCTTGCATGCTGTAGTCCATGGGACTGCAATGAGTCAGACATGACTGAGCAACTGAATTGAACTGATTCTCCCACTCATTAGCTTATGAAATTATCAACCCCTATAGAAACTGACAACCCCATACCCAGGGACCACTCCTGTCTTCTGAGATGGCCCATACTGCACATAATAATATTATTTAGAGATTAACATTATTGGTCTTTATCAGTTTTCTTTAAGTAAATCCATTTCCTACCTATTTTACCTATTATTTTATCTCTAACTGAATTCTTTCTGCAATGAGACATCAAGAACCTAAACTTCATTAAGTCTTGGGACTAGGTGTGTACTGTCAGTTAAGAAATTGTGGGTTCAAGTCCATATCTGGGTTTTGGCTGGGCCTGAGTCCCAGCATAAGGGTTCAAGTCTCAGTCTGAGTTACACAGTTTCAGTGGGACTTCTAGAATAGTGAAGTGCTCTCTTTACAAAGCAATGATAAAACTAGACAAAACTGCTGAAGATGACCATTTTAGGACTATGGAAATTGACTAAAGGCATACAAGTTGAGAAATGCTTATTTATAATTTAAAGAAAAAAAAAACTACTCAACATGAGATAAGAACAGTAGAAATTAGTACCACTCTTACCTGGGTCTACTCCCATCTCTACTTCTCCCAGCTCAGGTGGTTTACTAGTTCTAGCAGAATGGGAAAAGTTATTTAAAAACAAGAAAAAGAAAATAGTATCTTTGCTACCGAAAGAGAATCACTGGATTTGGAACAGAACATGAAAAACATCCACACCCAGCGACACTGGTAGCAGTAGCAGCAATCTCTGTAGCAAGGACTGAGGCTGAAGCTGAAGCTCCAATACTTTGGCCACCTGATGAAACGAGCCAACTCATTGGAAAAGACCCTGATGCTGGGAGAGACTGAGGGCAAGACGTGACAGAGGATAAGATAGATGGATGGCATCACTGATTCAATGGACCTGAGTTTGAACAAACTCCGGGAGATAGTGAAGGACAGGAAAGCCTGGTGTGCTGCAGCCCATGGGGTCACGAACAGTCAAACACAACTTAACGCCTGAACAACAACTGTAGCAAGTAAACAGAGAAAGCCAGTAGCTTGGCTAACCTGAGGCTGAGGTACTGGCTTGGGTATGCAAAACACCAGGAGACTAGTCAGAAGTTTAACAGGAAGATCCAAGGAAATGAAATAGCCATAGAGGGCTTTGAAAAGCTATTCATACAGCCTTGACTGACAGGAAAGACTTGCAAAAGCCTATCTTGGGTCTGCTCACTCCTGTGCAGTAAAGCAATCTACTGACACCCATTTGTCGTGAAGGAACACGCAGCGTTTACTACAGGGTGCCAAGCAAGGAGTTAGGCGGTCAGAGCCTGAATAGCCTGCACTCCCCAAGGGGTTTCAGCAAAGCATTTTTTAAAGGCAAGATGAGGGAGGGGAGTTGCAGGGTATGTGATCAGCTTCTGGGCAATTCTCTGGCTGGTTGATGGTGAGGTAACAGGGCAGTGTCACAGGGTTAATATTATTAATCCTTAGTCTCTAGTAGGCCTGGGAGCTACTGCTTATGGTCATCAAGTAGTTAGCATCCTCTGTTTGGTGGGGGTTTTAACTGGAGCTATTAAAGAGGAGTTACAGCAGAGAATATGGAGGAGGAGTCACTTCCCCAAAAGTCTCATAGGGTCCAGCTCAGTGACAAGGGGAGACCAGACAGGGCCCTGGCCTCTCCAACCATCCCTGGCTGAATACAGAGCACAAGTGTGGAGGAGATAAGAGAACGCTTGAAGAAAGTAAAACTTGACATTGACTTGTAAACTGCTTGAACATTGAATGGACTGCTCAACCCAAACACAGATCCATCCGTGGAGGGTACAAGCCTTACACACTTAATGAATTTAGACTTGAACTCTAACCAGATATTGGAGTGATCTATAAGAAGCCAGCCTTCAAAACAGAAGCAAGAATTTAAAAGTCTAAGGTGACTTTATACATATATGACAACAAAAGCTCAATTCTTAAAATAAATACTTGATAAATTATTGTTTAGTCGCTAAGTCATGTCTGACTCTTTTGTGACCCCATGGACTGTAGCCCACCAGGATCCTCTGTCCATGGTATTTCCCAGGCAAGAATACTGGAGGGGGTTGCCATTCCAGGGGGTCTTCCTGACCCAGAGATTGAACCCGTGTCTCCTGGTCGGCAGGTGGAGTCTTCGCTGGAGCCACCTGGGAAGCCCATGTGATAAATTAGGCTTTACGAGAATGTAAAAATTCTATTCTCTGAAAGACTATTAAGAAGATGAAAAACAATACACAAATTAAGAGAAAATGCTTGCAAATCACATATCCAACTAAAGGGCTTGAATCCAGGATACAGAAAGAATTTCCCAAACTCAATCTTAAAAATGGACAAGTGACTTGAACAGTTACTTCACCATAGAAAATAATATGAATAGAAAATGGTCACATGAAAAGCATCATTATCCATCAGGATAAGCAAATCAAAACTCAGTGAGATACCACCGCCTACCTACAGACCTATTAAAATAGCTAAAACAAGCAAACAACACTGACAGTAGCTAGTACTGGTGAGGATAAAATACAGAGCAATTACATCTCTCACACGTTGTTGGCTGGAAGGCAAAATGTCCCAGTCTTCTGGAAAGAGTTTGGCAGTTTCTTATAAAGTTAAATAAACATTTATCAAATGACCCAGAAATCTCACTCCTGGATATATACTCTAGAGAAATGAAAATTTATATTATACAAAATTTGGATGTGATATTTTATAAATGCTCTATTCATAATCATCCACACTGAAAAAATACAAATAGTGGGTGGGTGAATGAATAAGCAAACTATGGTACATCCATTCAATGTAATACTACTTAACAATTTTAAAACTCAAACTGTTTATACACCCAATAATGACTGTATCTCAAGGCATTATGATGAGTGAAAGGAGTGATATATACTATCTTTGAGAAGACCACACTATAGAGATGGGGAATAAATAAATAGTTGCTATAGACTAGAAGGAGGGAGATGGTGTGACTATTGAAGGTTAACAAGGGAGTTTGGGGGGTAACAGAATTGCTCTGTATCTTGATTATGGCAGTGATTACATATATTAAAATTCATAGAACTGTATACCAAAAATTTCACACTTACTTTATGATGATTTGAAAAATTATTATAAGAAAACCATCACTAAATTACAGATCACAATGGATTTCATGGTATATATATTAAATTTCAATAGCTATAAAAATGAAAGTTGGTGGAAAACTACAACTACCTAACGTATTCAGGAGTGTTAAAGGTATAGACCTTCTAGGAATTAAAATTTGGTTCACCCCAGCAAACATGGAACCATTAATAGTTCAGGTATTAGAATATATATATACACACACATACACACATACAGTATAGAAAAATTCACAAAAAACGATTAAGTTGATTTAACAGAGGTTACTCCAGATAATTCTCCCTTGAGCAAAATTACTGGTATATTCCTATTAAAAGTATTCACATTCATATACTATGTGTTTAATCATTCTTAGAATCAGAAAATCTGGACCTAAGTATTTCCTGAGTCAAAATTGTATGCATAACTTTCTATACTCTTTGCCAAGACATTTTTGGACCCTGTAGTGCGGCCGAATACCAGAAGTTAAATCTGTTTCCTTTAACCAAAACTATGCCATCTGTCTCATACCCTGCCCCCACCACACACACACGCACACACACACACACATTCATGCACAAACATGCTTCTACTCAAGGTCCCTTCAAGTTCTGCGGGCCACAAAGATCAATCTCTATGAAATACAAGGAAGAAAAAAGTCCTAACTAGGATGAAAAATTTATTGACATACTCCCAAATGAATTCATGCCAAGAAAATCTTTATCCCATCACTAATTTCCAGTGCATGGAAATGGCTTTCTCAGGGGTATTGAAAGAAATCTTGGGACTGTGACAGCAAGTGGCTACAATGAGACTTCTCAGCCTTTCTCCCTCAAAGCTCTATCTCCCATAGAGTGTATGACCAAGTATGTGGATTTGTTATCCATGTTTTTTCCCCAAGCACAGACATGATGGAAATAGCCTTACCATCAATAGATAGGCAGACATTCCAGCACAGTTGAGCTACACATATTGAATACCTACTATATGACTTATACACGTTATTTAATCCTTAAAATAAGTTTGAGAGGTAGCTATTATTATTTACACATTGTCCTAAGCCTTGTGAGTCTGAGAGGTGTTAAGTTTCCCAAAGTAACATAATTATTTTAAAATATCCCATGAAAAATTTATCACTGACATTGTATATGTGAGAGAAGTAAAATAACTTAGCCAACATTATAAAAATAGGAAGGGGATGAAATAGAATTAGAATGTAATTTGATTATTCCATTTAATGATCAAATGAATGAAATTTGTTCAAAAATGAACAAATTTATATGTTTAGTAAGGCAGATTAGAGGTGAGATAAGAATATAGGTCTAATTATTGGGGAACACTATAAACTGAGATTATGAAGAGGATATCTCTTGGTATATATCATATAACACTTGAAAATATGTGGGTCATTTTCAAATATCTTTTGATATTGCCTTTTAACATCATTCTACAGTGATAAAAGAACGGAGTCTCTATGACTTCAATATCTTTAGGCCGTCAAATTCTTGTACCTTGTTTTATGTGCCTGGATACGTTCCAGTATCTCCTAGTTTACAGTCTATGGGAACTTGTATAGAATTTGTATCCTACTGTTGTGTGAAAATTACATAAATCTTAATTTTGTTGAACTGATTCACAGTGCTTTACAGGTCTACTATATCCTTCTATTTTTCTGTATAATCATTTTATCAGTTTTTGAGAGTTTGATATTGAAACTCCAACTAAAAATCCTAGTTTATCTACTTTAAAAAATTGTAATATATAATGGAACTATAGATAACCTTGTTCTGTATTTTCCAAGTCCCCTGTAAATGTGTTATCATACTTTCATAAATTAAAATAAACATTAAAAAAAGAGCACATTTGGAGACAAAATGATTTAGGGTGACAACCCATCCTTTCCACTTATAGTACTTTGTATGACCTTGGACACATGAATTCATCTCTTTGTGCCTTGGTTTCCTTGCCTGTAAATGATAATAATAAAATCTTCAAAAGTTTTAAGTGTGAAAGATATAAAGCCTGTACTGTGTTTGGTACATAGTAATTACTTCATAGAAATAGCAGTTACTACTACCATTATAAATTTGCACAATTAACTTCATCCACAGAGAAACTCTGTGATGGGATGTGACACAGTATTAGTTATCTTTAAAGAATGGGGTATGGAGGTCAACTGCACAAAACAAAGAGTTCCTGAATGGCCAGGGACTACAGTGGCATATCTAAGACCCTTGAAATGAAAGTAAGCAGAACAGTCATTGCAGTAGGAAGTAGAAGAGAATTTTAACATTTCATACGTACTTATTAAATGCTCCGAACTATGATAGCTACCTAACATTCTTTATCTTATTTAATCTGGAATCAGGAGACACAAAATTTTCTTCTAATTTCCATTAGAGTCCAAGATAATATCAAATCCTGTTCTTTCCCTTTGAAATTTCTCTGAGATTCCTCGCCTCCTGTTGTTCCTCTCATTCCTCCTGCCATCTCCCGGAATCAAGATCTCATCCTCTTACGCTCAGATGCCTGAACTGGCATAAAAACACTGCACTCTCTGCTCTCCACTTCAATTTACCCAAGTTCCTTAGATCAGTGTAGAAAGCAATAAGCCTTTGTGTAAAGACAAGACTGTTCTTTTTCTGTTTGTTTTGCTTTTCCCAGCTGCATTAAGGTATAACTGACATACAACATTGCATAAGTTTAAGTTGTACAACATATGGTTCAATCCACTTACATTGCTAAATGATCACCACCACAGCATTTGCGAACACCTACGTCACATCACTAATTACCACTTCTTTTTTATGGTACAAACATCTACTCTCTTAGCAACTTAAGGGTATATATTACAGCATTAATTATAATACCATGCTGTATATTAAAAGCCCAGAACTTTCTTAGAAAGTGGAAGTTTTTATTTGCTCTTTGACCAATGCCTCCCCATTTTCATGGCCATCCACTCCAGTATTCCTGCCTGGAGAATCCCACGGACAGAGGAGGCTGGCGGGCTACAGTCCACGGGGTGGCAAAGAGTCGGACACGACTGAGCGACTAACACTTTCACTTCTTTTCTTTCCCCATTTTTCCCACAGCCCAGGTTCTTATTACCATTATCCTACTGTTTCTATGAATTGGTTTTTTTAGATTCCACTTATAAGTGAGATAGTACCATATTTGTTGATCACTGGTTGACTTACTTCACTAAGCTGTATGTGACAGTGAGATACTAGTTACTTAGAGCAGGCTAAAGGGGGAGAGCACAAGGAAGGATAGCAGTGAGCCCCTAGATACTCACTAAATTAGAAGGCTGACCCCTTGGGTTCAGTTCAGTCACTCAGTCGTGTCCGACTCGTTGCAACCCCACGAATCGCAGCACGCCAGGCCTCCCTGTTCATCACCATCTTCCGGAGTTCACTCAGACTCACGTCCATCGAGTCAGTGATGCCATCCAGCCATCTCATCCTCTGTTGTCCCCTTCTCCTCCTGCCCCCAATCCCTCCCAGCATCAGAGTCTTTTCCAATGAGTCATCTCTTCACATGAGGTGGCCAATGTACTGGAGTTTCAGCTTTAGCATCATTCCTTCCAAAGAAATCTCAGGGCTGATCTCCTTCAGAATGGACTGGTTGGACATCCTTGCAGTCCAAGGGACTCTCAAGAGTCTTCTCCAACACCACAGTTCAAAAACATCAATTCTTCGGTGCTCAGCCTTCTTCACAGTCCAACTCTCACATTCATACATGACCACAGGAAAAACCATAGCCTTGACTAGGCGGACCTTAGTCGGCAAAGTAATGTCTCTGCCTTTTTTTTTTTTTTTTTTTTTAGCTTCCATTTTACTTCACTTTACTATACAGTACTCTATTGGTTTTGGCAAACATTGACATGAATCTGCCACAGGTGTCTGCTTTTGAATATACTATCTAGGTTGGTCATAACTTTTCTTCCAAGGAGTAAGTGTCTTTTAATTTCATGGCTGCAGTCACCATCTGCAGTGATTTTGGAGCCCCAAAAAAATAAAGTCTGACACTGTTTCCACTGTTTCCCCATCTATTTCCCATGAAGTGATGGGACCAGATGCCATGATCTTCATTTTCTGAATGTTGAGCCTTAAGCCAACTTTTTCACTCTCCTCTCTCACTTTCATCAAGAGGCTTTTTAGCTCCTCCTCACTTTCTGCCATAAGGGTGGTGTCATCTGCATATCTGAGGTTATTGATATTTTTCCTGGCAATCTTGATTCCAGCTTGTGTTTCTTCCGGTCCAGCGTTTCTCATGATGTACTCTGCATAGAATTTAAATAAGCAGGGTGACAATATACAGCCTTGACGTACTCCTTTTCATATTTGGAACCAGTCTGTTGTTCCATGTCCAGTTCTAACTGTTGCTTCCTGACCTGCATACAGATTTCTCAAGAGGCAGGTTAGGTGGTCTGATATTCCCATCTCTTTCAGAATTTTCCACAGTTTATTGTGATCCACACAGTCAAAAGCTTTGGCATAGTCAATAAAGCAGAAATAGATGTTTTTCTGGAACTCTCTTACTTTTTCCATGATCCAGCGGATGTTGGCAATTTAATCTCTGGTTCCTCTGCCTTTTCTAAAACCAGCTTGAACATCAGGGAGTTCATGGTTCATGTATTGCTGAAGCCTGGCTTGGAGAATTTTGAGCATTACTTTACTAGCATGTGAGATGAGTGCAATTGTGCAGTAGTTTGAGCATTCTTTGGCATTGCCTTTCTTTGGGATTGGAATGAAAACTGACCTTTTCCAGTCCTGTGGCCACTGCTGAGTTTTCCAAATTAAAGTAAGCAAATAAACCCTAATCAGAGAAGAACTGGAAGATGGGATTTTTCTGCCTACTCCTGAGCTGAGCCTAAAGAGTGCTTGAACTCCCATGAATAACAGCTTTTGTGTTTACTATAATCCTCTGGGTCTTGGGGTTGCAAGCTCCAGATACAAGCTCCACTGGCTTTTAGAACTAGGTGTTTTGGGGGCCCATCCCTTGGGTGGGCACCTTAGAAGTTGGAGTTCTATATGAGAGGTCCTAATCCTTCACTCCTCAGGCAGAAGCTAGAGTTGGGGTTCCCTCCCAACTGAATGACATTGTGCCAGAGGTGGGGCTTACAGCTAGAGTATGTCTTAGTACTTCTGATCCACTTCAATGTATGCATTTTCTCACTCCCCAATATATGGGAGCCACTTGGGTTCTGGATGTCTTTTGAAGAAGACGACATGAACTATTCATTCAGTGTGTACCCGGGAGGAGGGCAGTTCAGGAGCCACCTCTGTTGCCATCTCTAAAGACTTCCTGTTTTCCTTTTTAATTGAGATATAATTCACATACGAAGTAGGAAATGGCAACCCATTCCAGTACTCTTGCCTGAAAAATCCCACGGACAGAGGAGACTAGCAATACAGTCCATGGAGTCTCAAAGAGTTGGACAGGACTGAGTGACTGATCAATGATGATGACAATTCACATATCATAAAATTTGATCTTTTGGTGTGTACAAAGTAGTGGTTTTTAGCATATTCTTATCACCACTATCTACTTCCAGAACATTTTCATCACCCCAGAAAGAAACTCTGTATCCATGAGCAGAAAGGATATCTTATCCTTTCTTCCTCCAGTCCCTGACAATCTACTCTCCTATCTCTCTGGATTTGCCTATTCTGGACATTTCATACAGATGGAATCATACATGTTTTATGTGTCTACTTATTCCACTTAGTGTAATGTTTTCAAGGTTTATCCATGTTTCAGCTTGTATTAGCACTTCATTCCCTTGTATGGCTGATGAATATTACATTGGATAGATATAGATATATACCCCACTTTATCTTATATAACTGATTCTGCACCTACTCCTGCCCACATTGGTTCTTCCCTTCTCTAAACCTTTCTGAGCTTATAATCAAACAATACATTGGGACTTTATTCACTGGCTGCTTCACCTTAATTCCTTTGATTCTTTGAGTTCAGGGACCACAACTTGTAGCTTCTCTGCCTCCCTCCACCATCTATAGTTGAACTGAACATATAAATGAAGTGGGTTTTAGCTTACAATGTGTACAATCAGACACCTATTCTGTATATATTTTTGGTTAAATCATTTAACCTCTCTGTGAAGAAGGCTGAGTGCTGAAGAATTGATGCTTTTGAACTGTGGTGTTGGAGAAGACTCTTGAGAGTCCCTTGGACTGCAAAGTGATCCAACCAGTCCATTCTGAAAGAGATTAACCCTGAGATTTCTTTGGAAGGAATGATGCTAAAGCTGAAACTCCAGTACTTTGGCCACCTCATGTGAAAAGTTAACTCATTAGAAGACACTCTGATGCTGGGAGGGATTGGGGGCAGGAGGAGAAGGGGAAGACTGAGGATGAGATGGCTGGATGGCATCACGGATGGACGTGAATCTGAGTGAACTCCGAGAGATGGTGATGAACAGAGAGGCCTGGCGTGCTGCGATTCATGGGGTCGCAAAGAGTCAGACACGACTGAGCGACTGACCTGAACTGAACTGAACTGAAGCAGTGGATCAGGAAAGCAAGACTCATGGATGAAATCATAAAGCATACTTATAGTTTTTCCTATTTTTCCGTTAAACTTATGCAATGTGGGAAGTTCTTTGCCAGTGGACAGAAACTCAGGCAGTCCCATGACATTTATGCTCACTCTTTGGTAATTAAAAAAAAAAATTATATAGTCACTTTAAGTGTCAACATTATGTCAGCTCAGTAATTAAATCTCATTTATATAATAAGATTAGCTTCTACCAAAGTTTCTAACCCCTTCACTGTTGCAGTACAGAAAGGAAAAATGGAGAGTTTAGGAAAGTTTCTCCTTAACTAAAACTCTCACTAGACTTGAGGACCTAGAAGAGGCTGGCAGGAACAAAAAAAAATATTTCTCCCCAAATCTTTCCTAATCTCCAGCTATCCAGTACTCATATCATAACTTCAGATATAGGATAGTCATCTAAATGGTTCTCAGGCATGGTGTTCAAATAACTCACTTTTCAAATGCATAATTTTAACATCCTTTACATATACATTATTCTGGAACTTGTTTTCTCATCTGTGGGATGATCGTAATAAAATTTACTTGTATATGAATTAAGTGAAGTTGCTCAGTCATGTCCAACTCTTTGCGACCCCATGGACTGTAGCCTGCCAGGCTCCTCTGTCCATGGTTAGGATAGTCATCTAAATGGTTCTCAGGCATGGTGTTCAAATAACTCACTTTTCAAATGCATAATTTTAACATCCTTTACATATACATTATTCTGGAACTTGTTTTCTCATCTGTGGGATGATCGTAATAAAATTTACTTGTATATGAATTAAGTGAAGTTGCTCAGTCATGTCCAACTCTTTGCGACCCCATGGACTGTAGCCTGCCAGGCTCCTCTGTCCATGGGATTTTCCAGGTAACTATACTGGAGTGGATTGCCATTCCCTTCTCCAGGGGATCTTCCCAACCCAGGGATCAAGCCTGGGTCTCCTGCACTGCAGGCAGACTCTTTACCATCTGAGCTATCAGGAAAGACAGTGTATATGTATTTCTGTATATTATATTACATATGCATATATTACATCAAATATCACATGTATATTGCATATATATGTGTGTGTATTACATATTGTATGTATATGTATATTACATCAAATATCATATTGTATATTTCAAATATATACTAATTTTATTTGTCAATTATACCTTAATAAAGGTGGGGAGAAATCTATTTTGTATGATTTTTGTGATACACAAGTGAAATAGGGATTGTGTGGTCTGGTCTCCTGCATTCAAGCATGTCCAAGGTGTATTTTTTTTTTTATCATTTCTGTAATCAAGGTCCAACTGTCCACCTCCTCAGTAGGCTGCTTCAGTAATTCCACCACTCTTGCATTTAAAATGTTTTTGCTTAAACTAGTTAGGCAGGGATTTTGAAAGTGCATCTCCTAGAAAGAGGCTTCCGTGACAGCTCAGTTGGTAAAGAATCCACCTGCAATGGAGGAGACCTCGGTTTGATTCCTGGGTTGGGAAGATCCGCTGGAGAAGGGATAGGCTACCCACTCCAGTATTCTCAGGCTCAACTGGTAAAGAATCTGCCTGCAATGCAGGAGACCTGGGTTTGATCCCTGGGTTGGGAAGATCCCCTGGAGACAGAAAAGGCTACCCACTCCAGTATTCTGGCCTGGAGAATTCCAAAGACTGTATAGTCCATGGGGTCACAAAGAGTCGGACACCATTGAGCGACTTTCACTTTCACTTTCCTAGAAAGTGTCTGATAGGTTGTTATGCAAACTTAATTAGAATTTCATGAATGCATAGGATGATGTGAAAGATATTATTCCTAATCTCCTACTTCAAATTATGATGTTATTGAAACTAATCTTATTGTATATTGACTGACTTTATAATAAGTAATTCAAGATGAATTTATAAAATAAATTTGTAATAATAAAAATATCACTATTTTGTGTTTATTTTTGTTTCACAAAAAAATTAAAAAAAACAACAACAACAAATACTGCTCCCTTATGGTCTTGAGACTATGAAATCTATTTTCACTAAACAAGTATTAATTATTTTAAATGAAATATTAACCTGTTATAAGGTGAATGTGAAAGTCACTCATTCATGTCCAATACTTTGTGACTCCATGGTCAATACAGTCCATGGAATTCTCCAGGCCAGAATACTGGAGTGGGTAGCTGTTCCCTTTTCCAGAGGATCTTCCCAACCCAGGGATCAAACCCAGGTCTCCTACATTGCAGGTGAGTTCTTTACAAGCTGAGCCACCAGGGAAGCCCAAGAATAATAGAGTAGGTAGCCTATCCCTTCTCCAGGGATCTTCCCAAACCAGGAATTAAAGTGAGGTCTGCACTGCAGGCAGATTCTTTACCAGCTGAGCTACCAGGGAACCCCAACCTGTTGTAGCATGACTCTAAATACTCATTTTTCCTTTGGAACGAGAACCTTATACTAGGTAGCTTCATAAGGACTAGCAAATGTTACTCAGTTCTACCTTTTTTATACTTGGAGAAACTGGAGCACAGAAGGTGAAGTGATTGTTCAAGATCATAAAATCAGTAACAAAGAGGAAATTTGAATTCCAAACCCTTGACTTCTAGTCCAGTGGTACTTCTATCATCTTCCAATTTGACAACAAATGAGAAGTACTTGACACAGGCACTTCAGAGATGAGCTTTCTTCTGTGTGAATTTTTACAGAGGTAGAATTTAAGAAAAAATTATTCAAACTTTGCCTTATTTCGAATTTTCTCCAGGGTTTGCTAATTAGATAACATGTAAAGTATGCAATCCTAACTGAGAAAATATCAACCAAACAGGGGTATGCTGGTCAGTGTTGAACAGTGCAGCTCCCAGTGGATAGGAGTTCTGATTAATAGTGGTGGTTGCTTATCTTCATGGTATAAATACTCCCACCATGACCAATTTCAAGCTACCAACATGATGCCGAGCAGGTGGCAAAACTCCTTGAAAATTTTAAAAAT
The DNA here is from genome assembly GCA_006410675.1 of Oreotragus oreotragus. NCBI lineage: Eukaryota > Metazoa > Chordata > Mammalia > Artiodactyla > Bovidae > Oreotragus > Oreotragus oreotragus. The sequence continues at coordinate 116,408 of SJYX01000275.1, read as the reverse complement.
CAGTTTCAAGAGCTGATGACAAGTGAGATTTAGGGCAACACTGGAGCCAACATTTTTTTCTCCAGAGCGGAAGCTGACTTGAACATTTACTTGTTAGAATTCAAGAGATTTCATTGGTAAAACAAGCTGAAGTGTTTTAAGAACAGCTATATAGCTAATATGGATAATTATAATGTAATTAGAATAATTTATCTAAAATGCAAGGAGAAAGTAGCTTTCTCTCGCAATTTCCCCTAACTAGATACAAGAAAAAGTATTCAATCTTCACACACACAATTCTCTGGAAAGAAGAAATATTTGAGAGAAGACAGAAATCAAGTGTAAGCATCGTTCTATGAGATCCACATTAAAGCAATCAGCTGTACCTATTTCATTTTGTCACCTTATATTCTTTTTTTTTTTCCATTTTACTTTATTTTACTTTACAGTACTCTATTGGTTTTGGCATACATTGACATGAATCTGCCACGGGTGTACATGAACTCCCAAACATGAACCCCCCTCCCACCTCCCACCCTACATTATCCCTCCGGATCATCCCCATACACCAGCCCCAAGCATCCTGCATCCTGCATTGAACACAGACTGGCGATTCATTTCTTACATGATAGTATACATATTTCAATGCTATTCTCCCAAATCATCCCTCCCTCTTCCTCTCCCTCTCCTTCTCCCTCAGAGTCCATAAGTCCGCTCTACACATCTGTATCTCTTTTGCTGTCTTGCATACAGGGTCCTCATTACCATCTTTCTAAATTCCATATATATGTGTTAGTATACTGTATTGGTGTTTTTCTTTCTGGCTTACTTCACTCTGTATAATTGGTTCCAGTTTCATCCATCTTATTAGAACTGATTCAAATGTATTCTTTTTAATGGCTGAGTAATACTCCATTGTGTATATATACCACAGCTTTCTTATCCATTCATCCGCTGATGGACATCTAGGTTGTTTCCATGTCCTGGCTATTATAAACAGTGCTGCAATGAACATTGGGGTACATGTGTCTCTTTCTATTCTGGTTTCCTCGGTGTGTATGCCCAGCAGTGGGATTGCTGGGTCATAAGGCAGTTCTATTTGCAATTTCTTAAGGAATCTCCACACTGTTCTCCATAGTGGCTGTACTAGTTTGCATTCCCACCAACAGTGTAAAAGGGTTCCCTTTTCTCCACACCCTCTCCAGCATTTATTGCTTGCAGACTTTTGGATCGCAGCCATTCTGACTGGTGTGAAGTGGTATCTCATTGTGGTCTTGATTTGCATTTCTCTGATAATGAGTGACGTTGAGCATCTTTTCATGTGTTTGTTAGCCATCCGTATGTCTTCTTTGGAGAAATGTCTATTTAGTTCTTTGGCCCATTTTTTGATTGGGTCGTTTATTTTTCTGGAATTGAGCTGTATAAGTTGCTTGTATATTTTTGAGATTAGTTGTTTGTCAGTTGCTTCATTTGCTATTATTTTCTCCCATTCAGAGGGTTGTCTTTTCACCTTGCTTATAGTTTCCTTTGTTGTGCAGAAGCTTTTAATTTTAATTAGATCCCATTTGTTTATATTTGCTTTTATTTCCAGTATTCTGGGAGGCGGATCATTGAGGATCCTGCTGTGATTTATGTCGGAGAGTGTTTTGCCTATGTTCTCCTCTAGGAGTTTTATAGTTTCTGGTCTTACATTTAGATCTTTAATCCATTTTGAGTTTATTTTTGTGTGTGGTGTTAGGAAGTGATCTAGTTTCATTCTTTTACAAGTGGTTGACCAGTTTTCCCAGCACCACTTGTTAAAGAGATTGTCTTTACTCCATTGTATATTCTTGCCTCCTTTGTCAAAGATAAGGTGTCCATATGTGTGTGGATTTATCTCTGGGCTTTCTATTTTGTTCCATTGATCTATATTTCTGTCTTTGTGCCAGTACCATACTGTCTTGATGACTGTGGCTTTGTAGTAGAGCCTGAAGTCAGGTAAATTTATTCCTCCAGTTCCATTCTTCTTTCTCAAAATTGCTTTGGCTATTCGAGGTTTTTTGTATTTCCATACAAATCTTGAAATTATTTGTTCTAGTTCTGTGAAAAATACCACTGGTAGCTTGATAGGGATTGCATTGAATCTGTAGATTGCTTTGGGTAATATATTCATTTTCACTATATTGATTCTTCCAATCCATGAACATGGTATATTTCTCCATCTGTTAGTGTCCTCTTTGATTTCTTTCATCAGTGTTTTATAGTTTTCTATATATAGGTCTTTAGTTTCTTTAGGTAGATATATATTCTGCTCATAAAACACAATAGAATAGCTATGTCTATATGAAGTCTGAAAGTTTCTCTCTACCTTGTAAAGATCAAAGAAAACTGAGGGTAGATTTAAAGCAGCTTGTGAAACGTGGTTATGGCAAAGTACAGGAGTACTAAATTGTTAGACCTCTATGTAATAAGAGAACCATACAATTTGGTAGAACTTTTTCAGATATAATCGAACCTTACTTTTTACAGCTGACATATTACTAAAATGATGTGTGTGTGTTACACTGTGAAAAGTCAAGTCACATTTTAGAGTCAAGGCTCTATTTTTTCCTTGCTCTTAAGACATCCTTGAAAATCTAATAAAAACTGAATTCTTTCACAGAAAATACATATAACTGCATACACAGAAAATTTTGCATAAATATTAACAAACTGACAGTCGTTTTATAACTCAACCATTGGCTTCTAGACTCACATGAAGAAACTATATTTTCAGTATAAAGGAAATCTGGTTATTCAATAACAACCTAACACAATTACTTAAGAAAGGCGAAAGGATTAACAGTAAAAAGAAAACAACCATATTAATTTACATTTTCCTTGAATTAATCTTTTATTTATGGAGTTGAAAGACAAAGTCACAGACATAAGGAGATAAGGGATTTAAGGGTCAAATACCAAAATGAAGGTCAAGTCCTTTATTTTGCAAATGAGGAAACAGAGGCACAGAACACTGAAACAACTAGAACGGTCTCCATGATTGGGAGGCTTCAGGCCATTGTGTGAGAGAGACAGCCCTGGGTGTCAGAAGCCCTGAATTCCAATTAGGTCCCGACATTTATGACCTACAGGGTACTGGGCATATTGTTTAGCTTATTTATAATGCAAAGCTGTTCAAAGAATTAAATAAGGTATTTATGAAAACAGTGAATATCAAAATATTATATAACAAGGTAAAGGTTTCATAATTATGCTACAGAATAGGAGAATATATTGATATCTAAAAATCACATATCTAATAAGGGATTAACATCCAAAATATGTAAAGGCTGCATACAACGCAATAATAAAGTTATAAACAATTAAACTCGGGAGGAGACCTGAATAGACATTGCGCCAAAGAAAACAAGAGAGATGGTCAACAGGTACACAAAGAATACTCAACATCGCTAATCAGAAAATGCAAATCAAAACCACAGTGAGCTATCACCTCACATCTTTTAGAATGGCTACTATCAAAAAGATAAGAAATCACAAGTGCTAGGAAGGATAGAGAGAAAAGAATACTACTGTTGACAGGAATGTAAATTGTTGCAGCCACTATAGAAAGTATGGACACTGCTCAAAAATTAAAAATAAAACTACCATGTGTTCTGGTAATTCCACTTCTGGGAATTTATCTAAAGAAGACAAAACCACTAACTTGAAAAGATATCTGCACCCCTATATCCACTGCAGCATTATTTACAATAGCCAAGACATGGAAATAACCTAAATGTCCATCAATGGATAAATAAAGAAAATGAGGGCAAGGGAGAGATGTTATTCACATATTTAGAGAGAGAGATACATAAAATATCTCTCAGCCTAAAAACAAAAGAAATTCTGTCATTTTCAAAAACATCTGAAGTCATTATGTTAAATGAGGTAAGTCAGACAGAGAAAAACAAATATCATACAATCTCCCTTATATGTGGAATGTAACAAACAAACTGAACTCATAAACACAGAGACGGATTGGTATTTGCTGGAGCAGGGTGGGGACTAGGCAAAATGGATGAGGGTGGTCAAAAGGCACACTAATTCTGGGGGGGGAATATACAGCATGATGACTATAGTTAATAAACTGCATTGTAAGCTAAGAGAGCTGCATGGCAGCTAAGAGAGCAGATCTTAAAAATTCTCACAAGTAGAAAACAAATTTCTAACTATGCATGGTGTTGGGTATTAACTAGACTTATTGTGGTAACAATTTTATAATTTACACATATAATGAATCATTATGCTGTATGCATGAAATTACTATAATTTTATATATCAATTATATTTCAACCAAAACAACAAAACATCAGTAATATCCAGTGTTGGCAATATAGTCATGGGTACAATTTCTTAGAAGGGCTATTTCTACTAAAATCTTGACTCCCTTTCTGGTTACCTATCCTGAAAAAATACTCACATATTGATGTAAGATACCTGGTCAAGGTTACTCATTGCAGCATTGTTTGTAATAGTGAAAAATCAGATATAGGCAAAATATTATTTTTCTAAGAAAAATTGCTCAAATAAATGAAGGTATACCCTTGTAGAATGATGCACAGCTTTGAAAAAGAATGAGGTAAAATTATTTTTAAAAAGGTTATAAATGACAGATGAGCCATATTTTTGGTGCATATCAATCTTATTAGATTCAGGCCTAGTGTCTGCCTGGAATGTGGGAGACCCAGGTTCAATCCTGGGGTAGGGAAGATCCCCTGAAGAAGGAAATGGCAACCCACTCCAGTACTCTTGCCTGGAGAATCCCATGGAGGGAGGAGCCTGGTAGGCTACAGTCCACGGAGTCACAAAGAGTCGGACATGACTGAGTGACTCCACTTTCACTAGCAAACATCTGAGATAAAGTCTTCTATTAAGAAAAATGTGCAAAGGTGCTGGGATTAGTGGTCATAGAAGGACATCTGTTACAAAGCAGGATAATAAAAAGAACACTAGATTAGAAGTTAAGCGATCTAGGTTCAAGCTCTGAATCTGCTATTAACTAGTAAAACTGGCAAATCACTTCAGACCTCTAGGTCTCCTTGGTCATGTTATAACATTTATCATTTTTCAAATTGGAATATAATTGCTTTATAATGTTGTATGAGGAGCAGAGGTTCTTAAATATTTGCAGAGATGTCTCAACCAGACCCCTCAAGAACACAATGAAAACTTAACATGTGTATGCTATTGTTTAGTCACCAAGTCTAGTCCGAATCACGGGATTCCCCAGGTAAGAATGCTGGAGTGGGCTGTGATTTTCTTCTCCAGAGGATCTTCCTGCATTGGCAGGCAGTCTTTACCACTGAGCCACCAGGGAAGGCTGTAACATGTATATAACCTTTGGCAAGTTGCTTAACCCTTTTGAGCAACAGTTAATTTAATTCATCTGTGAAATATGAATAATACTATTCCTCAAGTTTGTTGTGAGACTCAGATGAGATAATGAATAAAGCATTACCATAGGGTAGGTGTGCAATAAAAGTAGTTCTGTCATAATGACAGCGTTCAGATACTTTCAGGGAATCTGTACCCTTTCACAAGGCTCCGAATAAACCATCTGAAGGCCCAGTGGAAAGGAAATACTCCTTCTGGAACTTTTGTTGGAAAGACCAAACTATAAACTTTTCTAAGTCTGTCTGCAGTTCTTACTAAGTCAATATCTAGAGCTACGCTGTCCAATATAGAAGCCACTAGTCACATGTGGCTATTGAACACCTGAAATGTGGTTAGTGTGGCTGGGGAGCTTTACTGAACTGTACTGTAAGTATAAAACAGATACTGGGTTTTAAGGACCTAATGCAACAAAAAAGAATATAAATGTCTCACTATCACTGGTCCTGATTAGGAATGCATGTTTTAGTCACTACCTAGAGGCATGAAACACTACCACTAAGAGCAGGTCTTCAGCAATCTGATTTTTCCTGTTTCTTTTTTTTTTTTTTCAAAATTAGTAACTTTTGTTAAAGTAATGGTATATAAAATGTTAAATAGCTAATATCTGCTTCATATACTTGAACCCAAATTATAGACATAAATTAGATCAAGAGTTAAAAGTAATATAATCCTCTAAGTCCAAGGTAAACAGCTTAATCACTGCAATTAACTGTTATCAAATAAAGTCTAGTTTTCTCTCTCAATTCAGAGCTATTCCTAGGTATAGCTCTAACCTACTTTCTGCTTCCCTCTGTCCTCTCATGCTTGCTTGCTGCTGCTAAGTCGCTTCAGTCATATCCAACTCTGTGCGACCCCATAGACAGCAGCCCACCAGGCTCCCCCGTCCCTGAGATTCTCCAGGCAAGAACACTGGAGTGGGTTGCCATTTCCTTTTCCAATGCATGAAGGAGAAAAGTGAAAGTGTAGTGGCCTCTCATGCTTATCAGAATGTAAATATTAATTGTTCACCATTTTAACAGAGCATTCTTTTATTAAATTGATTTGTGATTAAGACAGAAAACTATTTTAAATTTTTTGCTTTAAAAACATGACATGCATTTATAATGCATTAAAATGATTAAAATAAAAAATACTGACTATGCCAAATATCAACGATGTGGAACAACTGGAACTCTCATACATGGCTGCTGGGAGTGTAAACTGGTACAGTCATTTTGGAAAATTATTTGGCAGTTTCTTGTAAGTTAAGTATACATCTATCCTGTTGTTGTTCAGTAGCTAAGTCATGTCTGACTCTTTGCAGTCCCATGAACTGCAGCACACCAGGCTTCCCTGTCCTTCACTGTCTCCAGGAGTTTGCTCAAATTCTTTTCAGTTGAATCAAGGATGCTATCTAACCATCTCATCCTCTGCCACCCTCTTATCCCTTTGCCTTCAATCGTTCCCAGCATCACGGTCTTTCCCAGTGAGTCAGCACTTTGCATCAGATGGACAAAGTACTGTTGTTTCAGCATCAGTCCTTCCAGTGAACATTCAGGGTTGATTTCTTTTAGGATTGACTGGTTTGGTCTCTTTATAGTCCAAGGGACTCTGAACAGTCTTCTCCAGCATCACAATTCAAAAGCATCTATCCCACAACTCAGGAATTCCATGTTTTGGTAGTCACCAAAGAGAACTGAAAACCCAGGTGTATGTAAAGACTTGTACAAAAATGTTCATAGTAGCTTTATTCATAGTAACCAAAGTTTGCAAATAGCTCAACAACAGATAATGAACAAATTGTTTTATATTAACACAATGTAATATTACTCACCAATAAAGAGGAATAAAACACTAATGCACGTAAAAACATCAATGAACTAAAGGCACCATGTTGAGCAAAAGAAGTCGAACACAAATGCACAGATTCTATGATTCCATTCGCATGAATTTCTCCCAACTACTCAGTGGTGACAAATGAGTCTGAGGGTTATGGGTGAGGCGACTGGACAGAGGGGACAGAGAAGTTTCTAAGGGATAAAAGTTTTGGAGAGTGGTTTTGAGTGTACACAAATAACAAAGTTTGTTGAACCAGGTGTTTCAGAAAAACGTATTTTACTGTAAACTATGACTCAGCTATTATTTGACTTAGTTTTATAAATATTAGTTCAAGTTTTCTAAATATTGGTTCTAAAAACCTCCCTCTCTTGTAATAGATCTACTTTTTAACAACTACCAAAGGTGGCTCTTATGTAGATGGTTCATTAACCTCGCTATGGAAAGCACTATCTATGAGGGATTAAAACTTGTCCTTTTTCTAATATTATACTTCCCATAAAATAACTAAAAACAAAAAATAAAAGAGAGCTTTCACCATGACTCTAGGAAGCTGCACATACAATGAGGCACAAGTACGTAGAAACAGTAAGCCACTCATTACATGGCTACACTGTAGGTCCCAAACCTGGGCGCGCCTCACACTCTAACAGGCTACATTATAAAATATGTCCCACATTGTACCAATAATGCAGCATCTTTCCGTGGTGAGCCCTGAAATCTGTATTGTTAAAAGTTCACCCAAGGGATTCAAATGAGCAACCTTATTTAGGAAAGGCTGATCCAGATAGTAAGTATTAGCTAAGAAAGAAATCAAAGTGTGATTTAGTCATCTGTTCAACCATGTATTTTCTTTGTATCAGAGAGATACAGGCCTAATCTTTTTATTCTCAATTTTGGAAAATGTAATACAAAATATTTGCATTCCTTTTATTAAATAACCAGTAGGGACAATGGTTTATAGTAGAAAGACCTAAGAATTTTAAACCAGGTAGACCTGAGTTGGAATTTTAGTTCTGCCCTCTTCAAACCATGTGACATCAGGAAAATCATTTATCTACTTTGAGACTCAAATTCCATTTTGGCTAAAATGGAGTTTTTGATATTGCTTAGACTTAATGATAGTGAAAGCAGCAAGTACATGGAATATAAACAGGAAACGTTTACTTTATTTCATCCCAATAAATGTTGAGGAGATATTTCCAGGCTTCATAAAATAAAATGGGAAACCAGCTGATTTTATAAATGGATAGATTTATATTCTGGGCTTTCCCAGTGGCTCAGTCTGCCTGACAGTGCAAGAGAAGCAGGAGATGCTTCTTTTACTTTCATAGCTGCAGTCACCATCTGCAGTGATTGGTAATTTTTCAGCTGTCAAAAGAAAACTCAACAAACTTACAATTCTAGATACTATCTAGAATTCCTGAAATATGTCATCTGTAGTATCTGGTGTAAAATATATTAATTTATCTATTTTTAATTGAAGGATAATCGCTTTACAGAATTGCATTGGTTTCTGCCATACTCCACCGTGGGCCAGTCATAGGTACACATAGATCCCCTTCCTCTTGAACCTCCCTCCAACCTCCCACCCTTCCCACACACCCGCTGGTTTGAGTTCCCTGAGTCATAGCAAATTTCCAGGACCTCCTATTTTGCATGTGGTAGGGACTCTGGTCTCATGCTGCTCCCTCCGCTTGTCCCTCCCTCTCCCTCTGCAACACCTCCCGTGCCCGTAAGTCTGTTTCCTGTGTCTGTGTCTCCATTGCTGCCCTGCAAATAGTGTAAAAAAATTAAGCAATTACTAGGTTTGTAGAGAAATACAAATAGGTGACCCATGATCAAGGATGATAGAAGTCAATGGAAATGAACCCTGAGATGACCTTGATGTTGCATTTTTCGGACAAGGACTTTACAACAGGTATCGTAAATATAGTCAAGAAATTATATTATGGCCATAATGAGGGATCAAAAGGAGAATTGCAACAGAGAAAATAAAAGTAGAAAAACATTTCTAGAACTGAAAATATAGTATGTGAAATAGAAATTCATTGGGCAGACTTAATAATGCATTGAGAACAACAGAGGAGCTAATCAATTTGAAGGCAGTTCAACAGCGTTATCCAACTTGAAAAAGAGATATAGACATGGGAAAGTATAATAAGATATTTCTCAGTGATAAGTAGGACAACATCCAAGCGGTCATAAACACATGTAATTTGAGTCTCAAAAATACATAACAGGGAAAAAGTTTTTAAAATAATGACTTAAAGTTGCCAATATTTTGTGGAAACAAACGAAAACAAGTATTTAAGAGGTTCAAGAAATCCAAGGGAGATAAAAACTAAGCTAATAAATATTTTAAGCTAAATGACAATAAAATCATTCATATCGAAGCTGTGGTATGTATCTAAAGTCGTGCTTGGTAGGAAATTTGTAGCTTTAAAAGTTTATATTAGAAAAAAAGAGAATAAAAATAAATAATCTGAATTAAAAAATGTTTCATTAGCAATACAGTGTATAGTAATTAAATTTTTATCAGGACAACATCTCATCCCTATTGCTCATGCATAATTAATGTTTCATACACCAAACATCAACCACACATGTATTGTGCTAATGAGCATGGAAAATAAAGTTTAAACTCTCAGATGTCTTCTCCGACCATACAAACAATTGCATTATTTTTCTAAGTATAGGGCTAGCCAAAGGTGTAACTATGAAGCAGAAGCCCCACCTCCTGGCCTACCTAAGGATCTTTCTAGGTACCAAAGCTATTCAGATCATGTTCAACAAATTCCTTCTAAAATATTAACAATTTTTAAAAACAACTGGGAATTCTATTCATCTTTTAAGCTCTAGCTCAAGCAACAACCTTTCCACTGTACACTTTTACTCCCCAGTTATAACACTTGAAATACTCATTGATGGATTGGCTTTCCCATTATCCTGAGTTTTGTGAAGCAAAATTCAATCCCTTTCATTAATTATAGTTTTCTCAGTGATTAGCACCATGCTTGGCACACAAACATATTAAATTTAACTGATAATTGAATTCCATTTAAATTAGATTGATACTGACCAATTATACATTCTGAAAGAGCATTTGTACTCTGAAAGAAACATATAAACAATCCAAGTTTATACTCCACACATGCATACGTTGGACTTAAAGGAAGGAGATATTTATAGTAGGGTGAAAAGTACAACTTTCCTATCACTACTCAAGTCATGAAAGTGGAAGTGGAAATGTTAGTCACTCAGTTGAGTCTGATTCTTTGCTACCGCATGGAATGTAGCCCACCAGGCTCCTCTGTCCATAGGGTTCTCCAGGCAAGCATATTGGAGCGGGTAGTCGTTCCCTTCTCCAGGGGATCTTCCTGACTGAGGGAGTGGACCTGGGTCTCCTGAATTGCAGGTGGATTCTCTACCATCTGAGGCACCTGAGAAGCCCATATCAAACTATGAATGAACTGTTTCACCCACTCGTCTATCCGTCCATCCTAATCTTTATTACCTAGCCTCCAGCCAAACTACTGCCTCTGCCTGACTACCCTTCCATGTCCTCTGCCTCTGGCAAACGGCTTCTTATTAAACCCTATATCAAAAATCACCTCCTCCAAGATGCCCTCTCTGACTTCCTCAGACATGTACTATCTTCTCTGAGTTTCCACAGTACTCTGTTTATACTAATACTACTAGAAGGCAATGGCACCCCACTCCAGTACTCTTGCCTGAAAAATCCCATGGACGGAGGAGCCTGGTGGGCTCCAGTTCATGGGGTCGTTAAGAGTCGGACATGACTGAGCGACCTCACTTTCACTTTTCATGCATTGGAAAAGGAAATGGCAACCCATCCGTGTTCTTGTCTGGGGAATCCCAGGGATGGGGAAGCCTGGTGGGCTGCCATCTATGAGGTCGCACAGAGTCGGACACGACTGAAGTGACTTAGCAGCAGCAGCAACACCGATGGTACATAGCTACAAGTAATGAAGTGTCTCCTGTGGGTAGGCCTTGTAATTAGACAGTCTTTTTAAAATGTACTTAGTTTTATTCTTGCAACAATCATACAAAATAGACTTTCATTTTTGAAAAAAGCAGAGGTTCAAAGGAATTCAGTAACCTTCCTAAGGTCCCACAGTAGTAACCTATAAAACAAGAATTCAAACTAGACACTCTTGACTCCAAAGCACATATCTTCCCTGTATGGCACAGCTTTTGAATAAATAAATAAATGACTGACTATATGTGACCTTGGCAGAGGATAGCATATTTTCATGAGCACACAAGTGACTAAGATAAATAAATTTCAGATTTCACCTTTCTTCTCACATATACTGTTTGATACATTGGCGTGCCATCAAGATGCCTATGCTAACAAGCATGTGGCAGAGAACACATCACAATTTGAATGTAATTTCCTTGGAATCATGACAAAGACCACCTACTGCAAGTGAACATTTTAGAATACGGTTTCCCAATTCGAAATCCCAGTGTCAAGCCAGCTTCATCATATATTATTTCCATTTAACCCCATACTGGTCACATTTTCCTGGATTATCAGTCTTAGTGGTCCCCATAGGGCAATAACATATATAAAATATCTGCTGAGCCAGGTTAAATGAATTTCATTTAAGAGACTAATATTATTAACATTATATGATGATTTGCAATTATCAGTCAAATAAGATCAGTTACCAGAGGATGAGGGAGGTCTTAATAAGAGGTGAACCACAAAACCAGCACACTTTCCGCTCAGTGAGTTTATAACCTAAATGGGCAATTGTCAGCAAAGGAGGAATAGAAAGGCTCTCCAGGGAGAGGTGAGAAAAAGGAGTCAGCCAATTGTTCTAGTCCTTAATGAAAAAGGCTGATGTGAAAAACAAGCTCATCTGTACACCCTCATCTATCCTCCCACAATATGTACTTAACCTCTCTGCAAGCACACTAGGTCAACCCACATGAGGAGAGGCTGCTGTGGTTCAGAGTTCTAATGTAGGCCCCAGTCTCGGATCTGCCACAAATGGATTCTGGGACTTTGGTCTCTCTTTTTCTCATCAAGCTCCTGTTTCTTAACCAGTAAACTTAGAAGATCATACTTCGTCAATCAAAGATCCTTCCAATTCTAACATGCAATACTTTATCACTGGATACAAGTACCTACCCTGTTAAGTTCAATTTCCCCCACTCTCTCTTTCTAAACTGACATCACTTTTGGCAACCTGCACCAGCATTGAGCCTTCCTGTACTAGGCAAAGCTGCTGCTACACGAAGGCACAAAAATCTAGGGAGCAGAGTCAGAAACGACTGAACAACTCTCTCTCTCTCTCTCTCACACACACACACACACACACAGCATTGATCCTTCATGTACCAGGCAAAGCTGTTGCTACACAAAGTCATGAAAACTAGGCAGCAAAGTCAGAAATGACAGAACAACACACACACACGCGCACACATACACATGCATACACACACAGTACTGATCCTTCCTGTGCCAGGAAAACCTGTTGGTACAAGGAGGCATGGGAAACTAGGGAGCAGAACTATTTCTACAATTTTGATTCAATGTCCCCGGTGCTTCTCTTTGCCTATGGCACAAAGAAACACGCCCCCTTACCTGAAATTCATTTATATGATCTAGAAGCTCTTTGGAATCTGGATTTCCAATATCTTTCTGATTTCATCTCCTATTTCCCCTCGGTGACTTCTGTCTTCTTTCACCCAGACCTCCTGAATGCTCTTCTACCATACGAGACAGACTCCCCCCTCAAAGACGTGTGTGTGTTCTTCTTCCTGTACGTGGAATATCCCTCTATTTCACAGCTGCCTAGTCTGCTCTCTCACTTTTATCAGATCCTTATTAAAAACTCACTGTCTTAATAAGGCCTGCCTTACCATTCTCTCCAACCACTCAGCGTTTCATATCCCTCATCTCTACTGTACTCTCTCTCCTCAGCATTGATCACTATCGAACTGATTACTTTGCTGATTGCCTGTCTTCCCCAGTAGGACTTAAATCCAGTAAGGGAAGGTGATTTGGAGCCTGTTCGTTCCTTTCAGTATCCCCAGTGCCTAAAAGAGTGTCTGGGACAAAACTGCACCCAATAAATATTTGTTGAATGGATAAATAAACCCTTTCCCCATCTCTCACTCTAATCCAGACACACTGATCTTCTTCCTTATCATGAAATCCAAGGATACTCCTCAGCACCTTTCTACTTGTACTTCCTTATGCCTGTAAACACCTTAAAGCATTTCCACATGGTTCTTCCTTATCTTTTTACCCAGATTTATATCCATGTGTTATCTTGACCTAAAGGCCTTCTCAATTCAAACAATCTAAAATGGCAACATTATTCTTCATACATTTTCTTACTATATTTTCCCTTCATAATTGTAATAGTGGTACAAGCAAGCCACTCACATCTCCTTCAAGCGAAGTTTCCAGGAGAGCAAACTGACTGATACCTCCAGCTGTCTGATCCTACTCTGTGATGTCTGAAGCCATGCTTCCCCTGGGCTGTTTCCAGCCAATAACTGAGCAGAACAGTACTAAAGGCCAATTCCTAAGGGGCTCAGAAATCCTGTAACAGGCAACTTTAGTTCAGAGGCTCTCCACTGACCTTGCTGAAACTTTCTTAGAACTGCACTGTACTCTCTGATTCTTCCTCTCCAAACCTCCTAAATTCCCCCTTTGCTTTCACAGTTTTCAGACCTGCATCATATCCTGAAGGATTTCTATTCCCTTCCCTTATTCTTCATAGGTTGCTATTTGTTGTTCAGTCGCTAAGTGGTGTCTGACTCTTTGCAACACCATGGACTGCAGCACACCAGGATAAGATTCCCTGTCCTTCACTATCTCCCAGAGTTTGCTCAAACTCATGTCCATTGAGTCAGTGACGCCATCCAAGCATCTCATTCTCTATCACTCCCTTCTCCTCCTGCCCTCAATCTTTCCCAGCATCAAGGTCTTCACAGGTATTTCTCCCACAAATTCTCTAACACCATTTAATCCTATCTTACTGTGTATTTTTTTCTTGTAGCACCTAAACTATCTAGATCATATAAAGTGATGCTTGCAAAGCATTGTTTAAAAATAACTTAATGAGAAATATCATTGGGCTTCCCACGTGGCAGTAGTGGTAAAGAATCTGCCTGTCAACGCAAGAGATGCAGGCTTGATCCCTGAGTCGGGAAGATCTCCTGGAGTAGGAAATGACAAACCACTCCAGTATTGCCTGGAAAATTCCATGGACAGAGGAGCCTGGTGGGATACAGTTCATGGGGCTGCAAAGAGCTGGACATGATTGACCACACATAATATTGCCTTCTATTAATTTAATTCACTCATGAAAGAAAATACTGAGAGTCTACTTTCCTTTAGGCACTATGCTAAGTACTCAGTAAATCAAGGATCTAGAAGAAAAGATAAACATCTAAACAAGTAATTTAAATAAACTATGCCAAGGCATTATTAAAAGTATTCACAATGTATGGTGTACAAATAACACTGCATAAACATGTAAAATTTTATATCAAATACATATTTATGATAAAGCATTGTGAATATCCCATGAATTATACAAAAGGTAGTTCAACTTCAATAAACAAGGCTTCCTGACTTTGGCCTCAAGATCATTTTCTTCAGGTATACAAAGGAAAGTGAAGACTATTTCTTACTGTACAGTACTACATGGCTCAATTTTACACTGATAAACCAGGCAAAAAAGAAAATGAATGTTTTTTGAAAGGCTATGGCTCTAATCCCTAGGAAAACAATGTGTGAAACAGTAATATTATTAAACTTTTCTAGCTCAATTCTGTAAAAATAGTCCACCTCAAATCCTGTCTACTCTATGCACACTTGTCTGATTCCCTCAAGACTAGGCTAGTCCCTTGGGTCTGGTTTGCTTTGTTTTGTTTTTTTGCTCAGGGATCGAACCTGTGCTTCCTGCAGTGGAAGTGTGGAATCTTAACCACTGGACTCCCGGGGAAGTCCCAGTCCCTTGTTTTATATGCTGTCAAAGCATCCTGTACTTTTCCTTCTTAGAATTTACCAAAAGTCTAATTAGTCATTTGTGAATGGTCTCATTAGTAGACAATAAATTCCATGAGAAAACCACATCTGTTATACTGGCTACTGTATCTCCAGCGCCTAATGAGAATACGGTTTCAAACAGTATTTCTCAAATGGTTTACATGGAAGGATGGATGAATAAATTTAAAATGAATGAATGAATGAAGCAAAATATTTTTCCTCAGAGTCTCAACTATTAAATTATCTCCCATATCTGGATTTTCATAGCATTTTAAATATAGTTCTTACACTCCTTCTGTCCATGTATCCACTCATGATGTAGGTGAAAGATTTTCAAAGTAATGAAGAGTGGTACATGTTCAGCACTCTTGTCACAGACAAGCATGAAAATCTTTGGACTCAGTTGCTTCTGAGATCAGTGACTCAGTAGTCACAGATGTTAACTGAGCTCGGATATGGATGCAACAAAGAATGATCCTCTTATTTCCATCCTGGCAGACTGGTCACCTCTCCTGCTTCTTCTAATTACTTTGGCTGGGCTTCTTTTCTCTCTAGCTCTGGGTAAGCCCAGACTGCAGCAGCCTGCCCTCTGTTCAAGAGACAGATGAGTTAAACTCCCTTTAATGAAAGTTGTCTTATCTCTCTTCTCGCCACCCCCACCACTTTTTTTCCCCTTAACCCTGTCCTACCAGGCACTTCTGTCTCCAGAGAGTCCTTTAAAATCCCTTTCATCCATTCAGTCATCCAACTTCTATCCATTTTATGCTACATTCTTCTACATTGTAACATGTCACACACATTCTATCTTGAATTGTAGTTATGAATGACCATGTTTAGGGCTTCCCAGGTGGCTTAGACTGTAAAGAATCTGCCCAGAGTGCAGGAGACACCAGTTTGATCATTGGATTGGAAAGATCCCTTGGAGAAGGGCACGGCAACCCATTCCAATATTCTTGCCTGGAGAATTCCATGGCCAGAGGAGCCTGGCGGGTCACAGTCCATGGGTTAGCAAAGAGTTGGACACAACTGGGAGACTAACACACACACACACACACACAATGACCATGTTTAGCTCTCTTGCTGAGCTCTAAGTTTCCCTAAAAGTATGTTTTGGGATACAAGACTTAAAAAGAGTGCCTTGCACAAAGTAGGGAATGAGGTATTTTTATTTACTAGTGGATATATCTAGTTCAAGTTCCAGATAATCCCCCACTTATTTCAGTATAACCAAATCCGTTCTAAAAAGGTGCAGTTGGCCTGATTCTGTCTGCTTCCCCAGCCTCTCCTCTAACTTCAAGCTGTCCTCTCCCATTGCAGCATGGTACTCATTGCCAGCTGATGCTGTGGTCTGACTCAGGAGGGAAACAGGAATATCTGGAGAAGTGCTTGCATAATGGATCAGGGAGGTGCAACTTAAAGCAGCTGAAAGAAAAGAGATAAGGTTATGAGAAACTCAAAAATACAGCTGCTACAAGTGATACCAGTTGCTGGAGTGAGTCCCTGGAAGATAGGTTAATGGGGCCTGAGATGATAGGAGGGTGGTTTTCATGCACAGGTGAAGAGCATAGTTTTAAGAAGAAGATTAAAAATTCTTCAAACAAGCTTCTTTTAAACAAGGAGAAAAATAAAACAGAAAATTAATAATTTAATATATTAAATTTCTACTATATCAACCCCTATAAGTTAGCAATCACCATCCATACTATCAACTTATATGAATCAGAAAAATGAACAGAAAGATCGGGAAGATGATTGTGGTTAAAGGGATGGAGAAGGGAATGAAGAAATGTTAGAAATGTTACATTTTTGTAAACATTCATTTTATGTCACACACACACACACACACACACACACTTTACAAGAAACTATGAATGCAAAAGCACCCAAAAAAAGAGAATGGACTTTGAGTTGGAAGCATTGCCTGGGTCTGAGTCCCATTTCTATCTCTCATCACAACTGATCTGCTGATCACTGAGGACAGACTGTACTGACTTACAGGAAAATAACCACTAATGCCAGGAAAAGTGTAGAGCACAAACAAATCTGTGGTTGAGTAAATCAATCTAACCTGAAAATTTGCCACAATCAGGCCTTTACAAGTTACAAAAAACACTGCTCTGCATTTCTGCATCAGCTCTCAAAAATTTCAAAGCACTCTCCACATCTATTATCTCCTTATTTCCCTGCACTACAAGCTTTTTGGACTGAACATCTAAGACACTGAGAAGTTAAATGTCATTTAAGTCACACAACTAATTGATGACTGCTATTTCTATTTAACAGGAAGGAGGAACACTGGATCAAATCAAAGACTTTTTCACTGGACTACCTCAATTGTCCCTTTGTGCCTTCAAGGTCTGAAATTAGCAAGTAACCTGCCAGAATAAGGTGAAAATTGCTCACTGCCTCCTTAAAAAAGGTGAATAGGTAAGCTTGGCTTTAATTATGTAGAGTACATATCGGTTAACTTCCTTCCTTATTTCTTTGTTATCTGGATATTTACTACTGTTTTATGTGACCTCACAAGCAAGGAATAAAGAAAAGGGAAAGAAAAAAAAATGTAGATAAATGTCAAAATATTAGGACTTGGCACAATGATTCCAAAAGGTCTCTCAGAGTGGAGTATTTTTATATATCTTCAGACGCCCTGGAAGGAGTTTAGCTTCCTGCCATGAAAGTATCCTGAGAGCAGAAGCTTATTTGCATGAGGAAGAGTATGAGATAGGTAGGGTTTGGGAGGAGAGACAATATATACTGCCTTTGCCCTCAGTTCATATTTCCTTGGCCCAAGTCGAGTCCAACCCCCAACAACAAAAGAGGATATAAGCTCTGCATCCCAGGCGCTCTTTCTGGAAATTCATCGTCCCATCAGAGCTTAGCTGCAGGACTGTGCTATAATCTATGGCAAAACAAGAAAAGTAACTCTGCCCATGAGGCTCACTTCCACGTCCTTTGGGACCCCATAACGGCTGAATGTGGAGATTTCCCCTCTGCCTAGTCTCCAGCATCTGCCCCCTCCGTCCACTTCCACCACTACCTCTCTGGTTCAACTCCTTCTGAGTTCTGACCTTGCCTACCGGGGCAGTCTCATGGTTCTTACCCTATTTCCTCCAGTCTCAACCTCTCAAATCCATTTTTCACATATTTTAGGATTCATATCCCTAAAGTAAATAGCTCATCCCTACCACACCTTGCAAAATCATTTCAAAATTCCTCCACAACATAAAGAATAAGGTCAAACTTCTCCCCTGCCCATCTCACCCTGCATCTCCCTGCCAAATTATATGCTACTATGGTTTATCAAACTCACCAACCTGACTCCTATTTTGTCACCCATTACCAGTCTCACACTTTTTCTTAAGCCTAGAATGATCCTCCTCAATTAATTACTTCTTCTCTTTGTGACATCTGTTTCTTCTCCCACCTGAAATTTTACTTTGATTTAAAAAATTTCCTTTTCTAGAGAACTCTGCCCAATACTCTATAATAACCTAAATGGGAAAATAATTTGAAAAAGAATAGAAACATGTATATGTATAATTGAATCACTTTGCTGTACACCTGAAATCAACACAACATTGTTAATCAACTATATTCCAATACAAAATTAAAAAAAATTTTTTTTAATTCCCTATGCTAGTCTTGGAGAAGGCAATGGCACCCCACTCCAGTACTCTTTTTTTTTTTTTNGCGTGTGAGATGAGTGCAATTGTGCGGTAGTTTGAGCATTTTATGGCATTGCTTTAAAACGTAATCAGAATTAAAAGTCACATTACTTCCATAGTTAAGGTACAGTGAGTTATACCAGTCCATTTTTGGATTGTTAGATGTCTAGATTAAGAAGGGTCACATATGATTGTTGTTGGTGAAGAGGTGAAGAAAGTCCTTTTCTTGAATCAGAAAAACCCACCATGTGAAGCCTTCCAATGATAAAGAAGGGAGCATTTTGCAGACCTAGCAATTAGACCAATTTTGGAGACTGGATCAGGGGTCACCTGCCAGAGTTCTCGTAATATCTGTTGAAAGATTGAAAGCTGAATCAAATAGTAAATTCTAAGGCTTCAGGATCTATGACAATATTGGTGCACAAAAATGGTCTGCCATAGAGACAGTCCCTTCTAGGGGCAGTTCGAGCCCTCATTAAAGCTATGGGTAAAACTTGAAACCAGCTGTGTTGTGTTTCCTGAGTTAGCTTATGCAGATACCTCTTAATAATGTCATTAGCCTTTTCTTCCTTTTCAAAGGAAGTAGCCCACTGCACTTTCAATCTGGGATCCCTGACTTAGGCTCTTAGAAACCTCATGCTCACCGGCAGCACTTCTTTCCTTATCGAGTGTGCAGGTACAGCCATTGCAAGGACTCGCTTTTAGGGCTCTGGCCCTAGATGGAAGCAGCCAAGAGAGATGTTGCTGAAGCTAGAGTTCCACCTTATTCCCGACTGGGCTCCTAGCAAGTCTGAGTTCTCATGACTATTCCAAGCTCGGGGTCTGAGTAAAAGTACACTAACAACATGGTTCACAAGTCCCTTGAAATTCTATGATCCAACAGATTAGGTTAGTGGTTCTGATTCCTCAGGCAGTTACGGAATGGTCAAAGAAGACCAGGAAAAGCTTCGCCCATTTCTGCCCGCTTCTCTCGCAGGGACATTGGATGTCTTTTGGCATTGGCAAGTCGGTATAAACCCCTGACAAAGCTCCCCATTTTGAGGCAGCCTTCAGTCATTACGAGGCACCTTGAAACCGCAGAGCAAGGCTCTGCTTCCTACGCTTGTTTTGTACTTCTGTACGTCTCAGGCTCTCAGTCACACACACAGGCACACCGTAGAGTTGGTAAAGTAAAAGTATACTAAAAGAACAGGCAAGCTAGAGCTCTGAATGTCCTTACCTTGTTGTGAAGATCCCAGATGAGCCCCCAAGATGATAGCTTGCGGTGAATGATTCGAATTCATGATTTCCAAAGAAGATTTAGCTTTGGGACCAGGTACCAGGCTTGATCACTCAAGAGCTTTTGTGTAGCAGAGTTTTATTAAAGTATAAAAAGGAGAGAGAAAGCTTCTGACATAGACATCAGAAGAGGGATAGAGGGTGCGCTCTGCTTGACTTTTTAATTAAAAAGTTAAAAAAAATTTTTTTGGATTCATAAAGAAGTTACAAAAACAGGGCAGAGAGTTCCTATACACTGTTCCCCTGCATCCGTCAATGATAACATCTTACAGAGCTATTGTATAATTATCAAAACCAGGAAACTGACATCAAAACCAGGTACAAGACTATTAACTCAGATATAAGCCTTACTGTCTTTACATGCATTCATCTTGAGGTGGGACATGAACAGCTCTGTGAAATTTCATCTCGTTTTATGTAACCACCACAGTTAAGGTACAGAACTGTTTCACCACCCTCAAAGAAACTCCCTTGTGCTGTACTTTTTATAGTTAAATCCTTCTCACAACCCTAGCCCCTGGCAGCCACTGATCTGTTTGACACTATTCTAAATTTTTCATTTTGAGTATATAAGAGTCACACAGTACGTAACCTTTAAACCTTTTGAGATTGATTTCTCTCCACTTGATTTATGATGATTTAAGTGGTATGTAAAATAGATTAAGCAAGGTCTTAAAGAGATAGAGTTCCGTTATGAATGGGGAAGGCATCTCATTCTGTTAGAAAGAGGAAACTAGGGGGCATGCGTCACAGCATTGAGAACCAGTAGCGTGTTGATTTAGGAAATTGTGTATGGTAATGAATTTGCTTCAGGATAAAATGGCCCATTAGATAAAGAGTAGGATTGGTGACCTGGGACGTGGAAATTGTAAATTTCTGCCACTGACTTATCTTTTGTGTATTTCCCAGTCAAGAAGATTTAGCACAAGGTGAATGGAATTGGTAATCTAATTATGAATGACAGTAAACCAGAGTACAAAATAACAAAAGATGTCAGTTTCCCCTGCTGCAGTGGAACTACTGCTAATCCAATGTTTTATTTTTTCCTTGGACTGTGTACTCTTAGATTGTCAGAAGCTTCAGCTCTGGTAAGAGAGAAGGTGGTGACTTTGTTTGCTGTGCCCTCTCTCCCCGTGGCGAATGGATTTACTGTGTAGGGGAGGACTTTGTGCTTTACTGCTTCAGCACTGTCACTGGCAAACTGGAGAGAACTTTGACAGTAAGTATTACTGACATAAGGCCATCTACAGAAATTGTTAATGCTTACATCTTTCTGAACTCGGAAGTAAACCTTTTTCAGACTGCTGTCCTAGTGAATCTTGATGTAAAAATACGTAAAAGTGTCATTAAGTAAAATAAAAGGCCCATAAGTAATTGTATAAGTAATTGTATGGAATTACCTCCTCTATCTGGAAAGGTCATCCTTCAGTGAGCCCTCAGCTTCTAGTGGATAGGATGAGGTTATATTAAGCATAGGAGGAGGAAAAGGAATGTGCCTATCTAGCCAGCTAGAGTGAAACCTCCTCAGGGTAGTTGGAGAGTGACAGATACAGCTAGTTATCTGCACGTGCTTTCAAAGGCTACTTGTATATTACCCTATCAGATTGGTTTTTAAAGCAGCGTTTATAACAAGGAATAATTAACGCAGCTGCTGTAACAATATTCAAATTTCAGTGGCCTAATACAATGAATATTATGTCACAATGTGATATAAATTGCATCTTCCTCCTCCATCTTTTAGCTGTGCCATTTGGGAAATGTGGCCTCTAAAGTGTTAGGAGGAAAGATAATTGAAGGTGTTTACTGGATGTTTTCAAGACTCACATCTGGAAGTGGTTTATATTATTTTGTCCATCATTCTTTTTTGATTGGAATTAGTGCTGCCAACAGCCCAAATGCAAAGGAGGAGTGGACAGGGAAGATGCAGTTGTCTACAGTTGGGAAGAGGAAATGGTCTGCTGAATGTGTAAAAAAAATCATAAACATACCTCTTAGAGAATAATCTTTCTTATCTCAAACTGTTCTTGAGTGAACTTTTGGTACACCAGCCTTGTGAAGCCTCCTCCAGTAGAGAGCAAAGACGAGAACAGAACAGAATGAGGTGGCAAGTGCACCGAGTTCACTGAGTTGAAGGAATTGTTCAGTCTCAGCTACTGTCTTGGCCTAATATTTGCAAAATGGATGATGACTGGGACCAGCTATAGTACCAAAAGTGGTTTGGCATGAAGTATAATTCACACATTATGAACAGTACAGAAAACGTGATCGGCCATCTGATAGCCTCGTTTGAGTTTTTGGTTTGTATGTTTAACCCTCTTTGAGGCTCCCTTAGGTTTGATTCCTTTGGTGAAGGTAGAAGCTTATCTCAGCTCTGGAAGCTTCTTCAGTGATTTGTTAGTGACCTCTGTACCCTGATTCTGTGCTTCCCTATTCCAGGTTCACGAGAAGGATGTGATTGGTATTGCACATCACCCTCATCAGAACCTGATTGCTACTTACAGTGAAGATGGACTGCTAAAGCTCTGGAAACCCTAATTCAGCTTCTCTTTTAAACTAGCTTGAGAGCATGTACTTAAAATGAAGATATACTCATGTGTTGCCTTTTTTTTTTTTTTAAAGGTCAGCTTTTCTAAGCGAATCATCTGAATTAGGCACAAGAATAATTTTGTGGAAATTCATAAAAATTGAAATAGCAGTTATCATTTTTTATATATTTTCAAGGTATTCACTCTCATTGGGGCAGTCACTCAGTGCTGTCAATAATCTTTTACCTGAAGAGTGAAATACTGGTAGCCCTAGGGAAAAACTGTACTCCTTTGATTATTTGAAATGCTTTGATTGAAATGGGTTTCCTGCAGTAAAACTTGCAAATAAGGAACTATCCTAAATTCATTAGCTATTTACTATCCCACCTTAAAAAAAAAAAAAAGTTAATAAATTTTACACCTTTCTGGAGGCTTTGTTTTTAAATATAAATAAATGCCCGTCTAGTTAACGTATTTACTTAGAATCAGATGAAGAGTTTAGGACATTATCATCCCTGAAGTCAGTTTCCCATAGGATCTCATTTCACTGCCCTCCCTCGGGGCATTCATTCTTTCTAAACTAATTGCAGGATCCACTATGAGAATTCAGTTTTGGCATATCTTCTTTGTATGCAGAGGAGGTTTTTGCATTGAAAATATACTGCTGTTCAAGAAAAAAAATTAGAAAACAAAAACTGAGCAATATTTTGCATATGGGTCTTTTCTGCCTTTGTTGACGTGTGAAGATACTGTGCTGGGTACCATTTCAAGAAAGTGAGCTTGTTTATGGAGGCCTTTTATGCCCCATTTCCCCAGTTAGTAGGTGCAGGTGAATGAGGAGAATTTTGCACTCATAAAAACCTTTGTCACTTGAAATACAGCCTGATCTGTATTAAAGATGAGCAATGCCTAGCACGTAAAAATGCTTAATGCTGGCTGAATAATTCTTTAACAGCACTATGAAATCCATCTTTCCCAGTTACACTCCCCAAATTTGGTCTTTTTGCCACAAAACCTGAACTTTTTCACAGAATGTCATTTGGTGTCATTTTGAGAGTTGAACAATAGCCATGAGTCTACATGACTGTAGCCTGCCATTCCTCTCAGTGAAGAGCAGCCTTCATCGACGTAAAAGCTTAAGGTGGAGAGAAAGGAGCTCATGCGAAAATTCCTCACAAAAATCAAGAAACCAGTTTGATTTAGCCTACGACCTCATGAAGTGGCAGTTGAGAGGCCTTTGTGCCAAGGCTCATGGAGAGCAATAATCTAGTCAGCATGGGTTCACTTATTTCTTCTAGGTATTTTTAGCAAACATCTCTTCTGCTCTTGCATCTAATGCTCAGGATGGTTAGAACAATTTCTGTCACACGATAGGGAAAAGCAGCAAGTTAACAGGAATAGTGGTTGATAAGAGGAAATCCGGAGTTGTTTTGACGATTGGAGCAGCATTATCCAGATCTAATGGGTTAGGAAAAGGTTTTCTGGAGTTGACTGAAAAAGACCATCAAGAGCTCAAGGTAAAGGGCTTTGGTGATCTTAGGGGGAGCCTTTCTAGGCCCTGCAGTGTGCCACAGGTGCAAGGCAGGTGCTGCACAAATGGTAAGGTCTGGGAAGACAAGCAGAGGAGAGGACTACAGGGGATGAAGTATATTTTCTTAAGGAGGTTAATGCACATAACTGGGAAGGAAAAATCTGCTTTTCCAAGTTTTTTCTTCCAGTCCCTTCTTCCTGGTCATCTCCTCCAGTAAAGAAGTCAGGGGGGGAGCCCTGGGGAGAGGCAGAAGTGGTGGAGAGCTTGGGTCGGGTATGATTGATTGAGCAGTGTGGGAACCAGGAAGGGCTCCTGGGCCCTTGCTTGTACCACCCCAACCCAGCACCCCCAACCTGGGTTCCTAGAGAGCTACTACAGCCCATGTATTTGACATGTCTCTCTAGCATTGGAAACTCAAAATGCACCGTGTGCTTGCCCAGTAGTGCCCAACTCTTAGGGACCCCATGAACTGGGGCCCTAAAGGCTCATCTGTCCATGGGATCTATCAGGCAAGAATATTGAAGCATGTTGCCATTTCCTGTTCCTGGGGATCTTCCTGTCCCAGGGACTGAATCTGCATCTCTTGGGTCTCCTGCACTGGCTGGCAGATTCCTTATCACTGCACTACCTGGGAGGCCAGAAACTCAAAATACATGGCATTCAAGTTAACCCCTGCTCCCCAAAAAGTAAACTCCATGAGTTCCATCTCCCATTCAATTGTTGCATTAATGACTCTGGGAAACATTTAATGACCTAGTACTTCACAGCAGTTAATTTCTGAGTCTTAGGTGTAATTCTGTGTTAACCATTTTTCAGCTTGTATTTCTACCACTAACAGTATTTACTGAGTCCTTCCTATGTGAGCAGTGTTGTTTCTCAGAACTGCTTTATGAGCTCCAGCCTATTAAGTCCCATGATATAAGTGAAGAAACAGGTTGCCAATGGTTTTCTACTTACTCCTAGGGCTTCCCTGGTGGCTCAGAGGCCTCTGCCTCCAATGTGGGAGACCCAGGTTTGATCTCTGGGTCGGGAAGATCCCCTGGAGAAGGAAATAACAACCCACTTCAGTATTCTTGCCTGGAGTCAAATGTCATTTTCTTCCATCTTATGGTTTGGATAGAGGCAAAGAATCCATGGGTGTTTCTCCACATTTGGTTAAGATTTATCTAAACTGAACACAGGCAGTGAGAGGAGTAGAAAGCATCCAAGTACAGCAGTAGGGTTTAGCAAGCATGTACAAACTTGAGAACCAGTAAGTAGACCAGGGGTCCTTTTCATCATCTTTAAGGTATTTCAATCCTTGTTCTGTTGGTCTTTGAAGGTGGCTGAGATAATCAAGTGAAGTGATACTGATGGGAAAGCAACATTAGTGCTTTGCTCAAGCATTTTTTACTCACTGTGCCTTTAGAACCTGTTTCCTTTTCCCACACTATTTCAAAACAGGAAACTAACAGTATGTCGAAGATAGCAAGCTCCCTGTCTGGAACAGACTTGCTATAGCAAGGGCTGCCATTCTTTAATCATCCACATAGCCAATTCTTACAATGGTATTACTGTTCTGGTGATTTAATATAACTATATCCCCATGGTGGTGGTATACAGCCTTGGCTGTATAACCATCCTGGTTGCTGAGGCTACACACAGCTCAACTACACCAAAATACCTGAGACACATCATGTTTTAAAGCTTCCAAGGTAACTTGTGGTCAAGGTTGAGAGCCAGTATTAGACACACAAAAAAATCCGATGCTAACTTCACAAGATTTGTCACCATGCTCCATCTACTAAGACCCTCATGGGACATAAAATTAGCTTTTTATTCCCTGCAAGTATGAATGGACAGGGGGAGCATCATTAAGGAGGCATTAGGGCTGGGGCTAGGGAGCTACATTTCTGTGAATGCACTGTTTCTTTGATGACCTTGGCTGGAGTTTAAAAAGAACTTTTGGTGTTTTTTGTTTTTACAGACTACAAACCTGTCAGTTTCTGCCTCTCCAGGTTATTACTAATTTCTTCTAGTGATGTATAAATATTTTTTACTGTGGTCAAACAAAAGTAAAAGCTTATTCAACCATTTTTGAGTATATATAATTCAGTAGCACTAACCTTATTAACTGTTGTGCAACCATTATTGTTTTCAAACTAAGTTTCCATTCCTCCCAGCCCTTGGTAATCTGTGCTCTATGAATTTGCCTAGGTAGTTCGTATAAATGTAAAGGCCTTTCTGTTATATATATGACACATTTTGTTCATTCACGTGTTAAAACACCAGCATCAGGATCTTTTCCAATTAGTCGGTTCTTTGCATCAGGTGGCCCAAGTATTGGAGCTTCAGCATCAGTCCCTCTAATAGAATGTTCAGGACTGATGCTGAAGCACCAACAAGGTACAGGGTTCTCATTTCTTCATATTCTCACTTGTTTCCATTCTGGATTACTAGGTACAAAGTGGTATACCTAACTGAATTTTCATTTTATTTCCCTCATGACTAGTAAATATTAAAAGCCTCATGTAAGGATTTCTGTAATTTTTAAAATGTATTATAAAACAGGTTTATCGTAGAATTTTTTAGACCAATATTTTGTTTTCCTTTCTGAACACTTGCCTGGCCAGATTAAAAAGAGATAACCCAAGAATGATAGGATGGGGAGAAGCTATCAATTAAGACTGTCAGTATGAGAAGAAACCTGAATGGGAAATAGGCACTTCCCACCAAGTTTCCATCTCCTCTTTTTGACTCAAGTGTTTTAAGGGGAAGTTAGGTTGTAGAGTACATGTCCATGTTAGAACTGGCAGGCTCCTGATTACAAGAGATACAGAATCAGTAGAACAAGCAAAAACTCACATTCCACTTTGGTGTTTGCAAAAATTTTTAAGCCCCCCATCCCATTTGTTGCTCATTACTCATCCCTCCACTTTCACTCTGCACCCTTGTTTAGTATTAAACATCCAACTATGGTTAAATAGTACTTTTTTGGTGTTATTCACTTTAGTTAAATGCAACTAGTAATCTTAACTAGTGAAAAGCCAATGCTTTAACCTGGTAAAAAAAAGCCTGTGGTGACACACTGGACATGCTTTGTAATCAGTATATTAAAGAGACATTCATACATTTCAAGAATTGCTTAAATTCTGATACCAGATTTAAGCTTGTGAACATATGACTTTAAACATACAATTAAAGCGATTCATCATAATTTGCTATACTACCAACATTAAATTACAGTTACTCTGGAGCGTAAGTTAAATGGTTTAAAGTAAGCCTGTAACATACCTACAAAAAAACACCTTCCTATCTCATACATGCAAATTACTTCTCCATGTAAAGGTCTCATCATTCTAACCTCTAAGATTCCCTGCTCCAGAAGTCACTACTCTAAGGCTTACTGTGGTCCAAAGTTGGGGGGGGTGCGCAGCAAAAAAGTAACCAGGACCAAAAGCTATATATATTAATAAAAGATGGCACAGCAGAAAAAGGGAATGCAATTCTACAAGTGCAAGCCCTCAAGAAGCAGCAAGTTATGAAAAACCTTCTTTACAAAGGTATCATTTCTATCACTGATACCACAGGCTAAATTAAATTATACAGCATGCCATCTTCAAGTAACAGTTGAGGCAATAGAATAAATGCAGAAGCATCACAATGAATCCCACTTACTACAACTATACAGACCAACACTTCTCTACATTAATTTGTCTGACTGCCAGTTAAACAGTTTTAATTTCATAGCTTAACAATTAAGGGTCATACACTAAAGTCAATACATATACCTGGCATTTCAGTCTAAGCTATTCCATGTACATAGCTGAAATCAATCACAAAGTATGGCCTAACAAATGCTAGGGGAAATTTTTTAAAGTCGTTTTTACAAGTATTAAACTTATCTTGCACACTGAAGTCATCATACATACAGGGCAAAGTCAGAGCTTTTATATTCGAGTTTATTCTTCATTTAACTTTTAAACACTACTATAGTTGAATATTAAAACAAAAGCAAGTAGTGAGCATATTATGATTATAGTCCTTCACTCAATCACTACTGCAAATAAAACATCAGCAGTGAGTGTTATTCACAGGCCCTACTAAGATGTCTGACACTGAACACCACCCCGAGGATGATGTTCATCATCCTCATATGCTTCTCCATTGTAATGGCGCCGTCTTTCCTGATTTGGATCAAAGTCCACTAATTCTACCTGGTCCATTTCATCAGTCTCTTCTACTTCCTTCCTCTCAGGCAGAAGTTTTTCCAGCAAAGAGAGTTTATCAGGAGACAGAAAGCCATTCTCAGGAAAGTTTACCTTAAATTCAATGATTAGGCGACCCTTTTCATATGGCCTACGGTAAATTGGCATGCCTTCATTTAGCACACACTTGATATCTCCATGCTTGACAATCTGACCTGGATGAGAAGTGATGACTATGGTTCGGTTGTCAAGAGTAGATATTGGCTTCTGGAAGCCACATAATGCCTCAACCAGCTGTATGTCCATACACATGAAAAGGTCTTCTCCTCGTCGAGTAAAAACAGCATGGTCCTTCTGATCTAAAACAATGATAATATCTCCTGGCTCCAGTCCTGGTTCTTGGTCTCCTTCACCATGGAATGTTATCTTCTGGCCATCTTTCATGCCTTTATCAATATGAACTTCTAGAATTTTCTTTTCTCGAACTATCTTCCTTCCGTTGCAGCTTTTACATCTATCTTTAGGACTGATCCGCTCCCCATGGCCCTGGCACTCCATGCAGACAGACTGAATTTGCTGAACCATTCCAGGTCCTATCTGATGAATTCTTATTTGCATTCCAGTACCTCGGCAATTGGGACAGCATTCTACTGCTCCTTTCTTACCACCTCGGCCTTCACATTTGTCACAAATCACATTCTTTTGCAGAGCTAGTTTTCTTGTTGCACCATTATATAAATCTTCTAAAGTTACTGTAAGTTGATGCACAACGTTTTTACCTCTCCTCTCTCTCTGCATCCTGCCTCCTCCTCCGAAAAACATATCAAAGATGTCCATGGGGGAGCCAAAACCACCACCTGCTCCACCTTCTTTAATTGCCTGTTCTCCTCCTTTGTCATATAGTTCCCTTTTCTTTGCATCAGAGACCACTTCGTAAGCTTGAGAAATCTGTTTAAACTTCTCGCCTTCATTTGGATTCTTATCAGGGTGGTACTTCAAGGCCAGTTTCCTGTAAGCCTTTTTCAATTCTTCTTGGGTGGCATTGGGTTTGACCCCCAAAACATCATAGTAAGTGGTTTCTTTCACCATTTTCTACAGCCGGTGAGCGGGCCGATGCCGGTGTCGGGGAGCGGGAAGGAGCGCGTTGCTGTGCGCAGCTCGGGCAGCCGCCGCTCCTCCACCTTTCACCGAGCGTTCTGGAAAGTTCCCCCACTCCAGTACTCTTGCCTGGAGAATCCCATGGATGGAGGAGCCTGGTAGGCTGTGGTCCATGGGGTCGCTAAGAGTCGGACACGGCTGAGCAACTTCACTTTCACTTTTCACTTTCATGCATTGGAGAAGGAAATGGCAACCCACTCCAGTGTTCTTGCCTGGAGAATCCCAGGGATGGGGGAGCCTGGTGGGCTGTGGTCCATGGGGTCGCACAGATTCGGACATGACTGAAGTGACTTAGCAGCATGCTAGTCTCTAGGACTTCTTAACTGCAGGCAACAAGACTTGGCTCAGCATGTTGGAGATTCACATAGAAGTACCTTTAAACTTTTGCTGAATATATCTTTACAAATATGGAAACTTGCTTTGTTTTCTTTTTTGAACATAACTAAGAAATACTCTATAATAAATTTTCAGCTACTAATAGATCTGTGGCTAAGATTTTTCAATTCCCTTGTCTAACTGTTCTGAATGATAAATTTCTTATCATATATAGACAGGTTTATGGGTAAGATAAACTGCACTATAATATTTTTACAATGAGAACTTATCCAAATCAGATCTAGCCCCAAATACCAATTCTGTATGTATTTCTGTTCTGAAAGACCTATCACACTGACCTATTTTCACAGCACAGACTGAGTTAAGAATGTGATTGCTTTTTCAAAGAACTAAAATAAAAATTCCAAGAATGGCATTAGGAGCAATGAATAAATCAAACACGATTTTCTGTAAACACAGATTTATAACACCAGCCTGGTGAAACATTTGAGTATTTTTAGAATCTTTTTTTTTTGGGGGGGAGCCATGTTTGATGTTAAGTCTATTGTGTACATATAAAATTCATGAACCAATTCAGTCTTTATAATAGTAATATGGGTGCTTAAGTATTATTTACTGATGAAACTAAATTTAAAATATAAATGTTTGTTGAATCCTGCAAAAATCTTTTTCTCAAATAATTTCATTTCATTCATTCAACAACTATATATGATGAATACATTCTATGAGCCAAAGACATAAAATATAAATGGAAACAAAACACAATGCCTATCCTTAGGGAGCCTAGAGTCAAGTGAAGGAGAAGAACAATTAAACAGATTATGATATAAAAGTAATTTGGAAGTTAAGAAAAATAGAAATAAAAAAGCAGTTACAAGGGAATTTTTTTTTTTAATCAGAAAGACAGCAGGATAACACAACAGCATATAACTAGCCAGTCTTGGTTACTTCAGACTTTACATTTTTATTAGTTTTTAGCAACAGCAGAAAATAAATCTTAAGTCATAGAAATAAATATTAAGTCATACAATAATAATGTAGATGACCTGAAAGGATTTAACAGTCTTAAAATCCAACAGTGCAACTACAAAATTATTTAATGTCACTAGTTTGTCTTTCTTGTTGTTGCTCATTTACTCATGTGTCCAACNGCAGAAAATAAATCTTAAGTCATAGAAATAAATATTAAGTCATACAATAATAATGTAGATGACCTGAAAGGATTTAACAGTCTTAAAATCCAACAGTGCAACTACAAAAATATTTAATGTCACTAGTTTGTCTTTCTTGTTGTTGCTCATTTACTCATGTGTCCAACAAAGGATTTTTGGCAGAAATTTTGTGCCAGGTTTGTGGGAAGTTATGAGAAAGTCAGCAGGAAGTTATTCAGCTTCCCTGTCTCAAGTTATTTAAAATCTTGTAGGACTCCAGGTTGATTTTCATGGCATTAGAATGTTTGGAAAATAGCGACAAAGTACACTGGTTTAGGTGCTTGCCTAAACAGAAATGTACATCATCGAATCTTCGAATTGGTTGTCTAGTTGAGAAGCCCCCACTGTGATTGAAATATCTTATAATAATTCACATTTGTATACTGCTTATTAAGCGTTGAAAACTCTTAATAAAAGAGTTGAAAGAATTTTTGAATACTTTATTTCATTTTATCCTAACAATAATTCTGTGATATTGGTGAAACAAATGCTAACTTTCAAAGGAGATTAAGACTTCAAAAGATAAAATTATAAGGTTCAAAAACAAACATGACTGTGACATAAACTCAGACTCAAGATAGCATCCAGTGCATGTTTTACTCCCATCAGTTCAGTTCAGTTCAGTTGCTCAGTCGTGTCCAATTCTTTGTGACCCCATGAATTGCAGCACATCAGGGCTCCCTGTCCATCACCATCTCTCGGAGTTCACTCAGACTCACGTCCATCGAGTCCGTGATGCCATCTAGCCATCTCATCCTCGGTCATTCCCTTCTCCTCCTGCCCCCAATCCCTCCCAGCATCAGAGTCTTTTCCAGTGAGTCAACTCTTCGCATGAGGTGGCCAAAGTACTGGAGTTTCAGCTTTAGCATCATTCCTTCCAAAGAAATCCCAGGGTTGATCTCCTTCAGAATGGACTGGTTGGATCTCCTTGCAGTCCAAGGGACGCTCAAGAGNAGCATCAGAGTCTTTTCCAGTGAGTCAACTCTTCGCATGAGGTGGCCAAAGTACTGGAGTTTCAGCTTTAGCATCATTCCTTCCAAAGAAATCCCAGGGTTGATCTCCTTCAGAATGGACTGGTTGGATCTCCTTGCAGTCCAAGGGACTCTCAAGAGTCTTCTCCAACACCACACTGTCTCTTAAATATCATATTTTTAAAACAGGTATCTTTCAGATTCCATCACCCAGCATCTCACACCAACACACACACACACACACAAGCTGAATCACATACACTGGCTTAAAATTGTAATTCTGAATTACAAGCTCTTACAAAGGCTCCTACCTTAAAACATCCTTTTCTCACCGTTATCCAGAACAAATCCAACTAAGCACCAGAATCAAGATAACCCTAGAATCCTACATAGCTCTAAACAATTAGTTGATTTCCAGAAGAGTTCCCTACCCTATTCTAGTTAGAATTCTCTTTAGGTATCACCTGAATTATTACATCATATTCGTACTGCAACATACTCCATGCAACCACTCCATCACAAGCAACTACAGCAGAATTCAACTTCAGGCACATCCTAAATTACACCACATTCTCTTCTGCTTCTGTCCCTTTGTATATGTTTTTTTCTGTCTACAAAAGCTATTCTATTTTCTGTCTTACAGAACAAGATTATTCTATAATCCTATTCAAAATTACCCCTTTAGAAGAGTCTTTTCTATGCCCCCTTTCTGCAGGCTAGATTAATTATATGCTCATTTTCTGTGCTGTTTGATTCACTCTCCTATAGCACTTTCATTACAACAATTTCCATTTATTCTTGGTCTCAGACACTCAACTATGAGCTCCTTGAGGACAGGGAGAAAACTGGGTCATGTATCATCGCTTATTAGCACAGGGTCTAATACTCAACAATGTTTGCACAATGAATTAAGGACTGAATGAATGAACCCTATTTCTAGTGTATTAGTTTCCTTGGGCTGCAATAACAAATTACCACAAAATTGTTGGTTGAGAACAGCAGAAATTTATTTTCTCATAGTTCTGGATGTTAGAAGCCCACAGCCAGGGTGTCGCTCTCTTTAAAGGTTTTAGTGACGGATTCTACCTTGCCTTTCTTTAGTTGCTGGTAGTTATCGGCAATCCTCGGTATTCTGTGACTTGTAGATATATCACTCTAATCTCTGCCTCTGTCATCACATGGCATTCCCCCTGTGCTGTTGTTTAGTAGCTAAGTGGTGTCCAACACCCCATTGACTGTAGCCTGCCAGGCTCCTTTATCCATGAGATTTCCCAGACAAGAATACTGGAGTGGACTGTATTTCCTTCTCCAGGGGGTCTCTCTGACCCAGGGATCAAACCCATGTCTCCCACATTGGCAGGCAGATTCTTTACTGCAGAGCCACCAGGGAAGCCTCTGTGCGTCTGTGTCCAAACTTCTCTCTTATAAAGACATCAGCCTATGTTCTTCAGTTGCTAAGCTGTGTCCAAGTCTCTGTGATCCCATAGACTACAGCATGTCAGGCTTCCCTGTCCTTCTCTATTTCCTGCAGTTTGCTTAAACTCATGTCCATTGAGTCAGTGATGCCATCCAACCATCTCATCCTCTGTTGCCCCCTCCTCTTTCTGCCCTCAATCTTTCCCAGCACCAGGGTCTTTTCTAATGAGTCAGCTCTTCAGTATTAGTTCTTCCAATGAATACTCAGGGTTGATTTCCTTTAGGACTGACTGGTTTGATCTTGCAGTACAAGGGACTCTCAAGAGTCTTCTCCAGCACAATTCAAAATCATCCATTCTTCAGCACTCAGCCTTCTTTATGGCCCAACCCTCACTTCTGTACGTGACTGGGAAAATGATAGCTTTGACTATACAGACTTTTTCAACAAAGTGATGTCTCTGCTTTTTAATATGTTGTCTAGATTGGCCACAGCTTTTCTTCCAAGGAGCAAGTGTCTTTTGGAAGTGTCTTTTCTTCTGAGGAACAAGTGTTTTATTGACTGCCATGGCTGCAGTCACCATCTGCAGTGATTTTGGAACCCAACGAAAATAAACTCTGTCACTGTTTCCACTTTTTCCCATCTAGGGACCCTAATCCAGTCTAACTTCACCTTAACTACATTTGCAAAGACCCAATTTCCAAATAAGATTACATTCACAGTTCTTGATGGACATGAATTCTGGATGAGTGGTATTTAACCTAGTCTATTACATTACAACTGGAGAGAAGTTTTTTTCTGAATTCTGCATTTGGAGCACAGAACCTAAGTAACCTGCCCAACCACATTTGATCTGACATGTAGGTCAAAGACTTATTTATGAAACAGGAATTTCCCACAGGAAACTACAACTGTTTCTTTTTTTCTTCTTAACTTGGAAAGCTCATTCATTCAATCATGAAATATTTACTGAGTGCTTATGACATGCCAGGCACCATTCTAAGGGTTAGGGATCTAGGATTAAACAAAGCAAAGTCTCTGCTGTTATGAAGGTGACACTGAAGAGGAAAGGTGAGACTGATAATAAGCAAAATAAACAAGTTAATTCTGCACATACTATCAAATTTTGGTAAGTGCAGTGGAGAAGTACCAAGCTGATAATGAGGGTGGGAAAACTGAGTAGAGCTGGGGATACTGTAATATCAAAAGAGGTGATTAAAGAAGGATTCACCAAGGTAATATTGAAGCACCTAAAGGAGCGATGAGAGGTTAGCCATATGACTATTTGGAGAAATACAGTCTAGATAGTAGAAACAGCGAAAGCCAAGGCCCAGGGAGAGGGGGGTGCTTGAGGTGTGAGAGATGCAGAAGGTGGCCGGGGTGACTAGTCCAGAAATAAGAGGAGAGCAGTAAAAAAGTGAAGTCTCAGGGATAATAGAGGAGACCAAAGAGATCAACATGTTCTTCCTTTCTCCATTGTCAACTAAGTGATTACTTCAAAACATGTTCCTGGTTTCTACAGAAGGAATATTTTGAGTTCTTAAGTTTCTCCAAACAAACAAACAAACAAAAATTGCTATGCTCAACAAATATAAAAATTCAAACCTTTCTTAGTGTCCTTCAACTCTATGCCTTATCATTAGGAAAGCAGAAACAATGTATGTATCTGGACTATAATAAATAAATTTTAGTTTTTAGGCAAATCACTATCAATTAAAAAAANTGCTCAACAAATATAAAAATTCAAACCTTTCTTAGTGTCCTTCAACTCTATGCCTTATCATTAGGAAAGCAGAAACAATGTATGTATCTGGACTATAATAAATAAATTTTAGTTTTTAGGCAAATCACTATCAATTAAAAAAATATTTTGTAGGACAGTATATCAGTCTAGCTATGAGACTTGAATTACCTCATCTTGTCTTGTCAAAATCACCATCAAATTCCTTTCTTCAAACAAAAATTTTATTTCGTGATTCTCTTCAGTCTTGTCTAAATTTTGAGGATACCATTAGGCTCTTATTTGGTGTCACTTAATGGAAGAATTTAAATAAAAAATGCTCTATTTAATAAAATGTCAAAATCGGTTTTAATGGTGACCTCAAGCTTACAAAGTCCTTTCCCATAATAACAAACTATTTTAAGAAAACAATGTTCTAAGTATATAGATGTGTCATTTCATCCTTATGCTCTGAAATAAAAATTATGATCTCCATTTTGTAGATTTTAGTGATTTATTGAAGGTCATATCTAGTTGGAGAATAAGATTCAAACCTATTCGTGCCTGACCTCAAAGCCTTTGCTCTGAAACTCTGGGCTCTCGTGCCTCCTTTCTAGTCTTATCCCATGAAATTCTTTTGCAACTGTGAATTATACATTATATCCCAGCACTCAGTTTCAAAGAGGTTAAATAATGTGTCCTAAGTCACACAGCTAGTTACTGGTAGATTCAACTTTTATTAATTCAACCAATATTTATGAAGAACCTATACTACTCAGCTTTCCTGGTGGGTCAGGCGGGAAAGCGTCTGTCTACAATGCGGGAGACCTGGGTTCAATCCCTGGGTTGGGAAGATCCCCTGGAGAAGGAAATGGCAAACCACTCCAGTACTGTTGCCTGGAAAATCCCATGGACAGAGGAGCCTGGTAGGCTACAGTCCACGGGGTCACAAAGAGTCAGACACGACTGAGCGCACTTCCATACTACTCAGCACTGGACACACCTAGTAAAGAAAATATCCACTCTTCTGGAACTTACCGTCTAAAGAGAGATATATTCACAATGGTAACTCACACTTATTAAGTTCTTAATAAGTACTGTTCTAAACATTTTGCTGGCATTATTTTATCTAATATTCATATTAGCCTTATGAGAAGGGTTTTTTTGGAGAGGGAAGCAAAATGAGTCCCAAAGTAGTTAGTTGGATCAATTTACAGATTGTAAAGGGGAGAAACCGGGCTTTGAACCCAGGAAATCTAACTTCAGAACCTGTGCTTTTGCAGCTATGCTATATTTCTCATAGAAATAGGGAGGGAAGAAAGGGAGGAGAGAGGGAATGAAGTGAAAGGGAGAGAGAGAGAGGAGGAGGAGGAGGGAGGCAAGGAAGAGTGGCAGTGAGAGAGGCAGGGAGATGTCATCATTTTAAGTTGTGATATGGATTCAATGCTGAAGTGACTGCTCTTTTCCTTGTGCCATTCTGCCTTCTAACATTTTCTCCAGATGGTGCTATCGGAACACGCCTGGAGACACAAAGGTCAACTCTAACCAGAGAGCCAAGCTAGCTTGCCAGGGACATGAGCGCCAGCAGAATACCTTTCAGTTCAGTTCAGTCACTCATTCGTGTCCAACTCTTTGCGACCCCATGAATCGCAGCACACCAGGCCTCTCTGTCCATCACCAACTCCTGGAGTTCACCCAAACCCATGTCCATTGAGTTGGTGATGCCATCCAACCATCTCATCCTCTGTTGTCCCCTTCTTCTCCTGCCCTCAATCTTTCCCAGAATACCTTTACTACTCTCTTTTTTTCCATCCAGCAGCTTGTGAGAACCCTGAACACAGCAACAGTGTGCAATCCAGAGTTCTCAATGCTAGAACTGACAAGCAACCATTCTAAGCCTAGAAACTAACCAGGAAGTAGTCAAAGAAATCAAGAAAGCAAGAAAGACAGCACTGAGTGTGTCTAGCCAATCTGATACCAAGAAAGGAGATGTGCTGGCAATTTAAACATACAATTTACATTTAATTTCTATAAACTATTAGAAGCAGCTAAAGAATTATTTATAATTTTTAAGGACATAGGGCTAAACAGCCATGCCACAAGAATGGTTAAGCTTGGAAAAGCAAGAAGCACCTAAATCAAGCTAGTCCTTTTCAGGAAGATGAGATGACCAGGAGAATGGCAGTTAATATCATGATCAGAATCTAGAATATAGAGAAGATAACACTATTAGACTTTACCAAGTGATCTGGATCACTTCATGGTGACAATCAAGAAAATCTGGAAAGCAGATGTGTTAGTTGCTCAGTCATGTCTGACTCTTTGTAACCCCATGAACTGTATGTAGCTCACCAGGCTCCTCTGTCCATGGAAAAATACTGGAGTGGGTAGCCATTCCCTTCTCTAGGGAATCTTTCCAACCTGGGGATCAAACCCGGATTTCCTGCATTTCAGGCAGATTCTTTACCATCTGAGCCACCAGTGAAGCCCCTTTCATAATACCAAGGTTCAGTGTTAAAAGTGGAGTAGGTGTAGGAATTGAGAGAATTTTAACCAACTCTCAAGCCACATCAAATAAGCATTCTAAGCAATATGTGTTCTTACAGTATAAACTCAAGGCAAACCACTTAGCTACCCTTCCAACCATTTATTGTGCAGGAATTCTGAACAGGATCCTGAGACAGACTACTTAAGCATGAAGCTCAGTTCCTCTATTTAAAGAACGTGATCTTGGCAAATTACTGCAGCTCTTCATGCCTCAGTTTCATTATTTTCAGAGTGGGAATAATAGCACTATCTATCTCTGTTTCATTGTGAGAATTAAATAAAATTCATCTATGTAAAATACTTAGAATACTGCTTGACACATAGACAGTACTACATCAGTGGTGGAGGATTCATGTTGATGTATGGCAAAACCAATACAGTATTGTAAAGTAAAATAAAGTAAAAAAAAAAAACTCCTAAGAGTTTCTCCTCCTGTATGAAATGCTGGAGCCACAACTGCCTGAGGATACAACTGACAAAAGTCAGCTGTGGAATCTGACAACAGGGGAAGGGAAGGAGAATAGCTTTCACATTCATGTTGCTTGTTAAGTGTACTTTACAATTGTTCAAAGACATAGCAATATTTTTGTTTAAAACAAGATAACAATGCCTCCTCCTTCTTTTCACATTCTGTTCTTGAGTCCTTATATGGGTGTGTTTATTTGCTCAGTTATGTCCAATCCTTTGCGACCCTTTGGACTGTAGCCCACCAGGCTCCTCCGTCCATGGGATTTCTCAGACAACAATACTGGTGTGGGTTACCATATCCTCCTCCAGAGGATCTTCCCAACCCTCCTGTGTCTCCTGCTTTGCAATCAGATTCTTTCCCCACTGAACCTTCTTGAGTTCTTACCTCTGCCAGTTGGGTGTGGGGGAAACTTAAGGCTGATTGGGCTGTTTGTAGTAGCTGCACTGATTAGATTTACTCCAGGTAAAATCCTGTTATGATACATGCTGTTTAAACTTCATGAAGAAGAAAAACTGGGATCAAATACTAGCAGGAAAGGTTGCTAGAAAATGTTTTCTGAAGGGTGACATAAAAGCTTTCATCACACCCTTTAGGATAATATCATCCACTGAGAAAATGATTATTGATATGTTTTTTTTTCAAGTACTTTCTCTAAACAGTTTTATTCAGGATCCTGAGACAGACTACTTAAGCATGAAGCTCAGTTCCTCTATTTAAAGAACGTGATCTTGGCAAATTACTGCAGCTCTTCATGCCTCAGTTTCATTATTTTCAGAGTGGGAATAATAGCACTATCTATCTCTGTTTCATTGTGAGAATTAAATAAAATTCATCTATGTAAAATACTTAGAATACTGCTTGACACATAGACAGTACTACATCAGTGGTGGAGGATTCATGTTGATGTATGGCAAAACCAATACAGTATTGTAAAGTAAAATAAAGTAAAAAAAAAAAACTCCTAAGAGTTTCTCCTCCTGTATGAAATGCTGGAGCCACAACTGCCTGAGGATACAACTGACAAAAGTCAGCTGTGGAATCTGAAACAACAGGGGAAGGGAAGGAGAATAGCTTTCACATTCATGTTGCTTGTTAAGTGTACTTTACAATTGTTCAAAGACATAGCAATATTTTTGTTTAAAACAAGATAACAATGCCTCCTCCTTCTTTTCACATTCTGTTCTTGAGTCCTTATATGGGTGTGTTTATTTGCTCAGTTATGTCCAATCCTTTGCGACCCTTTGGACTGTA
Organism: Oreotragus oreotragus; assembly: GCA_006410675.1. Classification (NCBI taxonomy): domain Eukaryota; kingdom Metazoa; phylum Chordata; class Mammalia; order Artiodactyla; family Bovidae; genus Oreotragus; species Oreotragus oreotragus. The sequence continues at coordinate 76,898 of SJYX01000275.1, read as the reverse complement.
GCCCACCAGGCTCCTCCGTCCATGGGATTTCTCAGACAACAATACTGGTGTGGGTTACCATATCCTCCTCCAGAGGATCTTCCCAACCCTCCTGTGTCTCCTGCTTTGCAATCAGATTCTTTCCCCACTGAACCTTCTTGAGTTCTTACCTCTGCCAGTTGGGTGTGGGGGAAACTTAAGGCTGATTGGGCTGTTTGTAGTAGCTGCACTGATTAGATTTACTCCAGGTAAAATCCTGTTATGATACATGCTGTTTAAACTTCATGAAGAAGAAAAACTGGGATCAAATACTAGCAGGAAAGGTTGCTAGAAAATGTTTTCTGAAGGGTGACATAAAAGCTTTCATCACACCCTTTAGGATAATATCATCCACTGAGAAAATGATTATTGATATGTTTTTTTTTCAAGTACTTTCTCTAAACAGTTTTATTTGTCTACTTGCTTATTTTACATGATTGTGCTAATCATAGATTAAACTCCTTGTATCCTTCTCTTTTCACCATTTTGTCATTTTTTAATTCTTTTTATTTTTCTTTATTCTCCAAGTTTTAAATAATGAACACATGGTTACTTTCATTAGGGAAGAGTGTCGATTAATTAAAACATAAAACCTCAAGTAGATTTATGTTAGGTGTCTGAAATACAAGCCTTAGTTTTTCTTCTGCCTGAATTAGGCTTTAAATTTACTGGAAAATTATTTCCTGCTCAAACTATAAAAGAAAAAAAGCAGGCAGGAGGGAAGAGAGGGGCTGTCACAGAATGATGGAGTGAGAAAAGAACAAGTTATTTACGGTCGCCAGCCTCTTCTAGGCTTTCAGACCTGCTCAGCAATCCTTTTAGTTTTCTCTAGTCAGCCACTTCTCCACACCCAAAAGTGGCCATTATAAACCTTCATCATTCTCATCAGATCTTGTCCCAGCCCACTCTCTGCCGATGACCTTCCTTCCTATTTCATTGAGAAAATAGCAGTCATAAAGCTCCAAGTCCCTCCTTTTCCATCCCCCAGCTTCCATCCATATCTTGCTCCGTATCTTAAAATCTCGGCCCTCAGGGACCAGTCTAGCCTAAAGGAAATCAGTCCTGAATATTCATGGGAAGGACTGATGCTGAAGCTGAAACTCTAGTACTTTGGCCACCTGATGCAAAGAGAAAAGATCACTGGAAAAGATCACGATGCTGGGAAAGATTGAAGGCGGGAGGAGAAGGGGACGACAGAGGATGAGACGGTTGGATGACATCACCAACATGACGGACACGAGTTTGAGCAAGCTCTGGGAGCTGGTGATGGACAGGGAGACCTGGCATGCTGGAGTCCATGCGGTCGCAAAGAGTCAGACACGCCTGAGCGGCTGAATTGACTCAGTGACCTTACCTCCTGGTTCCAGCTTTTGTGCCTCCTCTGGGTTTTTATTCTCTTCTCCACTGATAACTTCCCTCCATACTATCTCCGAGCTTTCCTCAGGCTACTGCTTTCTCTTTCTTTTTCTTCTATTTACAACCCAAAGCAGTTTCACCTTGATTTGGGGCAGATATTAATTTGCTGCTAGCTTCCCAGGTGGCTCAGTGGTAAAGAAACTGACAGTGCAGGAGACACAGGTTTGATTCTTCGGTAGGAAATGGCAACCCACCCTGGTATTCTTGCCTGGGAAATGCCATGGGCAGAGGAGCCTGGAGGGCTACAGCCCAAGGGGTTGCAAAAGAACCAGATATAACAGTGACTGAACAACAACAACCACCCAAACATCCCTATAGCTTCCTAGCTTTCATCTGTCAACCTGATTCCCTCCTCTCTGTCTCAAATGACAACCCTCTTTGAGCTTCCAAACCATTTTCCTAAGCATCTCCATCTGAATATCTCATACTTCCCTACTCCTCAATGCAATTACCAACCAGACACTCATTGTTGAAATCTGAGTTATTTCTGATTCATTCCTCATCTCCTTCATTCAGTAAAACATGAATTCCCATTATTTCAAATTCCAACATATTTCTTGAATTCAACCCCTGCTCTGAATATTCACTGTTAGTTAGTTTTGGTCCTCTCATTTGAAATAACTTCATGGTAATCAGCAGACCTTTCTTTAACTTATTGCTAATCCATTCTTCACATGTCTTCATTGTCATTCTAAAGAATCGTGTTATTTATCTGCTTAAAAACTTTCAATTGTAACCTATGGCTCAGAAAGAATTAAAATTCTTTACATAACATAAGTCCTTCTCATCCTGGTACTCATGTGTTTTACCAATTTCTTCTTCCTTCCTTTCTGTGGTGTTCCTTAAAATATAACACAACAAATGTGCTGTCTGCCTCCATGTCCTGTGCCTCTGCATGTGATTGCTTTTCTGCTTAAATTGACTTATCCACCAGGAATACACCTGGCAATGCAGAAGACTCAAGCTCAATCCCTGGGTCGGGAAGATCCCTTGGAGAGGCAAATGGCAACATACTCTAGTACCCTTGCCTGGGAAATTCCATGGACAGAGATGCTTAATGGGCTACAGTCAATGGGGCTGCAAAACAGTCAGACATGACTTAGCAACTAAACAATAACATCTTCACCTGCCAAAGTGTTCTTCAGTCAGTTCAGTTCAGTCAGTTCAGTCGCTCAGTCATCTCCGTCTCTTTGTGACCCCATGAATCGCAGCACGCCAGGCATCCCTGTCCATCACCATCACTCGGAGTTCACTCAGACTCACGTCCATCGAGTCCGTGATGCCATCCAGCCATCTCATCCTTGGTCGTCCCCTTCTCCTCCCGCCCCCAATCCCTCCCAGCATCAGAGTCTTTTCCAATGAGTCAACTCTTCGCATGAGGTGGCCAAAGTACCGGAGTTTCAGCTTCAGCATCATTCCTTTCAAAGAAATCCCAGGGTTGATCTCCTTCAGAATGGACTGGTTGGATCTCCTTGCAGTCCAAGGGACTCTCAAGAGTCTTCTCCAAAACCACAGTTCAAAAGCATCGATTCTTTGACGCTCAGCTTTTTTCACAGTCCAACTTTCACATCCATACATGACCACAGGAAAAACCATAGCCTTGACTAGGCGGACCTTAGTCGGCAAAGTAATGTCTCTGCTTTTGAATATACTATCCAGGTTGGTCATAACTTTTCTTCCAAGGAGTAAGCGTCTTTTAATTTCATGGCTNGATGTTTCCCCCAGCCCAGTGGAGCTCCTGCACTCAAGTGCTGCTGGCCTTCAAGGCTAAATGCTCTGGGTGTTCTTCTGTTGGACACCATTCCCTCAGATTGTCTTGGAGGGCTGTTTTGCATGGTAACCTCTCTGAGTAGCCCATGTGGGTTTAATGATTTTTTGTGTGAGGGTTGTTTTTAGAGTAGACGGCCGCCACTTGTTTTCTCTGTTGGCCATTATCACATTGATAGGAATCTGACTGATGTTTTGGCGACCAGAGCCTGCACTGGGTATTGGGCAGGGCCTCCTCATTGCTCTGTGATTGTCACTGCCCTGTCAGAGATGGGATCTGCTTCCTAGTTGTTGGTGTAGAGGCCCCCAGGTCTGTTCCTGAGCTTTTGTGTTTATGATCTGCAGTGCAGGGTAGGAGGGATTGAAGCACTCCTCCTGGAAGGGAAGACACTGGAGCTGTTCACCTGTGAGTGTGCTCTGTTGTGTCACCTGTCACCCCTGTGCCAGCTTGCACTGCTCTCGACCCCGCCTCAACTATGGGTATGCCATCTGTTGGCCCTGGTGTCTCTAAGATTGTTTTCACCAGGCCGCCAGCCTAGGTCCACTGAAGTCAGGTCCCAGGAATGCGTAATTGTGGGTGTGGACCCATTGTGGGCACTGTGGAGGCAGCTCCGACTCTAGCCTGGCCCAGCCCCCACACGTATGTGCTGAGAAAGTCTATAGCTGCAAAAGCTTGGCTGCGGGAGCACTCACTGTTTGCTCAGATGTTCTGTAGGTGCTGAGTTTATGAGGCTGGCCTTGAGAGAGTCAGTTTGCCTTGTGGGCAACTGACAGGAGAGGTTCTAGCTTTTCTTCCTTAGTTGCATATCCCCTAGGGCTTAGCTATGGCTTTAGCCTCAACCTCTTCCTGTGGGCCATCCAAAGGGGTCTACTCCCGAGGTGGCCCTGGAACACAGGAGTTTGCCTGGATGAGAAGGGGGTACAGAGCTGCGAGGCAACTGGGATCGCGGAGCTCTGGTGGCAGGGAAGTATGGGGGCTCTGGCAACCATAGGCATGAAAGAGTTAGAGTGCTGGGGGCCCCAGCACTTTGCTGCATGCAGGAGAGTGCATGCTCAGGCGTTGATGAGGTGTGTGGGGAAGCTGGCTCTACCTAGTGCCCAGTGGCAGGTTCTCAGGGTAGCGACAGCTGTGAGTGTGACACAGTCTACCCCAGCAGAGCTTCCTCCCAGCGCCCGGCCACAGGTGTGAGAGAGCCAGCCCCACCCGGGGCCCTTTCCAGCACCTTACAACTGGTGTGAGAGAGCCGCCCAGCAGGGACCCTTCCTAGTGCCTGGGCGTGGGAGAGCCAGCCCCAGTGGGGTCTCTTCCTGGTTGCTGGGGAGGTGAGGGCAGCAGTGGAGAGAGGATGCCGTGGCAGCTCCGCTTCTGACACGTAACAATGACCCTTCTATGGCAGTCGCGTTTCCTCCACACACCCTCCTACTTGTGGATTTCCTCACTTCCGACCCCTCAGGCTGTCTCCTTGCAGCAACCGACAGCACACCTCTCCCCGGTTTGCTCCCCAAGCCCCATGTTCTTGCCCCCAGCCCCCGTCTGCACCAGGAACACAGCTCTCAAGCCGGAGCCGCAGGGCTGTGGCGTGCACTGTCTGTGTAGGTCTCACTCTGTCCTGCCTGCCGCAGACCTGCTGTTGTCCGTTCCTGATAGCCTCGTAACTCCCCTGCTCTGCCAGCTGATCTCTCCACTGGTGAGGGCGCTCCCTGAGGTGTGGGAACCTCTCCTCTTCTTTTCTCTCTTCTTTCTTTCATGCTAGCCAGTTTTGCAGGGATCTTTCTTCTCCTTTTGTGTGTCCAAGGTCCTCTGCTAGCATTCAGCCTTTTCTCTGAGAATTGTTCTTTTGTGAATGTATTCTTGACGTTTTTGTAGGGAGTGGTGAACCCACATCCTCCTAACTCCTCCACCATCTTGACCTCCCCACCTTTTCTTTCTTTTTAAAATTTAATTGATTTCTTTTTCTTTTTCTTTTTTTTGCCACACCATGCCATGCTATATAGCAAGTGGAATTCTAGTTCCTTGATCAGCGATCAAACCCATGCTCCCTGCAGTGGAAGTACAGATTCTTAACCACTGGGGAGACTGCCAGGGATATCCCTAATTGATTTCTGCCCTGATCCTTATATTTTTTTCTCGTTCTTTTGAGTTTAACTTGCTCTTTTTGTAGTTTCTTAAGGTAGAAGCTGAAGTTATTGCTTTGAGACATTTCTGACATTTACTTCAAATGAGTGGTAATGAGGAAAGAAGTGCTTCTAAAAAGGCACAAAAATTTTCAATAACTTCTGATTGTTAGTAGGATAAAACCCCACCCTCTTAAATTGTTTTTGTTATTGTCCTGGTCATGCTGTGTGACATGCAGGATCTTAGTTCCCAGACCAGAGAGCAAACCGGCACCTCCTGCAGTGGGGTGTGGAGTCTTAACCACTGGGCTGCCAGGGAAGTCCAATTTGTTATTTTAATATGTGGAAAATTCTGAGAGAGATGGGAATACCAGACCACCTGACCTGCCTCTTGAGAAATCTGTATGCAGGTCAGGAAGCAACAGTTAGAACTGGACATGGAACAACAGACTGGTTCCAAATAGGAAAAGGAGTACATCAAGGCTGTGTATTGTTACCCTGCTTATTTAACTTCTATGCAGAGTACATCATGAGAAATGCTGGACTGGAAGAAACGCAAGCTGGAATCAAGATTGCTGGGAGAAATATCAATAACCTCAGCTATGCAGATGACACCACCCTTATGGCAGAAAGTGAAGAGGAGCTAAAAAGCCTCTTGATGAAAGTGAAAGAGGAGAGTGAAAAAGTTGGCTTAAAGCTCAACATTCAGAAAACGAAGATCATGGCATCCGGTCCCATCACTTCATGGGAAATAGATGGGGAAACAGTGGAAACAGTGTCAGACTTTATTTTTTTGGGCTCCAAAATCACTGCAGATGGTGACTGCAGCCATGAAATTAAAAGACGCTTACTCCTTGGAAGAAAAGTTATGACCAACCTAGATAGTATATTCAAAAGCAGAGACATTACTTTGCCGACTAAGGTCCGTCTAGTCAAGGCTATGGTTTTTCCTGTGGTCATGTATGGATGTGAGAGTTGGACCGTGAAGAAAGCTGAGCACCGAAGAATTGATGCTTTTGAACTGTGGTGTTGGAGAAGACTCTTTGAGAGTCCCTTGGATTGCAAGGAGATCCAACCAGTCCATTCTGAAGGAGATCAACCCTGGGATTTCTTTGGAAGGAATGATGCTAAAGCTGAAACTCCAGTACTTTGGCCACCTCATGCAAGAGTTGACTCATTGGAAAAGACTCTGATGCTGTGAGGGATTGGGGGCAGGAGGAAAAGGGGACGACTGAGGATGAGATGGCTGGATGGCATCATGGACTCAATGGACGTGAGTCTGAGTGAACTCCGAGAGATGGTGATGGACAGGGATGCCTGGCATGCTGCGATTCATGGGGTCGCAAAGAGTCGGACACGACTGAGTGACTGAACCGAACTCAAGGCTTTCTGTCTCCCTCCTGCCCTAGAGTAAGTCAGTCCTATCCCTCGGTGGCTGTCACGACACTGTACAGATCTCTCTTACAGTTCTTTCATTTTGTGACATAAATGTCTGTTATGTTTCTTTATCTCCCACTAAACCACAACTCTTTTAAAGGCAGAGACCATCCCTGTTTGTTCTCACATACTAACCTCTAATAGTGACTGGCCTATAGTAGATGCTGATTAAACATTTGTTAAATGAATTCATAAGTGAATAAATAAAAATAAAAAAATTGTTGAAACTGAGTTGCAATGGATTAAAAAAAATCTTTGTTTTAGCTGTAATAAAACCACAAACATTTATGAAACACCTGTAATTCTCATTCATTTGTATCAAATTTTATAGCTCAGTGCCTGATATTTAGTAAAACTACATAGCATATTTGTTAGACAGGTGGCTGGCTGGTTGGCTGACTGGATGGATGGCTGAGTAGCTAGATGGCTGAATGGATGGATAAATGACCCCAATAAAGGGAAGACTATAAGAAAAGCCAGCATGTTGTCCATAATAATTCACAACAAATCAGCAAGAAGATGAAAAATATATTTATGACAAAATAAGTGATTCACTAAAGTTTCTGTTTTTGAATATTGCAGGACAAAATACTGAGATACAGTAACACAATTTAGATAAATATGCCACAAATTCATAAGTGCAGAAAGAGGTGAACAAACAGTAGGAACTGGTAAAATAAACTTGGGAGCATGATGTGTTGGAATGAGTGATTAAAGTAAATAAGATAAATATGCCACAAATTCATAAGTGCAGAAAGTGGTGAACACACAGTAGGAACTGGTAAAATAAACTTGGGAGTCGATGTGTTGGAATGAGTGATTAAAGTAAATCACTAAATAAGTGATTAACATTACGGAAAGAGAAGGCTTCTTCTTGAGTTCTGAAAATTCTTATCTTATGATTTGCAACTGTGAACACTTCGGAGGTTGCACCCTATCCTTGCTCTCCTATTATAAAAACTTATATAAAAGACTCTTCAGAGCTAAAACTGAGTTATCAACCAAAGACACTGCCTGTGATAGTTAAAAAAAAAAAAACAAGCGCTTATACATCAAAGTTACAAGTCTTTGGTGAGGCTTTCAACTCTTCTTAGTCAAATAGTATATTTAGACACGTTGGCTTCTTTCTCAAGCAGCTGAAAAAGAACGGTGTCAGAGGGCAGCGTTGGAGTGGAAACAACACTAAGTGAAAACCATTCCCAATGTCCGCCTTATCACAGAAGGTTAAAGACAAAACTAAAAACTGGAATAAAACAGGAATAGCATCTATTAAAGGAAGGTTGCTGAGTCATTTTAGTGATAATCAATCAACTGAGAATATTACCAGAACTCCTAAAGAGAAATAATTAGTTGTTACAAATAAGTTATAAACAAAGTTAATTATGCTTTAAGCAAAGATCACCTGCTTTTAATCTGAAGCTAAGAAAAAGAAATTTTAATGAAGAAAAAAGTTGTAGGTATTCCTGTCACAGGCTTAATGGATATGTGTTTTTGCTTTGTTTTTCCATTAACTGTAAAAATATACAATGCTTACTTACCTCTTTAGCCACTCATAAGACATATGACTATCTTAAAAAAATATTTCGGTAGATGAATGTCAAAGATTTTTCTGAATAGCTCAAAGGATCACTAACAGGGCCCATAAAAGGCACAGACATAAATCTACTTTGGGGGACAGGCCAATAAATCTGTAAGTATTTTCTGTCTGCCTTGCAAAACCCTTTCTTAGCTACCTTAAGGGATAAGGAATTCAATCTGTACATTGCAGCCAGAGTGATACCAGAGAAAATGTCAGACAGTGTTACTCCTCTGCTCAAAACTCCTTCCAACGGCCTCTCAGTCCATGACGAGGCATCCATAATCTGGTATGTGGCCCCCCGCCCCTCTGGCCTCCTCTGCTATGAGCCTGTGTCTGTCTCACTCGCTTCTGGCCGCTGTCTTACCCTATCCGCGTCACAAAGTAACCAGATATACTGCCAATTTAGCGCCTTTGCACATGTTGCCTCTACTAGGATGATCTTCTCCCAGGTATCTGAAAGTGTCACCTCACTTCCTCCAAGTCTGCAAAGATGACACTTTTACAGAAATGCCTTACTTTACCATACCTCCATGACATTTCCTAAATACCTAATTTTTTTCTATTGCATGTGTAACTTCCTGGCATGCTCCATATTTATTTATTGATATTCTGTTCCCTATCCCCTATATCCCAGGAGGCACTTTATTCATAGTTGTATCTCAGGGTCTAGAGCAATGCCTAGTTCTTTGTAGGAGCTCAGTAAATATCTACTGGATGACTAAAGCAGTAAAGGGTTAAATATGATGAAGTCACCAAAAGGGATTTGTGAAGTCTGCTTAATACCTGAGCTGTTCCCTAAAGGAAGAATAGAGAGGTTGTCACATAGCAAAGGGGTTGAGGGAGGAGACACAGCATTTTACGTGAAAAAATTGCATGACAAGAATCAGAGAAGCAATAGGAAGGAATATTTTTTTTTAGTGTTTAAATCCAGTGGAGCAGGGACATGGATATTTTAAAACGCTTCTCATTTAAGATGAGGATTTTTTAGTAACTCCTTTAACAAAGGTTCAAGACATCTATCTGAGACATTTTAATTTCCCTTTATCATCATGAAATTTTACCTCATTATCACTGGTAATACTTCTTATATTTAAATCTCTTTTGATTTTTGCTTTATGTATTTTTGCTTCTTTGTTGTTCAGTTCAGTTCAGTCGCTCAGTCGTGTCCAACTCTCTGCGAATCCATGAATCACAGCACACCAAGCCTCCCTGTCCATCACCAACTCCCGGAGTTCACTCAGACTCATGTCCATCGAGTCCGTGATGCCACCCAGCCATCTCATCCTCGGTCGTCCCCTTCTTCTCCTGCCCCTAATCCCTTCCAGCATCAAAGTCTTTTCCAATGAGTCAACTCTTCGCATGATGTTGCTGCTGTTGCTGCTGCTGCTAAGTCACTTCAGTCGTGTCCGACTCTGTGTGACCCCACAGACAGCAGCCCACCAGGCTCCCCCATCCCTGGGATTCTCCAGGCAAGAATACTGGAGTGGGTTGCCATTTCCTTCTCCAATGCATGAAAGAGAAAAATGAAAGTGAAGTCGCTCAGTCTGTCCAACTGTTAGCNGGCTCCCCCATCCCTGGGATTCTCCAGGCAAGAATACTGGAGTGGGTTGCCATTTCCTTCTCCAATGCATGAAAGAGAAAAGTGAAAGTGAAGTCGCTCAGTCTGTCCAACTGTTAGCGACCCCATGGACTGCAGCCCACCAGGCTACTCCGTCCATTGGATTTTCCAGGCAAGAGTACTGGGGTGGGGTGCCATTGCCTTCCCCGTCACATGATGTTAGGTGTCTAATATTTTATCATGTCTATCTTCTTTGTGAATTGCACCTTTTATCATTAAAAATAGTCATCTTTCTTACATTTAAAATAAATTAATTTTAAAAAATAATAAATAAATCTACTGTGTCTGACATTAATATAGCTACTCAGCTTTTTATTTTGGATGGATGTTTGCATGGTTTATCTTTTTTTCTCATATTCTTATTCTTATCCTATTGGCATATTTATATTTAAATTATTCTCTTATAAAAAAGACGTATATGGGTCTTGTTTATAAATCAGATTTGACAATCCTTGCCTTTAAATTATGGAGAAGGGAATGGCAACCCACTCCAGTACTCCTGCTGAATCCCGGGAAAGGGGGAGCCTGGTGGGCTGCCGTCTATGGGGTCGCACAGAGTCAGACACGACTGAAGCGACTTAGCAGCAGCAGCAACATTAGCTATGTTACTATATCTTTTTGTATTTTTAGCTATTTTAGGGATCATAATATCCTTCCTTAAACTATCTGTGCTGTGCTAAGTCGCTTCAGTCATATCTGGCTCCCCTGTCCGTGGGATTTTCCAGGCAAGAATACTGGAGTGGGTTGCCATGCCCTCCTCCAGGGGATCTTCCTGACCCAGGGATGCAACCCATGTCTCTTACATCTCCTGCATTAGTAGGCGGGTTCTTTACCACTAGTGCCATAGGTAAAGTAAGGTAAAGTTGCTCAGTCGTGTCTGACTCTTTGCGACCCCGTGGACTGTAATCTGTGAAGCTTCTCCATCCATGGGATTCTCCAGGCAAGAACACTGGAGTGGATTGCCATTTCCTTCTCCAGGGGATCTTCCCAACCCAGGGATCGAACCCGGGTCTCCCACATTGGAGGCAGACGCTTTTAACCTCTGAGCCACCAGGGAAGCCCATAGTCTACATCAAATTAATATTAAACTATCTCACAGGTGAACGTAACAACTTTACAATAGTATACTTCCATTAACTCTCTTTCTGGCTTTTATGTTCTTGTTTTTCACACATTTTTCTAACTGTTTTATGAATCAAAAACACATGATTATTATTTTTGCCTTAAAGAGTTAAGAGTCCTTTAAGAAATTAAGAACTGAGACAAGATCTTTGATATTTACCCACATATTTACCATTTTGAGTACTCTTCATTCACTTCTGGATACCTGAGCTTCTTCTTGGTGTCATTTTCTTTCATTCTGAAGAACTTACTTTAATATTTCTTAAAGTACAGAGACACTTTAAGCTGTTCACTAACAGGCCTCACCTTGTTTCAGTGAGACTTAGTGGTATTTCTCATGCAGATTTTTGAAGTTCCTTCTCAAGGTAGCTCTCTCACTTCTAGTATTTTACCCTGCAAATTCTGTCCACATCAGCAGAAATAAGCTCCAATATCACTTTTTTCTACTCTTTAAAATTTGTATTGTCTGCCAGGCAGAATGTTAGGATTTAGATAAAACTCCTCTATTTTTGGATTACTGTCTTGTGTTGTCTGTGGCCGAGTGTGCCAAAACAGCAGCTTTAAGCCTTTTGTCTATAGTTTACAATTGTTTCCTGTTTATGGCACAAAGGTAAACCTGATATCCATCATCTATCACCTATGAACAATATTTCTTTGATAGCTTATGTTTTTGTCAAAGTCTTGGAGTGAAATTAGCCCACTTCAATTACTGGGAAATGCTCACAAAACAATCTAATTAGCATGGTCAGTTATTATCAAACCATCGATAAATCATATTTTCTTTTTCTCAAAAGTCTGAATTTATTTTTAATTCAAACAAAGGGTTGGATTAAACAGATACACCTTTCCAGGACAACAGTCTCACTTCTTCATTCAAAGAACTCGGTAGGTAGGTAGGTACAAAGATAGATAGGCAGGCAGGCAGATAGAATTCAACATTTCCATGAACGTGTTATCTAAATACTAAGTACCAATACCTTTGATTTTTCTTATGGATCCTTTCTTTACTTTTCTCTTATGATAGTAATTTACCTTTTACAATAGTAAAGGGATAGAAGTAGTGAAGCTATTAAACAAAAACTGACATCACTCTTACTGTCTCTATCTATAGTATATCTGAATTCAGAATATTGCAATATGTAAAAGTAATCTATCTAACTACCTGGATTTTTCCATAACAGAAATATGTTATAGACATGGAAATACAGGAAGTCCTATCACAGTACCACAGGTTCATGAGGCCTTAAATAACAGTACTTATCACAATTTCCAAAAATACTTTTATTTGGTGCCCCAGATAATTTTATAGCTGAGCAATATAACATAATAAGTCTCTAGGTGAAAAAACAAACAAACAAAAAAAAACAACCAGAAACTCCAGTCTGGAGATCTTGATTCTGCACAACATAAATTTCTTTATGCCAATGAGCTATATTTAATCCTATTTTGAATTTTTGTCTTTTCATATCTTTAATTCCTTTTTGTTGTAGTTGAGGAGCTTACCATATTTTAAATGGCATTCCACTGATCATTCTCTTTGCTCTGATATGATGGGGAGGACCTCTTGGTGCTATCTCATCATTCTTGTCCCTAGGTACAGTATGAGTTCTGGATATTTCTTATCCTCAGGGAAATAAAAGAGACAGGAGAAAAACTAGACTATGCAGAGTGAGGTTCTGGAGTAAAACTGATCCTTCTCTCTTCTGAGACTTTATTAAATATCTTATCCTAGGATTGACTTTTCCTAATTTTAATGCTACATGTCATATGGTTTCCCTAGAATCCTTGACTTTCCACAAAGAGAGCCAGCCTAATGTTTACTTTAACATTTCAGCAGTTTCTCTTCAGCAGCTATTTACAGTAGCCTTTGCTTATAACTTACTTAATAATTAGGTTTTTACTAGAGATAGGGGTGACAGTGTAGGTAAGACTATAGGTAAGGGGTTTGGATGTCACCAGAGGCCAAACTCAGCAGCATATCTGTATTCCACTCTAAAACCTTTATTGCCCACCCTAGGCCATTAGTACCCCAAGACTGTTACCACAGAGTATCCCCTTTCCCTTTGTTTGTTTGGTGGTGGTGGGGTGGTGGGTGTGAATGTCAGTGCTGAATAGTTTTAACTGTTTTTGGCTTTTTCAATTAGTACTGGGGAAGGGAAAATCTGTGATGTAGCTTCAATATGCCAACTTCATCTAAAAGCAACTTTTACTTGATTTTTCTAATAATTCTGAAGACTATTAGCTTTGCCATTTTAAAATGCAGAGAGATCAGTATGTCGATGAAAAGATTAAGGGACATTGTAAATTTTTCATTACTTAATATTAGTTGAGTTCCTACAACATGCCAAACACTTTGCTATATAATGAGGATATAGAAAGAAACAAGGTAAGACATAGCCCCTGTCCTAAAGAGCTTACCATCTAGTTGGAGAAACAGACGTGTAAACAGCAGTAAAATAAGTTTGATTCCCTTGTAGGTCAGTTGGTAAAGAATCTGCCTGCAATGCAGGAGACCTGGATTCAATTCCTAGGTCAGGAAGATCCCTAGAGAAGGAAATGGCAACCCACTCCAGTATTCTTGCCTGGAGAATTCCCATGGAGAGAGGAGCCCAGCAGGCTACAGTCTGTGGAGTCACAAGAGTGGGACATGACTTAGCCACTAAACCACCACCACCACCAAAATAATTTCGGTGATAGAAGAAGCTATCAGTCAGTTCAGTCGTTCAGTCATATCTGACTCTGCAACCTCATGGACTGCAGCAAGCCAGCCTCCCTGTCTATCACCAACCCTGGAGCCCACTCAAATTCATGTCCATTGACTCGATGATGCCATCCAACCATCTCATCCTCTGTCATGCCTTCTCCTCCTGCCTTCAAACTTTCCCGGCATCAGGATCTTTTGAAATGAGTCCATTCGTTGCACCAGGGGCCAAAGTATTAGAGTTTCGGTGTCAGCATCAGTCCTTCCAATGAATATTGAGGACTGATATCCTTTAGGATGGACTGGTTGGATCTTCTGGTTGTCCAAGGGACTCTCAAGAGTCTTCTCCAACAGCACAGTTCAAAAGCATCAGTTCTTCAGTGCTCAGCCTTTTTTAATAGTCCAAATCTCACATATACACATGACTACCGGAAAAACCATAACTTTGACTAGATGGACCTTTATTGACAAAGTAATATCTCTGATTTTTAATATGCTATCTAGATTGATCATAGCTTTTCTTTCAAGGAGCAAGTGTCTTTTAATTTCATGACTGCAGTCACCATCTGCAGTGATTTTGGACCCCCAAAAAATAAAGTCTGTTTTCACTGTTTCCCCATCTATTTGCCGTGAAGTGATGGGACCAGATGCCATGATCTTAGTTTTCTGAATGTTAAGTTTTAAGCCAGCTTTTTTCCTCTCCTCTTTCACTTTCATCAAGGGGCTCTTTAGTTCTTCTTTGCTTTCTGGCATTAGGGTAGGGTCATATGCATATCTGAGGTTATTGATATTTCTCCCAGCAATCTTGATTCCAGCTTGTGCTTCATCCAGTCCAGCATTTCTCATGATGTACTTTGCATATAGGTTAAATATACAGCTTTGACATACTCCTTTCCAGATTTGGAAACAACCTGTTCCATGTCCAGTTCTAACTGTTGCTTCTTGACCTGCATACAAATTTCTCAGGGGGCAGCTCAGGTGGTCTTGTATTCCCATCTCTTTAAGAAGTTCCACAGTTTGTTGTAATCCACACAGTCAAAGGCTTTGGCATAGTCAATAAATCAGAAGTAGATGTTTGTTCTGGAACTCTCTTGCTTTTTCAAGGATCCAGTGGATGTTGAAAATTTGATCTCTAGTTCCTCTGCCTTTTCTAAAACCAGCTTGAACATCTGGATGTTTACAGTTCATGTACTGTTGAAGTCTGGCTTGGAGAATTTTGACCATTACTTTGCTAACGTGTGAGATGCATGCAATTGTGCAGTAGTTTGAGCATTCTTTGGCATTGCCTTTCTTTGGAATTGGAATGAAAACTGACCTTTTCCAGTCCTGTGGCCACTGCTGAGTTTTCCAAATTTGCTGGCATATTGAGTGCAGCACTTTCACAGCATCATCTTTTAGGGTTTGAAAGAGCTCAACTGGAATTCCATCACTTTCACTAGCTTTGTTCGTAGTGATGCTTCCTAAGGCCCACTTGACTTCACATTCCAGGATGTCTTCACACTCATTCTAGGTGAGTGATCACACCATCATGATTATCTGGGTCATGAAGATTTTTCTTGCATAGTTCTTCTCGTATTCTTGCCACCTCTTCTTAATATCTTCTGCTTCTGTTAGGTCCACACCATTTCTGTCCTTTATTGTGCCCATCTTTGCATGACAAGTTCCCTTGGTATCTCTAGTATTTTGAAATCTTTAGTCCTTTCCATTCTATTGTTTTCCTCTATTTCTTTGCATTGGTTTCTGAGGAAGGCTTTCTTATCTCTCCTTAGAAGGAATACCTCATAACAAAGATGCCTTATATAATGTCAGTGGGAGTTTTTCAAGTTAATCAAATACAAAGCCCAGTATTTAGGATATAGCAGATACTCAGAAAATATTCATTCTCTACAATGAATTGAATGATTGTGTACTGCCAACATAGCATACTGAAACTCTAATACCCAGTGATGATATTTAGAAATTGGAACTTTGGGAGGTAACTAAGTCATGAAGGTAAAACACTTACGATGGAATTAGCACCTTTATAAGAAAAAGCAGGAGAAATCTTGCTTACTCTCTCTAATTTCCAGCATATAACAAGACAAAGACTATCTATAAACAAAGTAGAGGGTCTTCACCATGATCTTGGTCTCTACAGCCCCAAGAGCTATGAGAAATAGTGTTTGTTATTTAAACATCTAGTTTGTGATATTCTGTTATAGCAACCCAAGCACCTTCTTGAACCTCCAAAACTTTTCAAAACACAATGGCATTCTGTATTACCTACTTCTAATGTTGTTGGAAAGAAGCCATTAGACAGTGTGCAAAGCAAGAATATTTATTATCTCTAAGTACAAGCAGATGAGAATGAAATTCTGAAATATAGACCCAGATCATACATTTAAGGGCAGGATCTGCATATACCAAGACACTATAACTTGAGAGTTCAGCAACATACCTGCTATCAGTAGGAGAGGAAACACCTAATGATGAGTCTTAAGTAAATAATTAAATGAGGCATCTGTGGGTACCAGACAGGGAAATAAAGATATTTTCTCCCATTCTTTCCATCTGGCCATTAAAGTCTTAAGTCCATAATTCTATCTACTAGATGATGGTCTCAGCTGAATGAAAACATAGTCATCAAAAGACCTTGGGTTAAGATGTTCAGCCCCAAACCATCCCTTGGGGTTAGAAGTAATGTTTCAGATTCTCTTCCTTCTGGAAAAACTTTTTAAATCCATCAACAGTCACTGACAATACAACCCTTCTGGTTTTAATGGAATTCATTATCCTGCACTCTGCATGGAGTCTTTTCATCAAGGGGACAAAAATCATTACAGGGACTAATTAACCTTCCCAATGTCCCTGTCAGAAAAGAAAATTACAATGTTACTATACATGCATCTACCTAACTACTCAATCAATTTCACAAATATTAGGGAAGGCTAAAAACAGGTTCAGCTCAGTATTTTAATGAAAACAAACTTTCAAAAATTCTCAATTTCAGTTTAAGCACTAGGCATGTAATAATGCAGATGCAATAATTTCTAAATCAATTTTGACCAGTATATATAAGTACAAAGCAGAGATAAAGAGGAAAAATAATACTATTAGGTCATTCACTGAAAGCAATAATTTGTTTCAAAAGTGTGTTATCTTTTATGGCAATTAGAATTTTCAAATGTTTCTAAAATATAATATAAAAAATGTTCTTGGTAAGATGGTAGAAACACAGGTCCACAGATTGTAGGCCTGTATGTTCTTCCATCCATCTTTTCATTCATTGATCTATCCATATATCCATGTTATGCATTCAACAACTCTTTAAAGTCAATAATCATAGTAACAAAAATCCAGAAGTGCAAGCAAAACTCATTTTTGTTTACAATTGTTAAGGAAAATGTCAAAGACCAACTGAAACCTAATAAACAATTAGGACTTTAATAGGGATAGATAAACATAGAAAGAATTACAGGTAGAAGGAAAATTCTGGATCAAACTACATATGAAAAGAGAATGTTCAGGAGAAGATCAATGAATATAAGTAAGCTAACATAAAAACTTATAATCAGTTATAAGCATTTATAAGTAGAACAAATAAGCGAATTTGCAATAGGGAGAAGAATTAAAGGATTGAAACAGGAAAGACAGTTAGGATCTAGAGTTTTGCAGGCTTTGAATGCCAACACAGATAATATAGAGATCATTTCATTGTTAATGATGAGCCACTAAAAACTGCTGAGCAGTAAAATAATCAAAGGATGTCTTCTGGAAGTCTAGTCCCAGGCAATATACAAAATATATTGTATGAGACACTGAGTGAAAGTAAGAACACAAGTCAAGAGACTTCCTCAGTACATAAAAGCCTATACATATATATATCAGTTACTTATGTTTTTAACACTTGTGTGCTGGAGAAACTCTTGAGAGTCCCTTGGACAGCAACGAGATCAAGCCAGTCAATCCTAAGGGATATCAACACTAAATATTCATTGGATGGACTGATGCTGAAGCTCCAATACTTTGGCCACCTAATGTGATGAGCTGACTCATTGGAAAATACCCCAGGAAAGACTGAGGGCAGAAGGAGAACCTGGCAATAGAAGATGAGATGTTTGGATGGCATCATCGACTCAATGGACATAAGGCTAAGAACTTTATATGTATTGACTAATTTAATCCTTACAGCTAACTATAATGCAGATATTATTCATTCCACTTTACAGATGAAGAAACTGAAGCACAGAGAATTCCACACCAGGCTCACTGGCTCCAAATCCAACATTCTAAAAATTAAAATAAAAAGAAAGCTTCTATTTGTTGAGTGCAAACTATATTAGTTTGCTACAGATTCCATAACAAAATATAAATTACTGGGAGGCTTAAACTACAGAAATTAATTTTCACACAGTTCTGGAGGCTGGAAGTTCAAGATCTAGGTGCTGGCAGAGTTAGTTTCTTCCAAGGTCTCTTTTTGGCTTTCAGACAGTCACTCTCCTCTTGCCTATGTGCGCAGCCCTGGTGTATCTTTGTGTGCTCAAAATTTTCCTTCGAAGAACATCTGTCAGATCAGATGAGGGGCAACACCCTTGCCCTCTTTAACAGCCCTATTTTCAAATACAGTCATATTCAGAGTTACTAGAGACTAGGACTTCAACATAATAATTTTGGAGGGACACAATTCAGTTCATAAGACCCACTATGTGTTAGATATTTTATGTATGTTCTTAATTAAACCTCAAATAGCTATACAAGATTCATCCTACCACATACATTTAACAAATGAGGAAATCAAGGTTCCAAATTTTTTGATAACTTGTCCAAGTTCACATAGGAAAATAAATAGACTGAGATTTCATCCCAACTCTATCTGATCTTTCCACTTCAGGAATCTAAAAACTTCACTTTCAGGAAAATATTTCTGTGAGGACACAATGGGTTAAAATTAAGACAAATACAACCTTTCCCCTCAAAGTTGCCAAGAACCAGTGAAAACTCATGTTTGAAGATTCCTAGAAACTACATGAGTGTATGTGGAGATGAATAGCCCATAGAAGCAAAACTTGATGAGAGTCATGTGAATCTCACACATTTATCCATTGCTAAAACAGCATTCCCAGCACCTGAAAAGATGCTGCTGACTAAGTAAAATGTCACCAACGAAGTGCCAGAGTCAGATCCAACAAGAAAGTAATTATTGCTTCCATAGCAGAAAAGAAATGCAGACTGAGCTTCCATAAATTTACATGAAAGTTCTCACAGTCTCCGTTCTTTGATAAATGACCAAAAAGGGAGAAATAAATGAATTTTCTGATTAATTAGTAGAGAAATAAGTGAGATGCTTTAACATGGAAATTTTTACAAAAACCCTTTAAAGAGCCTGAGCAGAGGAAAAAGTAATTAAAATGTGTGTAACAGGTGAGCACATGGCTAGTCACCATGTCAGAGACAGGATGAGATAAGAGGAGGCTTTGTTTTTTTCATTTTTAATTGTTCTCCTTTGGTGGAATGATCTGCCACTAACAACAGAAGAAACAGATATTAAACCTCTGATGTCAGCCTAAAAGTATGTCATTATTTCAGTGAATTTGAGTAAACTTTTGAAGTCATGGGATATTATTAATTAATTACAAGCTCTTCTGGGATACCCAGGTGGCACTAGTGGTAAAGAACCCACCTGCCAATGCAAGAGACACAAGTTAGATCCCTGGGTCAGGAAGATCCCCTGGAGAAGGGCATGGCAATCAACTCCAGTATTCTTGCCTGGAGAATCCCATGGACAAAAGAGCCTGGTGGGCTACAATCCATGGGGTCGCAAAGAGCTGGACATGACTGAAGCAACTTAGCATGCATGCACAAGCTCTTCTGCCTTACTTAAAGTTATTAATACTTAAGGTCAAGAATGATGTTTTATAGTAATTGGTTTGTTGGCTAAAGTCCCTAGCATATAATGGCTCAAAAATCTTTGTTGAACAAACAAATTAAGACTCCTTAATGAATTTCTGAGCATGTGCCTTTAGGATATCATGAAGTAAAATGAGACATTTACCCTCTTTACCCTGTTCTTTGCCTGACTCTTCCTTCCTGCCTGTCTTAAAGAACTTCTCCGAGACTAAAGAAGATCAGTCCTGGGTGTTCATTGGAAGGACGGATGTTGAAGCTGAAATTCCAATACTTTGGCCACCTGATGCGAAGAGCTGACTCATTGGAAAAGACCCTGATGCTGGGAAAGATTAAGGGCAGAAGGAGAAAGGGACGACAGAGGATGAGATGGCTGGATGGCATCACCAACACAATGGACATGGGTTTGGGTGGACTCCAGGAGTTGGTAATGGACAGGGAGGCCTGGCGTGCTGTGGTTCATGGGGTCACAAAGTGTTGGACACGACTGAGCGACTGAACTGAATTGAACTGAGGCTAAAGATAAAAGAAAAGAGAAAGGAAATAATAAAAGAGGGTCATGCATATAGTAATGTAAGTTTCCATGTTACTCTCTCCATACATCTCACCCTCTCCTAGCCTCTCCCCATGTCCATAAGTCTATTCTCTATGTCTGTTTCTCCATTGTTGCCCTGTAAATAAATACTTCAGTACCATTTTTCTGTGCTTCCCTGGTGGCTCAGAGGTTAAAGTGTCTGCCTGGAATGCGGGAGACCTGAGTTTGATCCCTGGGTCAGGAAGATCCCCTGGAGAAGGAAATGGCAACCCACTCCAGTACTCTTGCCTGGAGAATCCCATGGAGGGAGGAGCCTGGTAGGCTATAGTCCATGGGGTGTCAAATAGATAGCCAACAGGAATGTGCCTGTCTCTTATACACATCTAGATGTGTATAAGAGACAGCACATATATATCAGTTACTTATGTTTTTAACACTTGTGTNGAAGATCCCCTGGAGAAGGAAATGGCAACCCACTCCAGTACTCTTGCCTGGAGAATCCCATGGAGGGAGGAGCCTGGTAGGCTATAGTCCATGGGGTGTCAAATAGATAGCCAACAGGAATGTGCTGTGTGGTTCAGGAAACTCAAACAGGGGCGCTATATCAACCTAGAGGGATGGGTTGGGGAAGGAGATGGGAGGGAGGTTCAAAAGGGAGGGGATGCATGTATTACGTGTGGCTGATTCATGTTGAGGTTTGACAGAAAACAACAAAATTCTGTAAAGCAATTATCCTTCAACAAAAAATAAATTAATTTAATAAAAAAGAGGGCCATGCAAAGACCAGGGATGAGAATGTGTCATGAACCAACGATTATAATCAATCCAATTTGTGGTACTTGAATCATACACATACACACAAATCTCAGATAATGGTATTTGCCATGAGATGAGTAAGAAGAAGTTGTGGGAGTACAGCAAAGTAGCACGTAGTTCAAAATGAAGAGAAGAATCTGAAAATAGCCTCCCAAAGAAAGGGGTTTGAGCTGTAGTATTGATGGATAACTTTCATTGTCCATGGTCTATGTGTCAGACACTGTTCTAAGTATATTATGTGTGCTGATTCATTTAATCCTTATAATAATAGGCACCATTATCACATTTATTTTAACATGTACAGATCACTTAAGTAACAAGTGGTAGAATTATATTTTGGACAGACTGACTATAGAATCTATGTTCTTAATCTATGTGTTATATTGATTCTTTTCATCATTCAACAGAGTTTGGAAATTTCATCTTTATGGACAATCAGTCATTATCATGGTGGGTAGATGAATTCTCTCCATGATGACCTGACTCCAGCTAAGTAGGATGGCTAAGGATTGCAGGATGAGAAAAACCACCCATTGTTCTGTGCTCTCACAGGATCTTGTTTGAATTGGACCTTCACAACACTAAGAACCTCATCCAGCCTTAATGGCTGGAAGCACTGATTCCCACTATTACCTTTCCCAGCTGTGTGGGAATTCTTTTCATCACTGTGCTTTCAAGGGTTTTCTTTACTCCTATTCCCCACACCATCCTCCTGAGGTTAACTTTGGATCATCTAATGTGTTGGTTTATTTTATGTTATATCAGAGACTTCATGGCATTCTATTTTACTACATTGAAACATTTCTTTTAATCTGTCTGATGCTACATCTATATAAGATCCTATGAGATAACTAGTCTTGGCTAAGTAATTATGAGTTGCTGATCTATTTAACATCATTCTCGATTTTTTTTTCAATAGCAACAGATTTTCCCTGACAAAATAGGGATTATGACTCCTTAAAACAGCACTTCTAAGAAATTTTACGTGATTTCTCACAATGAGTCATGATCTTTGTGGATTTCTTTGGAAGCAAATATCTTGCATTATAGCATATTGTTAACATGTTAGTCCCTCTCTGTCCCCTCACCAAAACAAACAAAAAAAATGACTATAAAATCTTTACTCATTTATATATTTATTCACTCATGATATGAACACTTAGTGAGTACATACTGTGTTTCAGACCTTGTTTTAGGTCTGGAAATGAACACTGAATGGGACATGGGCCATGCTGCCAAAACCTTCAGACTTTGATGAAGGAAAAAGAAATTAAAATTGAATCTAATAACAACAATAATAATACCATGCATGTGGGAGAGAACCATTTCAGAGACTAATAGCCACTTTTAGGTTGACTGACATCCTTACTTAAGTGATCTGTACTTGTTAAAGTAAATGTGGTAATAGTACTTATCACTGTGAGGATTAAAAGAGTCAGCACATATATTTAGAATAGCATCTGACACTGAATGTGCACAATAAAAGTTACCGATACTATGGCTCAGACATCCTCTTTTGGGGGAGCTATTTCCACTTTCTTCTTTCATCCACTTTGGATTAAATTTTGCTTTCCTGTACTCCCATAACAACTTGTACTTACTCACTTCATAGCAAATAATGCTATAGTATTTTAGGTTTGTGTGTAAGCGTGTGATTCAAGTATCTCAAATTAGATAATTTACTATCATTGGTTCATGACATGCTCTCATGCCTGGTCTTTACCTGGCCCTCTTTTATTTCTTCTTTTCTCTTTTGTAATACAATATCAGCAAACAAACATGAAATAGAACCTAGAAAATCTTCAATAACTTCTGTTTACTTTGGGGGTTGTTCACAATTCCAGCCCCTGAAACTTCTGACTACCATCCTGAACTGTATAATAGGTTTCCTTGGCTTTATATGTAAAAGGGCTTATTTATATGGGGTTATTCACATACATTTACACATAGACTTTCATTAAACTTGTATATGTATATACACATGCACATATATAAAATTGTATATTCATGTATATCTGAGAAAAATGTATCATTTAGAATTAGTTTTTTTATTTTATGAAAGGCCTTTATATTTATGCAATATTTGGGACTTCCATTTTAATTCAATAGTACATTATTAAAGTTAATTCATATTTTTCCTCATGCTATAGTTTAATTTTGAACACTATTTAATAATTCATTGCATGAACATAACACTATTTTCTTAGACTTCAAAATCACTGCAGATGGTGACTGCTGCCATGAAATTAAAAGATGCTTACTCCTTGGAAGGAAACCTATGACAAGCCTATATAGCATATTAAAAAGCAGATATATCACTTTGCCAATATAGGTCTATATAGTCAAAACTATGATTTTTCCAGTAGTCATGTACAGATGTGAGAGTTGGAAAATACATGAGGCTGAGCACCAAAGAATTGATGCTTTTTTAAAAATAGATGCTATTATATATTTTTTATTAAATTTTTTTTCATTTTACTTTATTTTACTTTACAGAATTGATGCTTTTGAATTGTGGTGTTGGAGAAGACTCTTGAGAGTCCCTATCAAACCAGTCAATCCTAGAGGAAGTCAACCCCAAATACTCACTGGAAGGACTGATGCTGATGCTGAAGCTCCAATACATTGACCACCTCATGCGAAGTACTGACTCACTAGAAAAGACCCTGATGCTGGGAAAGATCGAAGGCAAAAGGAAAAGTGGGTGGCATATGATGAGATGGTTAGATAGCATCACTGACTCAATGGACATGAATACAAGCAACTCAGGGAGAAAGTGGAGGACAGAGGAGCCTGGTTTGCGACGGCCCACGGGGTCACAAAGAGCCAGACACAACTTAGTGACTGAACAACAGCAACGACAGTGCCCATTCTTCTGTAAATGAGCATTTGGGTTATTTCCAGGTCTCTATTATGGTGGCATACTAAGAATATTCCTGTAAATGTCTCCTGTACAAAATTCTCAAAAGTTTCCTTACAGTATATACCTAGGACTAGAAATAATGGCCCACAGAATATGTGAATATTCAATTTTATGAGATAATGCCAAACCGATTTTCTATGCCAATTCATGCTCTCACCAGCAATACATGAGATCCTGCTACTCCACATCCTCTCTATTTGGTATTGCCAGTCTATTTTTCCCACCTAAAAGGATACAAAGTAGTATTTCATCTTAGTCCTGTTTGGCTTTTCCCTGATTATAACAAAGTTTAATATTCTTTCATATACTTACTGACTACATATGTTTCCTTATCTGCAAATGTGTTATTTTGAGTCACTTAGCATTTATTAATATGTTGTTCATCAAACATTTGTGAAATAAATCTTGTGTTAATTATATGTACTGTACACATCTTGCAATTTGTAACTTGGTTTTTCACTTTCTTAACTTGGCATGATGAATAAAAGTTCTTATATTTTAAGGGCAAGTTTATCACCTCTTCCATATGGCTAGCTCTTCTTGTATTTTAAAAATCATTCCTTATGTCCAATATTAGAACAGTATTCTATATATTTTATATATTAACAAAAATATATATATATGTATTTTAAGGTTTTAAAGGTTTGCTTTGATATTTAAATTCTTCATTCATATGGAATTGATTTTGGTGCATGGTAGATAATAAGGATCTAACTTTCTTTCCCATGTGTATAAAAAATGTATTGAGTAACTCCTCCTGTCTCCATTGATCTATCACACTGCAAGTTCTATACATCAAAGTTTCAGATACATAAGTGTTTTCAGGTTATCCTACATTCTTAGTCAATCTGTCAGTACTGGGACAGTAACATGCTCTCTTAATTATTATAACTTTATAGTTATCAGTGCCTTGTGGTAAGAGGCACCCCCTCTTTCATCTTCTTTATAAGTATCTTGCCTGTTCTTGACACCTGCTATTCCATTTAAATTTTTAATCAGGTTATTAAGTTTCAAGAACAATACTGCTGGGAATTTTGTAAATGTCATTCTCTATATAGATCAACTTGTAGGAAAATTGACATTTCATATTAAATATTCTTTCATAAACATAATAGATATATTAACTTATTTTTATTGTATTAATACCTTAATAAAGTTTTATAATTTTTACATACTTTTTTGTTGCTATAATAAATAAACAATGCCTTCTAAAATTATGTGTGTGCCTGCACGATCAGTCATATCTGACTCTTTGTGACTTCATGAACTATAGCCTACAAGGCTCCTATGTCTATGGAATCTTCCAGGTAAGAATACTGGAGTGGGTTGCCATTTTCTACTTTAGAGGATCTTCCCAACCAGGGATTGAGCCCACATCTCTTGCATCTCCTGGATTGGCAGGCAGATTCTTTACCACTGTGCCCCCTGAGAAGCCCTTTTAAAATTATATTTTTCTAGTTATTTGTAACTAATTTATATATATACAATTGATTTTTGCTTACTGATTTTATACTCAGACCCTTGCTAAATTCTATTATTTCTATCAACTTGTTTATAGATTTCTTATAGATTTCATAGTTAGTAGTAGACAATCATATCATCTACCAAAAATTTTTAATTTCCTCCTTTCCAAACTTTAGGTTTAATGTCTTTTTATTGTTTTATAATCAGGTAGGACCTCCTGTAACACTGCTAACTAGAATTGGTGATAATTGCCATTCTTGTCCCAGTTCTCAACTTTAAAGGAATGTTTCTGACATTTCTCAATTTAGGTTTTGTGTGTGTGTATGTAAGAGGAACTTCATCATATTTAAGGATATATGTTTCTATGCCTCAGATGATTAGGTGGGGACATAAAATTCTAAGTTCTGTGGTAATGTAAAGAATCAGCAAATCAAACTCATAAGACTCTATTATCCAGATATTATCCAGTACTGAGCTTTACTTTGCTTGGGAGAAAAGTTATGACCAACCTGGACAGCATATTAAAAAGCAGAGATGTTACTCTGCCAACAAAGGTCCACCTAGGCAAAGCTATGGTTTTTCCAGTAGTCATGTATGGATGTGAGAGTTGGACTATAAAGCAAGTTGAATGTCAAAGTGTTAATGCTTTTGAACCTAGTTTTGGAGAAGACTCTTGAGAGTCCCCTGGACTGCAAGGAGATCCAACCAGTGCATCCTAAAGGAAATCAGTCCTGAATATTCATTGGAAGGGCTGATGCTGAAGCTGAAACTGCAATACTTTGGCTACCTGATGCGAAGAACTGACTCATTGGAAAAGACCCTAATGCTGGGAAAGCCTGAAGGCAAAGGCAGGAGGAGAAGGTGACGACAGAGGATGAGATGGTTGGATGGCATCACCCAACTCAATGGACCTGAGGTTGAGTAAACTCCTGGAATTGGTGATGGTCAGGGAAGCCTAGAGTGCTGCAGTCCATGGGGTTGCAAACAGTTGGACACGACTGATCGACTGAACTGAACTGAACTTTGCTAATAATTTTAAGGATGGAAGCAATTAAGGGGCACAAGTAAATCAAGGAGAGATCTAGGACATCCCATGTGGCTCTTCAAATCCTTACTTCTTGTATTAGACACACCGTCTAGCCAGAATGATGAGGTGCTTAACTAAAGTTTGTGAGACTTGAACATGTTTAGGTTCTAAAACATCCATTTTGTACCCCCAGATAATTATGGGGCTTACATGTTATTTTCTGAGTAGCCATGTCTCAAATATTGATAGACTACAATTTATTTACCATAAGCAATCCTATCCCTGAGACTGTATATACCTAGGACTAGAAATAATGGCCCACAGAATATGTGAATATTCAATTTTATGAGATAATGCCAAACCGATTTTCTATGCCAATTCATGCTCTCACCAGCAATACATGAGATCCTGCTACTCCACATCCTCTCTATTTGGTATTGCCAGTCTATTTTTCCCACCTAAAAGGATACAAAGTAGTATTTCATCTTAGTCCTGTTTGGCTTTTCCCTGATTATAACAAAGTTTAATATTCTTTCATATACTTACTGACTACATATGTTTCCTTATCTGCAAATGTGTTATTTTGAGTCACTTAGCATTTATTAATATGTTGTTCATCAAACATTTGTGAAATAAATCTTGTGTTAATTATATGTACTGTACACATCTTGCAATTTGTAACTTGGTTTTTCACTTTCTTAACTTGGCATGATGAATAAAAGTTCTTATATTTTAAGAGCAAGTTTATCACCTCTTCCATATGGCTAGCTCTTCTTGTATTTTAAAAATCATTCCTTATGTCCAATATTAGAACAGTATTCTATATATTTTATATATTAACAAAAATATATATATATGTATTTTAAGGTTTTAAAGGTTTGCTTTGATATTTAAATTCTTCATTCATATGGAATTGATTTTGGTGCATGGTAGATAATAAGGATCTAACTTTCTTTCCCATGTGTATAAAAAATGTATTGAGTAACTCCTCCTGTCTCCATTGATCTATCACACTGCAAGTTCTATACATCAAAGTTTCAGATACATAAGTGTTTTCAGGTTATCCTACATTCTTAGTCAATCTGTCAGTACTGGGACAGTAACATGCTCTCTTAATTATTATAACTTTATAGTTATCAGTGCCTTGTGGTAAGAGGCACCCCCTCTTTCATCTTCTTTATAAGTATCTTGCCTGTTCTTGACACCTGCTATTCCATTTAAATTTTTAATCAGGTTATTAAGTTTCAAGAACAATACTGCTGGGAATTTTGTAAATGTCATTCTCTATATAGATCAACTTGTAGGAAAATTGACATTTCATATTAAATATTCCTTCATAAACATAATAGATATATTAACTTATTTTTATTGTATTAATACCTTAATAAAGTTTTATAATTTTTACATACTTTTTTGTTGCTATAATAAATAAACAATGCCTTCTAAAATTATGTGTGTGCCTGCACGATCAGTCATATCTGACTCTTTGTGACTTCATGAACTATAGCCTACAAGGCTCCTATGTCTATGGAATCTTCCAGGTAAGAATACTGGAGTGGGTTGCCATTTTCTACTTTAGAGGATCTTCCCAACCAGGGATTGAGCCCACATCTCTTGCATCTCCTGGATTGGCAGGCAGATTCTTTACCACTGTGCCCCCTGAGAAGCCCTTTTAAAATTATATTTTTCTAGTTATTTGTAACTAATTTATATATATACAATTGATTTTTGCTTACTGATTTTATACTCAGACCCTTGCTAAATTCTATTATTTCTATCAACTTGTTTATAGATTTCTTATAGATTTCATAGTTAGTAGTAGACAATCATATCATCTACCAAAAATTTTTAATTTCCTCCTTTCCAAACTTTAGGTTTAATGTCTTTTTATTGTTTTATAATCAGGTAGGACCTCCTGTAACACTGCTAACTAGAATTGGTGATAATTGCCATTCTTGTCCCAGTTCTCAACTTTAAAGGAATGTTTCTGACATTTCTCAATTTAGGTTTTGTGTGTGTGTATGTAAGAGGAACTTCATCATATTTAAGGATATATGTTTCTATGCCTCTGATGATTAGGTGGGGACATAAAATTCTACGTTCTGTGGTAATGTAAAGAATCAGCAAATCAAACTCATAAGACTCTATTATCCAGATATTATCCAGTACTGAGCTTTACTTTGCTTGGGAGAAAAGTTATGACCAACCTGGACAGCATATTAAAAAGCAGAGATGTTACTCTGCCAACAAAGGTCCACCTAGGCAAAGCTATGGTTTTTCCAGTAGTCATGTATGGATGTGAGAGTTGGACTATAAAGCAAGTTGAATGTCAAAGTGTTAATGCTTTTGAACCTAGTTTTGGAGAAGACTCTTGAGAGTCCCCTGGACTGCAAGGAGATCCAACCAGTGCATCCTAAAGGAAATCAGTCCTGAATATTCATTGGAAGGGCTGATGCTGAAGCTGAAACTGCAATACTTTGGCTACCTGATGCGAAGAACTGACTCATTGGAAAAGACCCTAATGCTGGGAAAGCCTGAAGGCAAAGGCAGGAGGAGAAGGTGACGACAGAGGATGAGATGGTTGGATGGCATCACCCAACTCAATGGACCTGAGGTTGAGTAAACTCCTGGAATTGGTGATGGTCAGGGAAGCCTAGAGTGCTGCAGTCCATGGGGTTGCAAACAGTTGGACACGACTGATCGACTGAACTGAACTGAGCTTTGCTAATAATTTTAAGGATGGAAGCAATTAAGGGGCACAAGTAAATCAAGGAGAGATCTAGGACATCCCATGTGGCTCTTCAAATCCTTACTTCTTGTATTAGACACACCGTCTAGCCAGAATGATGAGGTGCTTAACTAAAGTTTGTGAGACTTGAACATGTTTAGGTTCTAAAACATCCATTTTGTACCCCCAGATAATTATGGGGCTTACATGTTATTTTCTGAGTAGCCATGTCTCAAATATTGATAGACTACAATTTATTTACCATAAGCAATCCTATCCCTGAGACAACGTGAAAAGAACGTGCCATATATAAGGATTCTCCTCCTAACAAATATCACTTCTACATCTGCTTATTAGAAGGTCAGTTACCTGACATGTATACATGGTTATTAGCTTGAAAGAGAAAGAGATTACAGAACAGTACTTCATACTCAGCTCAAAGTCTTTTTCTTGCATCAAGTATTGCTACTGACAATCAACATGATCTACTATTTCTCCTTGGAAATTGCTACAGACAGCCTTTTATCTTTCATGTTATTTTTCTGTAATTTTTTTGATGTGCATCTTATCTTTTCAGTTTGGTATTTTAGACCCATTATTCTTAGGTTTGCCACCTTTCTTAGGTCTTATTTCTGTGGAATCTACCTCCATTACTTTCTCAAAAATCACCTCTGTATTTTTAGTTTTCACTTTTCTGGAACTCTCTTACTATCCAAATGTTGTCACTTCAATTTCTATCCTCTATTTCTCTTAATTTTCATTTACATATTTTGTGTATTAAGCTGTCCATGCGTCTTCCTTGAACAACTCTTTGCTTTCAAGTTTCTAATCTATTTATTCCATTATCTATCCCATTCTACTTATTGGGCTCTTTAAGTGTTGTATTTCTGATACAAAATATCTGGATCTTTTTATATTTTTCTTACAATTCTAAAATTTTAATTTTTTACTAGGTTTGGGAACGGCACCCCACTCCAGTACTCTAGCCTGGAAAATCCCATGGGCGTAGGAGCCTGGTAGGCTGCAGTCCATGGGGTTGCTGAGAGTTGGACACGACTCAGTGACTTCACTTCCACATTTCGCTTTCATGCATTGGAGAAGGAAATCGCAACCCACTCCAGTGTTCTTGCCTGGAGAAGCCCAGGGATGGCAGAGCCTGGTGGGCTGCCGTCTATGGGGTCTCACAGAGTTGGACACGACTGAAGCGACTTAGCAGCAGCAGCATGCTTATCTGAAATTCTTGTCCTTCTGTTCTAACAATTCTGCTTTGCATGGCATCTGTAACTTATGTTTGTAGCCTTTTTTCTTTTCTTTTAAAGAAGTTATGCTCCTCAGATGTCTCATTGCATTTGCCTGTGAGTTTATATTTCTGATCTGGGTATCTAAGCACTACCTCAAATTAATAAAGCTCCAATCCCAAGTAAGTGGGTATCAGAAGTCTGAGATGTAGCTGTCAAGCCCCACGATAACCAGTCAGGTATTGGAAGTCCCAAGACAAAGGCGGAGAAGAAGCAAGAGCAGAACTCAAGTGGGCTCCTACCCTAGTTGCATCTCATACAGCCTCGCTGGCCAAATCTGGCCTAGGCTACCACTATCTCCCTACTGTCAACAGTTTAAACATCCACCTGGTTACCTATGTGTTTCTTATAATTTTTATTATCTTTTGACCTTGAGGGAGCAAACGAGAAGCCTATACCAATTTTCTATTTATCAGTAACAGGATTCAAAGCTAAAATTGTTTACTCACTCCTCTGTGTCTTCTATTCTGACAAGATATTGAGCTTCTTAAATTGAGAAATTATCTCAATTTTACATCCTTAGATCTATATAGCATATGGTGTATAAGCTGACATTCAATAGATAATTCTGGGTTGAATGAATAACCTCTTTACTTAAAGTTGGAAATATTTCACTAAAAATTTTCTCCAGTGATCACAAGTTACCACTGGTCTCTTTTTTTATGGCAGCTTATCATTTATTAAACAGCTATGTTTCCCTGGAGAAGCCACTCAAGCTCCCCAGCCCTCTGTTTTCTATCTAAAGTGTTCAGTGAAGCAGTAGCCCTTACCAACACATGAAACAGGTCTTTTACTTCAAAATTAAAGAGAAAAGCACCACATGACAAATAGACAAAGAGCATATTTATTACCAGAGTTTAGTTGTTTCATAATTTTGTTGTTATTCAGTTGCTAAGTCATGTCAGACTCTTTGTGACCCCATAGACTGCAGTACTCCAGGCCTCCCTATCCCACCCTATCTCCCAGAGTTTGCCCACGTTCACGTCCATTGAATCATTGATGCCAATTTTACTTACTTTCCATAATTTTACTCATTTATTTTTTGAAAGCAAGGATCGTGTATTTCCAGGGGGAGGGGAATCAAATTGTGAAATTTCCTGTAATTTCAGACTAAGGGTAAATTCTCAGTATTATGAAGTATAGAATTTTACAAGGAGATAGAATAATGTAGAAGATAGGACAGCCTAAAGAGACTTTTGCATTTAAATCCAGCTCTTCTGTAAACCACCTGCCTAACTTTGAATAACTCACTAAATATCTCTAAATATTTCCCTCAATGCTAAAGAGTAAAAAAAAAAGAGGTAATTGGTTTTTATTATGTTTTAACTGGATCATGTTTACTTTTGTCCAAATTTATGTGTTGTAGCCTGACGTATTCATATATTCATACTCTTCATATATTCCATCACTTTTTATCCGCTACTGTACTGTGGAAGTGATATTATATATTCACAAATTAAAAAAAAATCAAACCTGCCTCTGGGCTTCCCAGGTGGCGCTAGTAGTGAAGAACCCCTCTGCCAGTTCAGGAGACAGAAGAAATGGAGGTTCAGTTCCTGGGTGGTGGAAGTTCCCCTGGAGGAGGGCAATGCAACCCACTCCAGTATTCTTGCCTGGAGAATCCCCATGGACAGAGGAGCCTGTCAGGCTACAGTATGTACGCAATCCACCTTCTAGAATATGAGTTCCATGAAAATATCAAGGCATTTTTGATTTTGTGATTCATCACTGTATCCTAGGTCCCAAGGTAAGGCCTAGAACAAAGTAGGTGCTCTGTAAATATTTGTTGTGACAGAATTTTCACAAGTGATAGAGCTAAGGTTATTCTGTAACAAAATTAAAATAGTAGGCTTAAAAACTTACAAAGGCTCATACTCACCATAAATTTGGACAAAAATAAACATGATACTATTAAAACAAAATAAAAACAGAATTATCTTTTCTTTTTACTTTGGTGATTTTTCAAACTTTTTCTGTGAAAAAGTTTTGACATATATAAACTCTCCACTATTCAATCTTATTATCTTCTCCCACTGATTCAACTTTTCATTTCTTCCTAGTTTTTGACAACATACATATTAACCAAGACATGTAATAATTTCTTGAGTAAACTTTTTTTTCCATGGTAGGGAAAATATTTCCCTGCTAAGACTGCTAACACTCAATTCTGCTGTGACCCAAGCATTGCCTGGAAATTCTGAAGGGCACTAGGGTGGTTTAAGAAAATAACAAGCATCTTTTGGTAAGGTATTCGAGGTCTTTACTTATTGGCTAGGAAAAAGGAGGCTACTCTGCTCTAGCAAGTGAAAAAAGTACTCCAGAAGGTTAAAGAAGAGAATCTTGGGTTCAAGATTCTCACACATATTGATCTAATTTCATATGCCAGATCTCTGGGTTCTACTATTTTCCTACCAGTATTCTAATATTTTTTTATAGGGCACCTGCTGAGGCAACTTTCTCTTTAAGCCATGCTATAAGAGTATGCATAAGCCAACAAGTACTTTGCCATGATGATGCACATGGAAAGAAATTGGAGTGGATAACTATTTATACATAGAGTTATATTTTTTAAAATATAGAAAATTATTCATTCCATCTTGTTTTATTGTTTTGTAGCCCTAACCAATTTCGAGTGATATATTTCATCATCTGTGTTTTTTTTTTTTTGGCATGATTTGTTTTTAATTCACTTAAAAAATAATTTAGTTGAGTTGTATCCAGATTGCCTAGGGAAATCCTAAGAACTGTATTTTACTCTTATCTATAGTGTCAAGCGCTCAAGTTGAAATTGTGTCAAATGCTATTTTGGCTATTAATAGTAAAACCACAAATAAGTGTTGGATAGTAGGGGGATGGTATATTTTCCTCTCATAGAGATGATTGGAAAATAGATTCCTCCCTTCTTATAGATGATGATCCTGTGAAACTATGTGATAATAAGTGACCAGGGAAACTATTATGTATAAAACTCAGAGACCATCATTACTTCAGCCTTAATATATTGGAAACTTTGATCCTGCCCTTGTCCCTCAAAATTGATTAGTCAGTGTAGAGTATTTTCTGTCTCTTTATCTCTGTCTTGCCGTTCCTATCCAATTCCTCCTTTCTGTCTGGTTTTATGTCTCTTGATAGCACTATTTAAGGTAGCACCTTCTGAGATTTTACTATCTCGTCTGAAATTCCTCTACTTCCAAGTTTGCAAGAGCTAGATTTTGATAGACAAAAAAGCTTATCATGGAAATAAATCAGTTACTGAGAGTGGATATTATTGATTTTGACTTGAATATACACTCATATACAATAGACTGGGTTAAATTTTTTCACTAGTAACTATTAATGAACTATCACAATTTGGAAACAAAGTTGTTGCACTCTATCACATGACTCACTTCATCATGTATTCAACAATCATATGAAAGTATGTTTGTAAATTTTGTTAACAAACGGTTTCTTTTGTAAACCCATTGCCTTCCCTCATCCTCTGACAATGTGTGTCTTGTCAAGATGCTGTGTTTGTGCTGCTTCAATGTGCACATTGTAACCACTCAGAATTTTTGCTCATTGTTATCATTTATAATATCTCCTTGGATACTAATTCATATTGAATTTAAAAATTGATTAATTTATTTTAATTGGAGGCTAATTACTTTACAATATTATAGTGGTTTTTGCCATACACTGACATGAATCAACCATGGGTGTACATGTGTCCCCCATCCAGAATCCCCCTCCCGCCTCCTTCCCCATCCCATCCCTCAGGGTCATCCTAGTGCGCTGGCCCTGGACGCCCTATCTCATGCATCAAACCTGGACTGGTGGTCTATTTCACATATGGTAATACACATGTTTATTCTCTCAAATCATCCCACTCTTGCCTTCTCCCACAGAGTCCAAAATCTGTTCTTTATCTCTGTGTCTCTTTAGATGTCTCATGTATAGGGTCATTGTTACCATCTTTCTAAATTCCATATATATGCATTAATATACTGTGTTGGTATTTTTCTTTCTGACTTACTTCACTCTGTATAATAGGCTCCAGCTTCACCCACCTCATTAGAACTGATTCAAATGCATTCTCTTTAATGGCTGAGTAATATTCCATTGTGTATATGTACCACAGCTTTCTTATCCATTCATCTGCTGATGGACATCTAGGTTGCTTCCATGTCCTGGCTATTGTAAACAGTGCTGCGATGAACATTGGGGTACATGTGTCTCTTTCAGTTCTGGTTTCCTTGGTGCGTATGCCCAGTGGTGGGATTTCTGGGTCATAAGGCAGTTCTATTTTCAGTTTTTAAAGAAATCTCCACACTGTTCTCCACAGTGGCTGTACTAGTTTGCATTCTCATCAGCAGTATAAGAGGGTTCCTTGTACTCCAAACCCTCTCCAGAATTTATTGTTTGTAGATTTTTTGATAGCAGCCATTCTGAATAGGGTAAGATGGTACCTCATTTTGGTTTTGATTTGAATTTCTCTGATACTGAGTGATGTTGAACATCTTTTCATGTGTTTGTTAGCCATCTGTATGTCTTCTTTGGAGAAACGCCTGTTTAGTTCTTTGGCCCATTTTTTTTTGATTGGGTCGTTTATTTTTCTGGTATTGAGCTGCATGAGCTGCTTGTATATTTTTGAGATTAATTCTTTGTCAGTTGCTTAATTTGCTATTATTTTCTGCCATTCNCAGCCATTCTGACTGGTGTGAAGTGGTACCTCATTGTGGTCTTGATTTGCATTTCTCTGATAATGAGTGACGTTGAGCATCTTTTCATGTGTTTGTTAGCCATCTGTATGTCTTCTTTGGAGAAACGCCTGTTTAGTTCTTTGGCCCATTTTTTTTTGATTGGGTCGTTTATTTTTCTGGTATTGAGCTGCATGAGCTGCTTGTATATTTTTGAGATTAATTCTTTGTCAGTTGCTTAATTTGCTATTATTTTCTGCCATTCTGAAGGCTGTCTTTTCACCTTGCCTATAGTTTCCTTCGTTGTGCAAAAGATTTTAAGTTTAATTAGGTCCCATTTGTTCATTTTTGGTTTTATTTCCATTATTCTGGGAGGTGGGTCATAGAGGATTCTGCTGTGATTTATATTAGAGAGTGTTTTGCCTATGTTTTTCTCTAGGAGTTTTATAGTTTCTGGTCTTAAATTTAGATCTTTAAACCATTTTGAGTTTATTTTTGTGTATGGTGTTAGAAAGTGTTCTAGTTTCATTCTTTTGCAAGTGATTGACCAGTTTTCCCAGCACCACTTGTTAAAAAGATTGTCTTTAATCCATTGTATATTCTTNAGTATACTGTATTGGTGTTTTTCTTTCTGGCTTACTTCATTCTGTATAATCGGCTCATTTCATCCACCTCATTAGAACTGATTCAAATGTATTCTTTTTAATGGCTGAGTAATACTCCATTGTGTATATGTACCACAGCTTTCTTATCCATTCATCTGCTGATGGACATCTAGGTTGCTTCCATGTCCTGGCTATTATAAACAGTGCTGCGATGAACATTGGGGTACATGTGTCTCTTTCAGTTCTGGTTTCCTCGGTGTGTATGCCCAGCAGTTTGGATTGCTGGGTCATAGGCAGTTCTATTTCGTTTTTTAAGGAATCTCCATTCTCCATAGTGGCTGTACTAGTTTGCATTCCCACCAACAGTGTAAGAGGGTTCTTTCTTATAGTTGCCATAGTTTCAGTGAAATAATATATGTAATATACCTTGTACAGCGAGGTTATACATGAATTGTTTCTAAAATGTTAGTTTCCTCCCAACAACCCCACATTTTTTCAGGTGGGATATAGCTTTCGGCTTTATATAGTTACAAATCTAGATGATTTATTGAAACTAAGCTCATTTCTCTAAGAGAGAGACCTACCCAAGCTTCCATATTGTATTATTTCTCCTGAGAGCTAACAATTTCTTTTAGATCTCAACCTTCAGTCATAAATGATCTAGAAGTTACACAGGTGTACTTCAGTTCTTCTAGGTGTTAAACATTCAGTCATCATTGGCTAGTGGTAAAAGTCTATGTAAGGAGAGGAAAAACAAAGGAATGTGCATATATCATTTATATTTTAAGCATCAGCAATTGCATCAGTGAAATATTCATCTACCAGTGATACACTACAGAATTATTTATGCACAGGGGCAACAACATGGAAATCAACATCTGTGGTTTAAAAAGAAATGTATGTGTCTTTGCTTATAGCTGTGAAATGAATGGGCAACCATAAGGGGACAGTGTAATGAATTTATGGCAAGGGCCAGAGGAAGGAAATGATAATCATAGTCAGATTGTTATGGGGGTATCTTTGCTTTTGGCAGCAAAAATAAATATCTATTAATTGTACTAAAATGAAATGTGCTTGAGTATAGCACGAAGAAAACAGATAACTCCAGTTAAATTATTATGTGTGTCAATGATCAGAGACAAATGAGGATGTGCCAGGAAGTCTCTACTGAGCAACTTATGTAACAGAGCCATCAAGTAAGTGATTGATTTGATGGTTTCTGTGAAATTAAAAACTGTATCATGGTAGTTGTCTCAAAGTAAGAGTAAGAGTTGTCTCAAAACTCTTGCCAGTGATCCAAGTGTTGATCATGGGACAGTTTCTCATCTTGCACAAGGGCTCTTTGCAAAAAGGTATCCAAAAGGATTCAATCCATTCATTTTTATTTATCCTGAAAAGCCTGCAGCATAACATCATAGATAGGCTTCAGGGTTTTGAATTAAATGGGATTATGCTTCAAAAATTTACTTGTTCTAATAATGAAAGTAAATTAATAAATTCATTCATCATTGTGAAATTTAAGAACCCTACCATAAAGACAAAATTCAAGATTCTGGAGATAAAAATAGGGTATCAAGAAGGGAATGAAAATCTCAGACACATATCAGCCTTGAACACAACAGTTTGGCTGAGCATATCCAACTAAGTTTTTAACATCGCCTCTTGGACATCTAATAGGAATTCCATGTTCAGCCATAGATACTGGAATGCCATATCTTCTCCATCTCCAAACTTACTCTAATCCTGGCCTCCTCCCCTTCAGCTGGTGTCTATTCCTTCTTTCTATTGCTCATAATGGAAATCCGGAAGACATTCTTGACTTCTTGCTCTCTCTCATAGCCCAGACCAAAAGGTTAGGCAATATGTTGACTTTACCTTCAAAACATATCAGGAATCCTAACACTGCTCATCACTTCCATTGCTAACACCCTGGTCTAACTCACTAACAGTCCCTACCTGGATTGTGCAATGGTCTAATCTGCCTAGACTGCATTTACCCTTGGCCTCTATAAAACTATTCTCCACCCAGCAGCCAGAGTCATCCTTTTAAATTATGGCAGATCACATCACCTCTCTGATCAGTACTCTTCAATAGATACCCATGTGCTCAGAGCAAAAGCCAGAGTCAGTAAAATAACCAACAGAAACAAGGCCAGATGACCTAATTCTCCATTTCCTGAGTTCACCTCCTAGATTCTCCTG
Organism: Oreotragus oreotragus; assembly: GCA_006410675.1. NCBI lineage: Eukaryota > Metazoa > Chordata > Mammalia > Artiodactyla > Bovidae > Oreotragus > Oreotragus oreotragus. Next base: position 38,965 of record SJYX01000275.1, on the reverse strand, counting down.
TTTCTACTCCCATCTCCTCCACTCCAGCCTCACTGTCCTCTCTGCTTCCCCTGACACAAAGAAGGCATATTCCTAAGAATTCTTAGACTGGTTGCTGTCTCTGTTTGCAAAGCTCTTTCCCTAAATAACTACACAGGTAGTTCTTTCACCTGCTTCAACATTGCTCATTTTTTATATACTCTACAGTGCCTACCCTACCATATCTAAAATTGCAACACACTCCCACTCAAATACTGCTCACCTTTACCTACCCTACTTTGTTTTTCCATAAAAAGTTTATTTTTTCAACAAACTACATTATTTATGTATTTATTACTTTTAGTGTGTCTTTCCCTACCCACGGCCCATCCACCTGGCTAGAATATGAACTCCAGAATGGCAGGTATCTTTGTTCTGCTGAAGGATCCATTTTGAATGCCTATAACAGTATCAACAAAAGTTTAAAATCCAAAAAATAGGTAGTAAGAAAGTACTCAAGAAACAAAGAAATGGATATAGAATTCAATTACTCACAAAAGGAACAAACATCAGACTAGACTCAATGAACACTAGAAGATAGTGCAGCAAAGTTATTCATTTCTGAAGAAAATTAATCTTGACTTCCATACCAAACAATCAATAAATGAAGAGAGTCACTTTTTAAAGCTTTGTATTTTGAGTCTCATATCATACTTAGAGAAACACTGAAAAATATAATACAAGGGATTCCCATATACCCTTCATGCAGATTTTCCAAGAGTTACCATTTTATGATGATTCTCTCTCTCTCTCAATTATATATTATATTATCTAGTTCTATATACTGGATAAAATAAAGCAAACATGGAGGTTTAAATGAGTATAATGTAGAATCATTAACTAAATTTATTGAAATCATTATGATGTATCTTCACGAGAATACTTGTTTTTGATAGTAGTCATATAATAAATACATAAGATTTGCATAAATTTATTATACTTGTATAATTATATATTTGGATAATAAAATTAATGAGTCTATATTCAAACTGAAGATAGAAAATATTAACATATATCAACATATAACATGTGTATCTGATTAATATTATACAGTAACTAGGCATTTGAGGTTAAAGCGTCTGCCTCCAATGCGGGAGACCTGGGTTCGATCCCTGGGTCGGGAAGATCCCCTGGAGAAGGAAATGGCAACCCACTCCAGTATTGTTGCTTGGAGAATCCCATGGACTGAGGAGCTTGGTGGGCTGCAGTCCACGGGGTCACAAAGAGTCAGACACGACTGAGTGACTTTACTTACTTACTTAGGCATTTATTAATAGTATAATTAAAGAACATTGTTAATTTTAGCTGGGGAGTCCACTAGAATACCACTCAAGAATCTCTTCTAAACATATGTAAGCTGGAATGTCATTCTGAAACTTCATGTATATCAGTCACTAAAATAACAAAGTACATATTTTATGCTAATAAAATTTAATGTTCAACTCAAATAATGTTTATTCTGCTTTCTGGTATCACCATTTGTAAAAATAGAAGTCCTACTTAATTGCATTTTTTAATATCGTTGTATGCAGTTTATCCAAATTATCCTAAATATAACTTAAGGGTAGCCCTTTCATTAGGCATACCATTGATAAAATATTAAAAGGAGAAACAGTGCAGAAAAAGAAAAAAATGTTTTTATTCGTTTGTAGTATCAATAGCCAATACTGTGCCTCAATGGTAATGCTACTACTGCTACATCCACCCACCTCTTCCTGGACCTGAGATCAGTAAAATTAGTTGAGGAAGGAATGAAGCATGACTCATCGGTGGACCATAAAAGTATCCTTTAGGTATTTACCATCTTTTCAATGAGTCCTGCCTTGCCATTCTATTCAAAATTACATAGATACTTGCTATAGCCCCTTCCTGCTTCATTTTTTTCCTTATCATTCATCACTAACAAATTATATGTTTTACTTATTCAATTATCTTATTGTTAATTCCTAACACCCATACTTCAGGTGACAAAGAGCTTTCCAGACTTTTGCAGGGGGATGCAGTTTTTTCCTACTCATACCCAAAGGCTGCTCTTATTTCAGAGACAAGAGATAGCCAAAGCACTTACAGAAGGATATGTTCCTGCTCCCTAGAAGTTTGCTTATCCCAGTTTAACAAAGAGATTGAAGGCTTAGCTTGATATCCTAAGCATGAACACTAATATACAGTCTAGCTCATCATCTTTTAAATCACAGGACTATATATTATATTAGATACTTCTGTTGGTCCCTGAATTTCAATATCTCAGCAACTCAAACAGCATTTTCCAATCATTCCTTTGGTCTCTTTCCAAATTCAATTGTCTTGACAACATTCATCATTTTCTGTAACCTGCCACCCTAAAGAAGCTTAGGACCTTATTTATTTCAGCTCTCTGATCTCAGATGCCAATCTTCTATATATTATTCCCAGTGGACTCCCTGGCATTCCAACCTAGAACTATAGACCAGATACACAGTCATCACTTTTCATATCTGTGCATCACATTTTTCTTTTCAAAGCACCTTCATTCTCAATATCTCGCTAGACCATGTGAGATAGCTGGGATGAGCATAATGCCATCGTAACGGCATTTTACGACCAAGACTGTCTGCTCAGTCGTCTAGTTGTGTCCGACTCTTTGCAGCTCCATGGATTATAGTCTGTCTGGCTTCTCTGCCCACGCACATTTCCAGGCAAGAATACTGGGGTGGGCTGCCATTTCCTCCTCCAGGGAATCTTCCCAACCTAAGGATCAAACCCACATCTCAGGTGTCTCCTGCATTGGCAGGTGGATTCTTTACCACTAGCACCACCTGGGAAGCCCTACACCAAGGGAACTGAGGCTTAATCTGCTCAATGCCTTACCTAGGAAAAGGCCAATCTTCTGTCCACGTTCTCACTGCCTTGTTATTTATCTCTGATGCCATGACGGCACGTTTACACCTTTTGGTTGTAAACCAAAGGTTTACAACCGTTTACACTCTTGCAAAGACCATTAAGACTACTATTAAAGTTGTAATATGCTTACATTCCTGACTTCATTCAGTTAAAAGCTCTCAACATGACATAGTAGGAGAGGCTACCCACTCCAGTATTCTGGCCTGGAGAATTCCATGGACTGTGGATAGCCCATGGGGTCACAAAGAGTCAGACATGACTGAGTGACTTTCACTTGACTTCACTTCAACATGACAGATTTTTGTGAGTTAAAGCTTTTCTCCAGTTCAAAAAATTTAGAATATTTAAAGACATGCTTCAAAAGCAACACAAAAATTTCTGGCCTTTCTCCTGGCCAGCCATGTAGCAGGGATATGAGTTAGAGTGCAGCATCTTACAATCACAACTGCACAGTATAGAAGATGTAGACTGGGAGAGGAGCAAAAGTGAGGCTGGAAATGGCAATGTGAGAAGGAGGAGACAGAGATTCCTAGTGCCTTTGTTCTAAAGATATGGTCATTCCATCAAAAGTAAGCAGTCTGAAGCAAGGTTGCTAAGTCCAAATATGGAAAGATAAGTGGATGTGCTTACGGGTGAGAATGTCAGAAAGCTAAGCAAGGAATAATTACCAAATGAGAATGCAGAACTATAGCATGATTTTGCATTATTCCTACGGCCACACTGGAGAGCTTAAGGATAATCTGATAACCAAAGACAAGGTGTCACAGATTCAGAATGGAGGCTCTTTCCATCAGAGAACAAATCCTAAGGATAATATTTGGTACACAGGTTTGTCAATAATGTTGGAGAATATTTTAAAATTTCAAAAGTATTTAGTGAAATTAGTTCTAGGAATGTTTTTCAGAGAGTGTGGACACTGTAAGTATAAAAGAAAAAGCAGTTCCATCATTAAATGTTGGAAATATGCTTTATGAATGCCTTAGGTTTGACTGACTCTCCTGAGAACTACTATATTTACTGCTTTATTTCTAGAGTTCTTATGTTCTTTTGGAACCATGTGTAATTTTTTCAGATATATCATAGTAAATGGTCATGTGCCATGAGATTGAAAACTAGTTACAACTCTATATTAATCAACTTATTTTATGATGCTGGGAAATATTGACCTGTGAGTATAGCTGACATNTGCCTCACCTAGGAAAAGGCCAATCTTCTGTCCACGTTCTCACTGCCTTGTTATTTATCTCTGATGCCATGACGGCACGTTTACACCTTTTGGTTGTAAACCAAAGGTTTACAACCGTTTACACTCTTGCAAAGACCATTAAGACTACTATTAAAGTTGTAATATGCTTACATTCCTGACTTCATTCAGTTAAAAGCTCTCAACATGACATAGTAGGAGAGGCTACCCACTCCAGTATTCTGGCCTGGAGAATTCCATGGACTGTGGATAGCCCATGGGGTCACAAAGAGTCAGACATGACTGAGTGACTTTCACTTGACTTCACTTCAACATGACAGATTTTTGTGAGTTAAAGCTTTTCTCCAGTTCAAAAAATTTAGAATATTTAAAGACATGCTTCAAAAGCAACACAAAAATTTCTGGCCTTTCTCCTGGCCAGCCATGTAGCAGGGATATGAGTTAGAGTGCAGCATCTTACAATCACAACTGCACAGTATAGAAGATGTAGACTGGGAGAGGAGCAAAAGTGAGGCTGGAAATGGCAATGTGAGAAGAAGGAGACAGAGATTCCTAGTGCCTTTGTTCTAAAGATATGGTCATTCCATCAAAAGTAAGCAGTCTGAAGCAAGGTTGCTAAGTCCAAATATGGAAAGATAAGTGGATGTGCTTACGGGTGAGAATGTCAGAAAGCTAAGCAAGGAATAATTACCAAATGAGAATGCAGAACTATAGCATGATTTTGCATTATTCCTACGGCCACACTGGAGAGCTTAAGGATAATCTGATAACCAAAGACAAGGTGTCACAGATTCAGAATGGAGGCTCTTTCCATCAGAGAACAAATCCTAAGGATAATATTTGGTACACAGGTTTGTCAATAATGTTGGAGAATATTTTAAAATTTCAAAAGTATTTAGTGAAATTAGTTCTAGGAATGTTTTTCAGAGAGTGTGGACACTGTAAGTATAAAAGAAAAAGCAGTTCCATCATTAAATGTTGGAAATATGCTTTATGAATGCCTTAGGTTTGACTGACTCTCCTGAGAACTACTATATTTACTGCTTTATTTCTAGAGTTCTTATGTTCTTTTGGAACCATGTGTAATTTTTTCAGATATATCATAGTAAATGGTCATGTGCCATGAGATTGAAAACTAGTTACAACTCTATATTAATCAACTTATTTTATGATGCTGGGAAATATTGACCTGTGAGTATAGCTGACATAACTGAAGCAACTTAGCAGCAGTAGCAGCAGCATAGATGTAGCTTAAGTAACAGCGTTGGACTGTGGTACATTCAGACTAAGAAATATTATTCAGCACTTACAAGAAAGAAGCTGTCATATTATGAGAAGACATAAAGGCACCTTAAGTGCACACTACTAAGTGGAAGAAGTCAATTTAAAAAGGCTAAATACTGTAAGATTCCAACTATATGACACTTGGGAAAAATCATAATTATAGATACAGTAAAAAGACAAGTGGTTGCCAGGAGTTAGAGCTGGTTGAAGGGGAGAATAGACAGAGCTCAAGGAATTTTTGCTGCTGCTGCTGCTGCTGCTAAGTCAATTCAGTCGTGTCCAACTCTGTGCGACCCCATAGACATCAGCCCACCAGGCTAACCCATCCCTGGGATTCTCCAGACAAGAACACTGGAGTGGGTTGCCATTTCCTTCTCCAATGCATGAAAGTGAAAAGTGAAAGTGAAGTCGCTCAGTCGTGTCTGACTCTTCACGACCCCATGGACTGTAGCCTACGAGGCTCCTCTGTCCATGGGATTTTCCAGGCAAGAGCACTGGAGTGGGGTGCCATTGCCTTCTCCACAAGGAATCTTAGGGCAGTGAAAATACTCTGTATGGATGAATAATAAACATATTTACTGTCTGTGTGCTATGCATCAATCACTGGATTAGCTTAATGTACAATATATTAAAATATACATCTTTATTTTGTTTAGCAAATTATCATAACAAAGCACCCATCTCAAAATTTGTACTCAGTTATGGCACTGATTTTTTTTTTTCATGTTCATAAAATGGCACTGATTTTTAAAGAAATTACCCTTTAAAAAGTTGTACATGCAGCTGAGACTGCAGCTCAGAGGTTAGAGCATTGGTTTCATAAAAAGTTATGCATGTACTTTTGTTGTGGTAACTCACAAGAAATTCACTGCCCAGGTTTAGAGGAGACTCTCATGCTGACTGACTGCATCCTATACTAACAAGAAGGTACTATTCATGCAATACTTAGAAGATAATTATTTAGTACTTCCTATGTCCCCAGACCTCTTTTAGGCACTTAAAGATAAAAAGATGAATAGACACTGGAACTTACAATTTAGTGGAAGAGCAATATAAACATTGAACCAAAATTAACTTTGATAAGAGAAATAATCAAAGGCACAGCTAATAAAGCTAGTGGACTTTAAGCTTCAGGACACTTCGCTGAGATGAGCTTCCTCCAAGGCCTAGGAAGAATCCTAAGACTATTCCCATGGTCATGTTTTTGTAAAATTTATAAAAATATAAGATGTTTGTGTCTTTCTACTCTAGTTTCTCCATTATATTCCCTATGTACAAAGTATCACTGGAATGACCAAAGTCATCTTGAAAATTTAGCAAAGGAGTTACTGAGTCGGGAACACATTTAGTTTGAGTTTAACAGACTTGACTTAAAAAGTTCAAAGTCACTTCTATCAAGACTTAGGGTGTTAGCTTTCTCGGTATAAAAATGGTTTCTAGGTATACTCCTACCATCCTCTGTGGCAGGGCCACAGTGATATAAGCATGTCTTGTGATGCCTGGAATCAGTAACGTGCAAAAGATGGAAGTAAAAAGGTCTGAATACATGATATCAGAACTAGTCTGTGGAAAACACTTCCAATCATTAGACATGTAATATGTATTCAGTTTTAAGTTTTCATTAACACCTAGTCAAGATGAAAGTTCTTACTCTGCCAGGTATGTACTTGATAATGCAGCAGAGACAATTACAAATGGTCCATACTTTTTCCTTTTTTATAGGAATAAAATGAAATAGACATTATCCAAATCTTTGTGCTTAAACAGTACAACTCTGTTTAAGCAAATACAATAAATCATAAGCATGTCTCTAATAGCTCATACATGAAAAAAATTAATATATTTCCCCAAATTTGAAGATTTTAAATGTCCTAAATTTTTACTAATATCAAATTATAAATAACTGATAAAACTGAAAGAAATTTTTCAAAATTATGAACAAAAAATCCAAAGTCTGACCAACCACACCAAAGAAAAGATGCTTCAACTCTGTTATAGAAAATAATATTACAAATTTGGGGCCTTATAAGAGTATTGTTGCTGAGTATTTAGCCAAAAAATAAGTGGGGAAGGTATTATAGAAGTGTGTGCATGCTAAATTGCTTCAGTTGTGTACGCTATGGACTATAGCTCGCCAAGCTCCTCTATCCATGGGATTCTCCAGGCAAGAATACTGGAGTGGGTTGCCATTTCCTCTTCCAGGGGATCTTCCTGACCCAGGGATCAAAGCCAAGTCTCCTGCAGCTCCTGCAATGCAGGCAGATTTTTTACTGCTGAGCCACTGGGGAAGGGTGATAGAAGCATGTTAAGTCACAATTAATTAAAGTATCATGTACTATTTCACGATTTTGTGATATTTACAGTTAACTTCCACTTTCTAATGTTTATCATTGATTATAGTACATCATTATACATCTTTATTCTATATACATCCTCATTTTCTTACCTAATGTCATATTGGTAATTTTATATTCTTTATCTGAAAGAGAGGCTCCCAAGCTACAAAATCTTTAGGTCATACTAAACCTGGATCTGCTAAAATACTTGCTTCTTCATCTAAATTTTCCTGTCTAGAAAGAAAGCAAAGACCAGTGCCCAGTGATGGAGTTCCCGCAGCCAAGGCTGGTGGAAGGAAGGAATGCAGAGACAATGAAAACAAAGGCACTGATTCCTGAGCCTTAATTGAAATGGGGACGTCAACCCAACTGTACTGCCAACACAAGAAAGTATTCACAAATGGATATAGAAAGTTTTCAAAAATGGAAGTAGAAAGTATTCACAAATGGATGTAAAAACTAAAGTTTCTGAGTCAGGGTTACCGGAGTAGCAGCACTGAGTCAACTGAATAAGATGGAGGATGGTCTCTGGTTAATGCCCAGAGAAGCTGTTGCAACTCATTCTGATGTGGTAGAAGAAATGGATGGCTAAGAAATAATGCTGGAAAAATCTCATTCCAATATATATATACTAAGTTCTTGCATGTCAATTTGCACAGTAGAAGTCAGTGGCCAAGAACAAACAGCAAGACATAAGCAAAGCATGAACTGGTTAAGAGTATGTGAGTGTGTGTGTGTGTGTAAAGGAAAGCATGAACTGGTGTTTGTGTGTGTGTATAAATACCAGACTTTGAATATCTAGGTTAAACTATGGAATCTATCACTCTAGCAATTAAAACCGGGGAAGGCAATGGCACCCCACCCCAGTACTCTTGCCTGGAAAATCCAATGGATGGAGTAGCCTGGTGGGCTGCAGTCCATGGGGTCGCTAACAGTTGGACAGACTGAGAGACTTCACTTTCACTTTTCTCTTTCATGCACTGGAGAAGGAAATGGCAACCCACTCCAGTATTCTTGCCTGGAGAATCCCAGGGATGGGGGAGCCTGGTGGGCTGCCATCTATGGGGTCACACAGAGTCGGACACGACTGAAGTGACTTAGCAGCAGCAGCAATTAAAACTGTCTCAGAAAAGAGGAACTGTAAAAACTAACCTAGCTTGTTTCTTAAAATCTGAGAGAAACAGCACAATCTCATGGAAGTCAAAATTAAAGACATGGTTGGCCCCAGAATTTCACTCCTAGGAATTTATCTTGGGAAAATAATCATATGTGGAAATAATCACATATATCAAAGTTGATACATAAGAAATTTTATGGGAGGATTATTTATAAAGTGAAATACTGTAAATAAATGCAATGTAATGGGAAACTGGTAAGATAAAGTACCTATTATCACAATTATTACTAATCATTAAAGATCATGTGGAAAAGAATATCAAAGTGAAAAATTATCAAAAATATATATAACATATTACTAAGTTAAAAAGAGATACAAATCAGTATATGTGGTACACAATTTTGTAAACAAAAATATGCATATGTTTACATGGGAAAATTCTAGAAAGACATCCCCTAAAAAGCCCACTGTGGTATGGCACTATTAGTGATTTGTTTTGTCGTTCTGATTTTAATTTAGGCACATTAAATTTTCTAAGTTTTTATGTTATTACATAATGTTATTACATTGTTATTAGAAAAAAGTCTTAAAAATAAGGGAAAAAGTCATGAAATAACTCTTGAAAATTTGAAAATAGATAACTCTAGCTCTTGACTACATGAAAAAAAAAAAAAAACAGAGAGCCAAAAAGTTGGCTTAAATTCAACATTCAGAAAACTAAGAACAGGGCAACTGGTCTCATCACTTCATGGCAAATAGATGGGGAAACAGTGGAAACAGTGGCTAACTTCATTTTGGGTGCTCCAAAATCACTGCAGGTGGTGACTGCAGCCATGAAATTAAAAGACACTTACTCCTTGGAAGAAAAGTTATGACCAACCTAAACAGCATATTAAAAAGCAGAGATACTACTTTGCCAACAAAGGTCCATAAAGTCAAACCTATGGTTTTTCCAGTAGTCATGTATGATGTGAGAGTTGGACTATAAAGAAAGCTGAGTGCTGAAGAATTGATGCTTTTGAACTGTGGTGATGCAGAAGACTCTTGAGAGTCCCTTGGACTGCAAGGAGGTCAAACGAGCCCATCCTAAAGGAAATCAGTCCTGAGTATTCATTGGAAGGAGTGATGCTGAAGCTGAAACTCCAATACTTTGGCCACCTGCTGCAAAGAATGGACTCATCTGAAAAGACCCTGATGCCGGGAAAGATTGAAGGCAGGAAGAGAAGGGGATGACAGAGGACGAGATGGTTGGATGGCATCATCAATTCAATGGACTTGAGTTTGAGTAAACTCTAGGAGTTGGTGATGGACAGGCAGGACTGACATGCCACAGTCCATGGGGTCACAAAGAATTGGATATGACTGAATGACTGAACTGAACTGAACTTGACTACATGACGTCAAAGGAATCTTGGTATAGTTAATTACTGAGGAACTTTTTTTCCTCAAACATCATTACCATTTGTATTTATAATAATTATAATTATTTGTAATTCATTTGGTTGGGGGTCTTAATTTATAAAATTGAATCAAACAAAAATTAGATTAAATAACTATCTTTTGGTACAAGTCATCCACTATAGTCATTAAATACCTCAAGTACATTTTCTATAACATGGTCTTAAATTTTCAACATAACTTTTGTGGGATTATAATAAAAAGGCTTCTTATTAAATCCATTGAAATCATAATACTAATAGATATTTCTAATGTTTGCTAGTGTTTTGGTTCTTTTGCTATTTACCATAATTAATGCTAATACATTAACAGAAAGGAAATTACATCCGCACCCAAACATGTGGATATTCACATCCACACATCCAGACACATACTATTGCTGCTGTTCAGTCACTAAGTGGTGTCCAATTCTTTGTGACCCCCATGGACTGCAACACACCAGGCTTGGCTGACATTCATTATGTCCTAGCTGCTGCTGCTGCTTCTAAGTCGCTTCAGTTGTGTCCGACTCTGTGGGACCCCATAGATGGGAGCCCACCAGGCTCTGCCATCCCTGGGATTCTCTAGGCATGGAGTAGGGTTCCACTGCCTTCTCCCTTATGTCCTAGAGCTTTGTCAAATTCATGTCCGTTGAGTCAGTGATGCTATTTAACCATAGCATCCTCTGCTGCCCCATTCTCATTTTGCCTTCCCTCTTTCCCAGCATCAGAGTCTTTTCCAACAAGTCAGTTCTTGGCATCAAGTGGCCAAAGTATTGGAGCTTCAGCTTCAGCATCAGTCCTTTCAGTGAATAGTCAGGGTTGATTTCCTTTAGGATGGACTGGTTGGATCTCCTTGCAGTCCAAGGGACTCTCAAGAGTCTTCTCCAGCACCATAGTTCAAAAACATCATTTCTTCAACGTTCAGCCTTCTTTATGGTCTAACTCTCATATCTGTACGTGACTACTGGGAAAACCATAGCTTTGACTAGATGGACCTTTGTCAGCAAAGTGATGTCTCTGCTTTTTAATATGCTGTCTAGGTTTATCATAGCTTTTCTTCCACAGAGCAAGTGTCCTTCAATTTCATGACTGCAGTCACTGTCCACAGCGATTTTGGAGCCCAAGAAAGTAAAATCTGTCCCTGCTTCCACTTTCCCCCCTTCTATTTGCCATAATGTGATGGGACCAGATGCCACAATCTTACTTTTTTGAATGCTGAGTTCTAAGCCAGCTTTTTTACTCTCCTCTTTCACTTTCATCAAGAGGCTCTTTAGTTCTTCACTTTCTGCCATTAGAGTGGTGTCATCTGCATATCTGAGGTGTTGATATTTCTCCCAGCAATCCTAATTCCAGTTTGTGAGTTATCCAGCCCATCATTTCACATGACATACTTTGTATAGAAATTAAATAAGTAGGCTGACAGTATATATAGTCTTGTCACACTCCTTTCCCATGTCTGGTTCTGTTTCTTCTTAACCTGCATTCAAGTTTCTAAAGAGACAGGTAAGGTGGTCTGGTATTTTCATCTCTAAGAATTTTCCACAGTTTGTTGTGACTCACACAGTCAAAGGCTTTGGGATAATAAATGAGGCAAATGTTTTTCAGGAATTCCCTTTCTTTTTTATGATCCAACAGATGTTGGCAATTTGACCTCGGTTCCTCTGCCTTTTCTAAGTCCAGCTTGTACATCTGGAAGTTCTCAATTCATGTACTGCAAAAGCCTAGCTTGAAGGATTTTGAGCATTGCCTTGCTAGCATGTGAAATGAGTCCAACTGTATGGCAGTTTGAACATTCTTTGGCATTGCCTTTCTTTGGGATTGGAATGAAAACTGACCTTTTCCAGTCCTGTGGCCACTGCTGAGTTTTCCAAATTTGCTGGCATATTGAGTGTGACACTTTAATAGTATCATCTCTTAGGATTTGAAGTAGTTCAGCTGCATATCCATCACCTCCACTAGCTTTGTTTGTAGTGATGCTTCCTAAGGCCCAGTTGGCTTCACACTCTAAGATGTCTGGCTCTAGGTGAATACTCACACCATCAGTGGTTACATGGGTTACTAAGACCTTTTTTACGTAGTTCTTCTGTGTGTTCTTGGCACCTCTTCTGAGTCTCTTCTGCTTCTGGAGTACCCAGGTGGCTCAGTGTTAAAGAATCCACTTGCCAAGCAGGAGGTGTAGGTTCAATTCCTAGGTCAGGAAGATCCCCTGGAGAAGGAAATGGTGACACATTCCAGTACTCTTGCCCGGGAAATCCCATGGACAGGGAAGCATGGGTCACAGAGTCTAATACAACTAGTGACTAAACAACAAACTGGCTCAAAGCTATGAACATCTCATGAACACACCTAAATAATTATGTATATAAATTTGCATCAGAGAATGCTTTATATTCCTTAAAATCCTTAAACAATTAAATTATTTTCACTTAAAACTCTAAAGCTTTATTTTTCAGAGAACTGAGTAGGAAATTAAAAAGTTTTTATCTGTTTGAAAACACTTCAATTCTGTCACCCAATTTTCTAGTTACATCTTTCACTACCTTATGCCTCTGATAATATCAGGCAATCTAAATTAACAGAATCTTAGGTACATCAAAAGAGCAATATCAAACCTTAGAATGCAAACATATCTCTTAAGCTTCTAAATTTGAAAATATCTTTTAAACTCAAAAATGATTTCCAATGTCTTTGCACTGAAGGACAAATTTAAAACTATTTCACTGTTAGAAGAAGGAAAGAAGGCAGACATACTGAAGGAAATACAAAAAGAAAGAATAAATGCAAAAAGAGGGCAGAAAAAGGAGACAAAAGCAAAAAAAAAAAAAAAAAAAAAAAACATGCTGCAAGTAACCAGGCATCCTGGATATCTGAGACCAGGCTTCCCTACAATTGCTATCACTGGTCATCAAGAGTTAGGGGCAAAAAACATTCAAGAACATTATCAGCATCTACATTTAAAAAAGAATGAATAAGGAAAGTGTCTTATACTTTTTGACCATTTTAAAAAATTATTAACAGAATCTTTACAGAAAAGTGTGGTGTATTTAAAACAAGTAGATATATGTCAATATATACAAACCTCAAGGTAATCAGAAATCAAAAAACTAGAATAGATACACAAACACTAGAAGAAAGCACAAGCATACTACTAAGAAAATCATCAAATCACAAGGAAAAAAAACAAAAAGAAGAAATGGAAAAAAAGAACTATAACAACTGTAAAACAAGTAATATAATGACACTAGATACATACTTTTCATTAGCTACTTTACATGTCAATGTAATACGTGTTGGCAAGGATGTAGAGAAAATGGAAACTTACTCCACTGTTGTGGAAAACGTACATTGAAAAAAAAAGAAAAAGGGAAAAGAAAATGTACATTGAAGCAGCCACTATGAAAAACAGTATGGAGGTACCTAAAAAACTAAAAATAAAGCTATCATATGATACAGCAATTCCACCAGAGTACATATCTGGAAAAAATGAAAACTATAATTTGAAAAGATATATGCATTACAATGTTCAGAGCAGCACTATTTAAAAAGCCAAATCATGGAAACAATCCTAGTGTCCATTAACAGATGAATGGATTAAGACACGGTGTACATATGTATACACACATATACACAATGGCTTGGGCAAACTCCAGGAGATGATGAGGGACAGGGAGGCTTGGCATGCTGCAGTCCATGGGGTCACAAAGAGTCGGACACAACTGGGCAACTGAACAACATATATGATGAAGTATTACTCAGCCATAAAAAAGAGTGAAGTTCTGTCATTTGCAGCAACATGGATGGACCTAAAGGATACTATGCTTAATGAACTAAGTCAGACAGAGAAAGGCCAAATACTGTACGATTGTCATTTATATGAGGAATCTAAAATTAGTAGAAATGAATGTATATGCAAGACAGAAATAGACTCACAGACACACAAAAAAAACTACTGGTTACCAAAGGGGAGAAGGAAGGAGGGAGGGGTAAATTAGGGTTATGGGGTTAAGAGATAAACAAACTACTATGTATAAAACAGAAAAACAGAAAGATATATTGTATAGCACAAGGAGTTATAGCCATTATCTGGTTATAACATTTAATTAAGTATAATCTGTAAAAATACTGAATCCCAATGCAATATACTTAAATCTAGTACAATACTGTAAATCACCTATACTTCAATAAAAAAAGTTCTAATGTATTATTTTTGTTGCCATTTCTTTGTTGGCTTTGGTGTATTACTGACATCGAAGCTCTCAATACTATTATGTGCAACAGTTCCTGCAGCAGATCAAGAGACAATCAGAAAAAATCTGTATTCAGATAAGCTACCTAATTCAAAAAATTTATAATTACCTGAATGATTATAGCAACCTAACTCAAAATTCTTCAGGGGATTAAATAGACTAATAAACGCAGTACAATAAATTAATCCAGCTGAAAAAAAAAAAACCAGAAACAAAGTACATGTGAGCTAAATTTAGAAAATTAAAAAACGGGCAAAGTGAAAGTGAAGTCACTCAGTCATGTCTGACTCTTTGTGACCCATGGACTGTAGTCGGCCAGGCTCCTCCACCCATGGGATTTTCTAGGCAAGATTACTGGACTGGGTTGCTATTTCCTTCTCCAGGGGATCTTCCTGACTCAGGGATCAAACCCCGGACTCCTGCATTACAGTCAGACTCTTTACTGTCTGAGCTAACAGGGAAGAAAGGAATAAAATGATCTCAGCCATTCTGGATGTAAAATAAAGATTGATGTGGGCTATATACAGCACATATGCCTAATGATACAAAAAGTACATCCTGAACTATCTAGACAAATTTGCTTATTTCTGAGAACCCCAAAATCATCACTGTTCTGAAAACAGCCCTGAGGTAAAAAATCACATCCCATTTATTGGCATGTAAATGTGCACATCAGGCTTGAAAAGGGTAATATTTCTTGGTCAAATGAAATCTCTTCAAAACAGAATGAAGTTAGACTTAAAAGTGCCTTCTTTTTTTTTTTT
>SJYX01000274.1:316736-384872 GCA_006410675.1 Oreotragus oreotragus | reverse complement strand
CGTAGTATGAATACTGCCGGGAGACAAGACATAAATAAATGGGTGTGGCTGCAGTCCAAAAAACCTGAAATTATAGAAACATTCATTGGGCTAGGCTGTCCCTCTGGCCACAGCTTGCTGATCCCTTAAGACTTTAAGCACAGCAGTGAAAGCTTTCTATTCTGGCTTTTCCCACTGGTCATGCTTCCTCGTATTAAGGCACCAAAGTTTGAATTGTGTAAATTATGTGATTATTTGGTGAAAGAGCTGGGTGAGATCGAGGTAAATCAGAAAGCGCGTTCATTTTACAGAGCTTTGGTAACTACAGAAGGAGGCCTTCTGCCGGAAGCTCGCCAGTCTACTGGTGACACAGGCTGATCAACACAGTCTGCCTCTGCTGATGTGAAGCCTACTGGTTACCCTAGTGGAGTGAGCTCCATGGACTGGTGGGAAGAGGAGCCAGAGATGGGAGACCCAGGAGTGACAAGTGAGCTTTGCGTGAGTGGAGTCTTTTAGGCTGGAACTCCAAAACCACAGGCCGTGCTTCAATTAGCCATGTGACCTTCATCTCTCACTCAAAAAAATCTGAAGGCCTGACATTGGATTTTCCCTGAGCCCTGTGATCCTACAGAACAGTGAAGCTTTGTGTTTCAGAATCAGCTTATTGCAGAGACGCATCCTTCCCCCTGAGACTTAGGAAAGACTCATGGGTGGCTGCCAGGCCCTGTTTACCTATGATAAAAACAGGCACAAACCCTCCAAGTTTCCATTTTTTGCTCCATAAATAACTAACTGAACTGCTTATCTCCACTGATCAGGGCAAAAAAAACACTTATTAACCAAGTTTTAGTTCTGCTTCCCTTACTACTCCAGGCCCCTGAAATCGGGCCGACCCTCAACCCGAATTAGCACACAGTGCCCCCACCCCTCAGAGAACAGGTTGGCCTCGGTCATATCCTCTACTCACATCACCCTTTCCTCCCACTCCTCCACACCTGGCTCTTTGTAGCCTTGCTTACTCCTCTATAAAACCAAAGCCCCACTTCCCTGGTGGTCCAGTGGTTAAGCATCTGCTGCCATGGAGCAATGCAGCCCAGGCGCCACAACTATTGAGCCTGTGCACCCTAGTGGCTCAGACGGTAAAGCGTCTCTCCACAATGTGGGAGACCCGGGTTCGCTCCCTGGGTCGGGAAGATCCCCTGGAGGAGAAAATGGCATTCCACTCCAGTACTATTGCCTGGAAAATCCCATGGACAGAGGAGCCTGGTAAGCTACAGTCCATGGGGTNTCAGACGGTAAAGCGTCTCTCCACAATGTGGGAGACCCGGGTTCGCTCCCTGGGTCGGGAAGATCCCCTGGAGGAGAAAATGGCATTCCACTCCAGTACTATTGCCTGGAAAATCCCATGGACAGAGGAGCCTGGTAAGCTACAGTCCATGGGGTCGCAAAGAGTCGGACACGACTGAGCGACTTCACTTTCACTTTCACCCTACAGCCCATGCTCTGCCACAAGTCACTGCAACGAAAAGCCCACACACCACGACTAGAGAACAGCCCCCACTTGCCACACTGAGAGAAAGTCCGCACTCAGCAAGGAAGACCCAGTGCAGTCAATATATAAACAATAAAAAAGAAAAATCTCCCTTCGGCTAATTTTTGATACACTGGCTTTATAGTTACATTTTCCCTCTTGAAATAGTCCCTTTCTGCTTTGTAATATTCCTTTGGAATCAATCTCTCCTTACTGAGTCTGGATCGCTTTTTCTTTGACGGGCTCTAGATGAGATGGTTGACATGGTCATCGATCATCTCTTCATCTCCCTCTCCTCCAGTTCCCACCTCCATATCTGCTCTCTCCCACTCCACCCTAGCCCCACTGCCTTCCTCAAACTCCAAACATGTTTCCATTCCAGAGTCTTGGCATTTAACCTTGAAACAGGTATAACCTACCTGGGTTACTCTCTCAGTTTGTCCCAGTGTTTGTTCAAAACACCAGCCTATCCAAGAGGCCTGATAGCCCTCTACAAAGTACCAACTCCATCTCTTTCCTTTCTGCTTAATCCCATACTACCTTTTTTCTTTCTTCCCTGTGTTTATTTCCACCTGATATAGATTTATTTATTGCCTATCTCCCAGCACTTAGGATATCAGCTCCCCATGACTGTGCCTTCTTTGCACATTGCTGTACCTTTAGAGCCTGGAACATGGCTTGGGATGAGACAAAGTCAGCTGACAGTAAATACCTGACTCAATAAAATGACCTGAAGAAAGAGAGTAAAGTGAAACCTACTAGTGGTAATTACTGAATGCTTACTAGATAATTGCTCTGTGCTGATTTCTAAGCCTCACAATTAACTGTTAAGGTAGGGATTATCACCTCCTTTGACAAATGAGAACACTGAATTACAAAGATTCACTAAAATGTCCACATTTTTATTAGCTATGATGTGCTCAGGCTAGGGTTCAGATTGATCCCTGCACCCTTAAACTTTTTGTTATAATATAGCGAATTCTCTCTTAAACCTTTATTACTGCTGCCACGCTATTGCCTGCAAGAAAAGACAGAAGCCCTAGAGCACCACCGTTTTGGCTCCAGGAGAAAGGATTTGAGGGAGAACCTGCAGGGGTAACATAAGGCACCTTCCAGCTGTCCCCAGAAGTTATGGTGGGAATCCCAGCAACTGGGGTCTGGAGCCAGAAGCTGGCCACCCCAGGTCACCACTACAACCTCAACAGCCAGCTGTGCCTGACACACGGTAGAGACGGAACATGTGTTGAACGGAAGTGCCATAGGGGCGTGGAGGAAATGCAACCGCCAGAGGAGGAAGGGCTCACTGGGAGCTGGGGCAAATCTGAGGTGGCTTATGCTAAAGGTGGCCATTTAAAAGTCCCCGCAAAGGACAAACAGCATTCACACAAGCAAGAGGAGAAAAGGCCTTCGCGTCCTCTCTGGGACTTCCTGAGCCCCAAATGTGCTTGTGCACTCCATCTCACTGTGTCTGACCCAGGGCACAGCCTGCCAGTGGGAAGTGTTCCAATCTGACCAGCTATTTCACAGTCATAAAAGTTAATTACCAAGCTGGAGGTGGAACATGTGACTCATTTATTCTTCTCAAAGCCAGCTCTAAATCTTGAAGGCAAAAATAGCAGGCACTGAATACTCTTATCATTCCCCCCTGTATGCAATGAATTCTTAAATAGGTCTACCTATATCTATACACCTTATTTTTGACTGAAAAATGTTTGCTAAACATAGTAATGACCTAACTTTTATTGAGTGCCTAATATATGTCAGGAACTGTTACACATGTTCCATGTGACAAGGCATCTTCCTCTTACAGGAACCCATGAGATATTGCTTATGTCCAGAGACTGAGGCTCAAGAGGTCCATCATCTTTTGGTTATAAAATCAGGGTGCAGATTTACGTCTATCTGACTGTAATATCATTTTTTTGTCATGTGGGTTATTTGGCCTTCCAAGACAAACTTTTTACCAACTTCTTCATATTTTGCTAAATTAAGCACCCACACGGAAATCGGGCTCCTCCCCCAGGAAACCAGTTCCCTTTGACAGCACATTACCCAACATAGTAATCGGTGCATGAAATTACAGGTGTGTTCCTCCTTCATGAATGCCAAAAATGAGAAAATAAACTGAGCAATCAGATAAATCAAGGGCAACTATCTACCTCTTAAGAGGATTCGGCTCTTTAGAAAAGACTGAAATCAATGTCCTAATGTATCACATTGTTGCTAATAAAGAATGCAGTAGGTGTTTGGGAAAATGCTCACCAATTTGCCTGTCATGCAATTTCTAGTTTTCGTGTAATCTGCTCATTCCTCAGCCTGGGCAAAGGAAACCTTCCATACTACGTGACCTGGACCCTGGTCTCAGCTGATTGCCATGATAGACAGTCTGACTTAAGCTGGGCTGATTAGATTTTCTACAAAGAATGAGTCAGGCATGGAGTATGAATACAAGGCATCAAAGCAGCTATAGTCCATGGAACACAAACCAATGTTCTTGGGGAGCAAGAACAAAGAGAAGAAGAGATGGGAAACAGGACAAGAAGCCGGACCACACCAAAGAGCCAGAGAGAGTGGCTGACTGTCACTACGGAGTGACAACTGTCCACTTCTGAGGAAGCCAAACTATCCCCTGAAGTTAGGTTCTGAGAGTCCTCTGATATCTCATACTATGCTCAGTTGCTCAATTGTGTCCAACTCTGCAGCCCCATGGACTGTAGCCCGCCAGAATCCTCTGCCCATGGAATTTTCCAGGCAAGAATACTGGAGTGAGGTACCATTTCCTACTCCAGAGGATCTTCCTGACCCCAGGGATCAAACCCACATCTCTTGCACCTCCTGCATTGGCAGGCAGATTCCTTACCGCTTGTGCCACCTGGGAAACCTGATCTAGCATACTGGTGGTGGTGTCACCACTAAGTCATGTCCGACTCTTGTGACCCCATGGACTGTAGCCTGCCAGGCTCCTCTGTACATGGGAATCTCCAGGCAAGAATACTGGAGTGGGTTGCCATTTTCTTCTACAGGGGATCTTCCTGACCCAGGAATTGAACCCAGGTCTCCTGCATTGCAGGCAGATTCTTTACCAACTGAGCTATGAGGGAAGCCAAATATAGCATATTAAATTTCCCTTTATTTAAGCTATTTCCTTAGAGTGTACAGGCATACCTTGAATATACTATGATTCAGTTCCAGACCACAGCAATAAAATGAATATCTCAGAGAGTCACACAAATTTTTTGCTTTCCCAGTGTGTATAAAAGCTTTGTTAATACCATACTGTAGTCTCTTAAGTATGCAACAGTGCTATGTCTTAAAAAAAAAACAATGTACCTACTGTAACTAAAAAATGTATTTTATTGCTAAAAAAAAAGCTAACCATCATCTAAGCCTTCCTATTACTTAACAGTAACAAAGATCACTGATCACAGATCATCATACAAATACAGTTATGAAAAAGTATAAAACTTTGTGAGAATTACCAAAATCTGACACAAAGACACAAAGTGGGCAAATTATGTTGGAAAAATGTAGCCGAGTTTTGCTGGATGCAGGGTTGCCATAAACTTTTAATGTGCAAAAGGCACAAATCTGCAAAGCACCATAAAATGAGGTATGCCTGAATTGTAGCACACAGGCTTAGCTGCCTCATGGCCTGTGGAATTTTTCCTGGGCCAGGGATCAAATCCCCATCCCCTGCAATGGTAGATGGAATCTTTACCACTGCTCCATCTGGAAAGCCTCATAGTCCATGGGGAGCAAGAGAGTCAGACACAGTTTACTGACTAAACAACACCAACATGCTTGAATGAGTTACCTATTGCTGTGTAACAAACTATCTCCCCAATGCAGAAGGTTAAAACTCCCAGATTGCTTATTTCATGCAGTTTTAGAGGGTCGGAAGTACAGGAACAGTTTAGCTGGGTGGTTCTGACTCAGGCCATCTCCCGGGCTGCAGGCCAGCTGGGCTGCTGGTGGGGTCTCCAGTCACTTACTGGCTTGACTGGAACTGAGGAATCCACTTCTTGACTCACTCGCCTGGCTTTTGGTAGGTCTCAACTCCTTCCTGGCTGGTTCTCCCGGAGGAAGAGAGAAAGACAAAGAGATCCTGGTGGGTTCCTATCCTGGCTTCTCCCTTATGGCTGTGGGACTGTGGACACATCACTGAATGGCTGGACCTGGGTTCCCTCATTCGTAGAAGGGGCTGACTGCCGCAGCAACTACCTCTTAGAACTGATGCGACAGTGTAACTGGACATGGACAGTGCTTACAGCAGGACTTGGCACAGAATCAGCGCTCGACAACCATCAGCTGTTACTCTGGGCTCATGACTCT
This sequence comes from Oreotragus oreotragus, assembly GCA_006410675.1. NCBI lineage: Eukaryota > Metazoa > Chordata > Mammalia > Artiodactyla > Bovidae > Oreotragus > Oreotragus oreotragus. Next base: position 379,030 of record SJYX01000274.1, on the reverse strand, counting down.
GCCATTCACTATGCGATTTACCTCCTATGACAGAAACTCCTGAATCACAGAGCCAGATGGAGCAAGTCCTCCCTGTCCCCTAAACACAGATGAGGAACAAAGTAATACAGATTCAGTAAATAAAGGCTCCTCAACCACACAAGAAGAGGGCAGGGGACCAGGAGATGCTGCTGCAGATTCTTCATCTGTACAGAGTTCAAATACGGAATTCAAATATGAACTATTGAACGATGAAGTTCAAAACTTCGTATTCTCTAGCTCATCCACTGCTTTATTTGCATCATAAACATCTTCACACTGTTCTTTAATTGAATGCAAAATTCTCAAACTAGTGTTTAAGGACTTGCCAGGCCTGCAGCCAGGCCACCTTTCCCAATAACCACCCAAATAACCACCAGGTGATTATTTCCTATAGTAACTGCTTTCGAGAGACTGGACTCCTAGCCTTCTTCTGAGCTCACGCTGGTCTCGTCTGCATCTTCTCCCCTCTGCCACTCTTCTTCCCTCCTTCCCAGCTTCAGCATTTTCAGATTCCGCTCATGTCTCAACTCCATCTGATCCATGCAGTCTTCTCTGACCACATACTCAAGAGTGGTTGCTCTTGCTTCTGAATTCTTGTAATGCTCGGGGCTGTTTATTAATTCAGTTGTTTACTCAAACTATTATTGACCATTTTTTTTCTTTTGAGGGAAAAAAGCTCTACATCACACACAAAAATAGATTCCAGATGGATTAAAAACCTAACTGGAGTGAATAGGCAGTTCTAGAGAGATGGAAAATAGATCAGCGGTTGCCAGGGCCTTGGGGTTGGTGGGAAATGGGGAATGACTGTTAAGGGGTCAGGATTGTCTCTTTGGGATGAAAAAAATGTTCTTAAGTTTGATTGTAATGATGGGTTTTGCAAACATATAAATATTTTAAAACCATTGAATGGTACACTTTAATGAGTAAATCATACTAAACCATTGGCTAAGAAGCTAATGCTCAGTCATGTCCAACTCTTTGTGACCCCATGGATTGTAGCCTACCAGGCTCCTCTGTCATGGGATTGTCCCAGCAAGAATTCTGGGATGGTTTGCAATTTCTTCCTCCAAGGGATCTTCCCTACCCAGGACTCAAACCCGCATAGCATGCATTGGCAGGTGGACTCTTTTACCACTGTGCCACCTGGGAAGCCTCAATAAAACCATTAAAAATGTTAAAACCATTGGATGGCAGACTTTAATAAGTTATGTAATAGGTGCATTGTATCTTTATGTTTTTTAAGTATTATTTTTAGAATTTTTGGAAAAAAGCTAACCAGAGACAATTCATAGAGCTTATACTTATGATTTTTATATTCTTCTCTGTGTATATGACATCTCAATAACAGAGTTATTGTCAAAAAGCTAACTGGATAAAGAGAGATCTATTAAAGTTTAGGAGACACGGCAGGAAAATAGTCTTTATGATACTTGAATGGGCAGAACCTTCCTGACAAAGCCCCAAAGCCATAAAAGAAAAAAACTGACCTGTCATACTTTACTATCCATACATAACAAATCAGATCTTCCTGTCAGTAAATGACATCCTAATTATTTAAAAGACCAGATAATATTTACTATACATAAATATATAATACCTAATTTATTAACTATCAAGGATTTACTATTGCTAATATAAAAAAAAGAGGGCCTATCTGGTGTCTCCATGTAAAGAATCTGCCTGCCAATGCAGGAGACTGGGTTTGAGCCCTGGGTCTGGAAGCTCTCCTGGAGAAGGACATGGCAACCCACTCCAGTATTCTTGCCTGGAAAATCCCATGGGCAGAGGAGCCTGACGGGCTACAGTCCATGGGGTTGCCAAGAGTCAGATATAGCTGAGCAACTAAACCACAACAATACAGAAAGAGCTCTTACAAGTTGATAAAAATGGTAAACAACCAAATGTAAAATAGAATAGGCAAAGATATGAACATGAGATGCAAAGAGCTGTAACCAAGACAAAATGCGACTGATGGTGAGGGGACTCTGTCCCGAGATACGGCCTTATTGCTCCTCAGTAACTACACTACCTTATCCACAGTGTGGTCAATGCATGTTTACCTAGGGCAACCCTGTTTTTTTTTTTCTTTCTGGCCACACCTCGTGGCCTGTGGAAATTCCCTGACCAGGGATCTAACTCCTGTCCCATGCTGTGAAAGCACCGTCTTAACTGCTTGACCACCAGAAAAATCCAAGTGTAACATTCTCATTTGCCTCCCTTGAGTTTCAATTTGTCCTTTATCTTTTTCACTCTAACAGATTTCACATTTTTCCATCTCTACTTCTGCGATAGCAGATGTTCCTTTTTTACTTTTATTTGAAAGCAAAAACATGTTGTGTGTATGGGATTTTAGTAAAAGCCTTCTGTTTCATACTTATCCTTTTTTTTTTTTTACTTAACGATGATTTTGCTTTTGATATGTTGATGCAGCCCAAACTAATCCATTTCCCTTCCACCCTGAGTTATGTGATCTGTTGAGAAGAAGTAACATGTCGATGGAAGCAGAATAGGAACTCAGCCTTTTCATCAGTAATTCCATCCTCGGTTTAACAGGCAAAATGATTATGCTTTCGGGAGTTTAAAATAATTGCCTGTGGCAAAAAGTAGAATTTCCCATTTTGTAATGAAAATACTGAGGAGTTCTAAGGGACTAAATTGGCTTTAGCATCACATTTCCCTATTTAAAAATAAAAATTCAAAAAATGTGCACAGGTGGGTAGAAGGATTAGCCACAAGAGCATGATGAGAGCTAACTGTGACTTTTTTTTTTTTTTCCCCTGTGCTGAGAAATTTAATAGAAAAAAAAAATCCTTTCAGGAAACATATTTCTCAGCAGTAGCTGAGTTTGAGAGAGCTGTGGAAATCACAGGATTGAAGCTCCAATTACCATTCCTTCCCCACATGCCATAGCCTACATTTGAAGGTCTATTTAGAAACCAACTGAAAATCCTGCAGCCACCTCAGGAAAGCCCTCTAGAAGCCATTCATCTTATTGTGCTTCTGCAGCACCACAAACCCTGTTACCCAAGCTAAACTCTGTTCCTCTGAGACCCTTCTCTCCCCTCTCCCTCACCACCCAGCCAGTCACACACTGAGCTCTTGCTCTTATTGATAAAGTGATGTTGTACACTCTCGAGTTTTTCTGAAGTCATGCCAGATAAGGAATGGAAATTTCATGCATAAATGGGACTGATTCTTTCAGTCCACTAATGGTCCCTCACCCATCCTTCCCAGGACACAGTTAACATTGAGAGAGAACACACTCTAAGAATGAAGTGATAATATTCCAGAGAATTCAAACTCCCAAACTCCAAGTTGTGTTGTTCTGTTTATGCTATGCTGTAACAATTCTGAAAAGTGAACTTAACACGACTAGAAAATGGATGACCGTCTACATTTTCCAGTATACTCTGGGTAGGACTTTCATTTGTGGTCATCATCAACAAAGCACAGTAATAATCAGAGAAAATCACTGGAAGCCAGCTGTCATAGGCAACGTTATGGAATAAGCAGTAAATGAATGGTGATATAACTAACATTAAATAAGTAGCATTTGGGAGCTGCAGAGGTCAGAAGGTCATATCGACTTACTACAAACAGCTTCTAAAGAACTATGGCATTTTGAGTAATAATTTTGCCACCGTTTTCTCTCAGCAGAAGTTATGAAATCTGCCAGAAATGGTTCATTTGGCAGAACATGAAGAAATAGTTTATGGACCTGAACATGAAGATATGATGTTTGGGCACTATGATGAATCTCTGTACATTAACTGATCAATGAACTAATACGCAAGTACATTTTCTACCCCACTCTAAATCCTTATCAATAAATCACCTAGTGCACATGGGCCCATGAATTTTGTAATATATTTTACTTGACAGTGACATCTTACGATTTTTCAGAAAGTAGGTTGCTGTTGTTCCGTCACTCAGTGATGTCTGACCCTTCACAACCCCATGGACTGCAGCACTCCAGCCTTCCCTGTCTTTCACCATCTCCTAGAGCTTGCTCAGACTCATGTCCATTGAGTCAATGATACCATCCAACCATCTTGTCCCCTTCTCCTCCTGCCTTCATCTTTCCCAGCATCAGGGTATTTTCTAGTGAGTCATCCCTTCACATCAGATGGCCAAAGTATTGGAGTTTCAGGTTTAGCATCAGCCCATCCAATGAATATTCAGGGTTGATTTCCATTAGGATGGATCTCCTTGCTNGATGGACGTGAGTCTGTGTGAACTCCGGGAGATAGTGATGGATAGGGAGGCCTGGCGTGCTGCGATTCATGGGGTCGCAAAGAGTCGGACACGACTGAGTGACTGAACTGAACTGAACTGTAATACATCAAAGTTCAAAAGGTCAAGATATTAATATGAAGCTTAGGACAGAAGTTGGGGCTGGAAATACAAATGAATGATCATCTGCTAGAGGAAATTTTTCAAAAGCCATGGGAGGTGGTAATTCTTGAGTTTTGATTATTGGAGCACACCATATGTAAAAAGTATAAATAGAAAACTAAGAGGAAGGATGGCTAGGCTTCCTTTGTAGCTCAGATGGTAAAGAATCTGTCCACAAAGTGGAAGACCCAGGTTTGATTTCTGGGTCGGGAAGATCCCTTGGAGAAAGGAATGGCAACCCACTCCACTACTCTTGCCTGGAGAATTCCATGGACAGAGGAGCCTGGAGCGCTACAGTCCATGGTGTTGCAAAGAGCTGGACAGGACTGAGAAACTAACACTTAACAGGAAGGACAGAATGGCCAGGGAAGGAGAAGCAATAAGAACTTACGGTCTTGGGAGCCAAGTGATAAGAAAATTAGAACTATTTTATCTTCTCAACCACCCTTTTAGGGGAGCAAAAAGCAATTAGTTACCTCCATTTCGGAAATGTGAAGACAAACACTCAGAAGAGTTTGGAGACCAGGCCAAGGCTCTGCAGGGAGCAGAGGCAAGACCCAAATTCAGGTCTTATCACTGCAAGTTCACAACTCTTAAAGCAAGCATTGCTCTTAAGGATAAGGGAAGAGTTGTGTTAAGTGCTGTGGGTGTTTCTGATGGCTCCAATCAGACACATTCAATCACTAATGTTCCTCACTCCCTGAAATTTTCATCACCAATATCACTCTATGGGATAAAGGAATTTTCAGAAGGCCTTTAAAACTGCACATTCACAGGGAGGATTTTAACACATGAACACATTAGCAGCTCTTAAGGTGATTTTTCCCCTCAGAACAGGCCTTTCACAGCACCTTTTCATCAAATTTTCAAAGAAATAACAGGTCATGAAGGATGCCAGAATGGGAAAGGGATGGAGGGAAATGTCTTTTGCACGCTGAAAAGCCTCCATGGCTACCAACTAAGCGTACTCCAACCAAATCAAAGAGGGTAAAGGAAGGAATCAAGCAATGGAATAGGGCAATGAGAAGATGTAAATTAGGCTTAGGTTCTGCAAGGCTGGGATTGGAACTGAGTGCCCATAGTGGAAGCAACACAGACACTGAGAATTAGAGGGAAGCTAAGTATCTGATTTCCACGACCAGAGAAATTGCCCCCAAATCAGAGGCCAGAGGCTGGACTGGGGCAGGAAGATCTCAGAACCAGAGAGAGATGGAAACAGAAGGGAAGTGGTCAAGAATTGGTAAAGGAGGCTGAGGGAATGGCAAAGAGGGTAGGAGGGGGAAACAGGACCACAAATCATGAATATTTATACAACCATGAATATTCATGACTAATATTCATGAGCCAGTCGGTTTATGAGTTGGGCAGGAGTGGATTTAGCACCGTGACACCATGACTATCTAGCCATGTGACCTTGGAAAAAGATACTGTGCCTTTCTGAGTTTCATATCTATAAAAAAGAAAAACAACAATTTGATTAAATTATTTCTAAAACCTCCAAATTCCAAAGCAAAACCTTCTCTTAAAAATAAAAAGAAAGTACATTTCTTATCTGGACTGAGGAAACTGTCAGATGCTTAAGAAATTATCCATTGATTTAATTTTTACCTTCTAAATAACTATTCCTTTTAGCAAGAATAAAAGTGAAACAAACCAAAGGGTGGAAACAAGAGGGCATTTTAAATCTCTAAATTGAAACAGAAAAGGAAGAAAGGTTTAAAGGTAGCATAATAACGGCTTTTCTGTTTTCCCACTAAGAGCTTTTTATCTAAAAGGTTCACCCAGAATGCTAACAAGGCAAAGCTTCAGAAATGCACCAAATGAAACTGTTTCCATTTCCAATGGCCTTAATCCTCTCTGTGGTTCAGACAGAATTAAAGGTAACCCCTAAGGAGTTGGCATCCTTCAGATATTTTCCAAGTACACCTGTTCAGGGGTCCCTAGGCAAGAGCATTAGCCTGATTCATCTCCACACTCCCACAGTCACTCGTGGACATCTTCAGCATGTCACCTGGAGGTCACCGGCTTGCTACAAAGAGCACCAGTTAGAAACCAACTGGATAAGCATTTTCCTAACTGGATGCAGCTCACCACAGGGAATTTCATTTTAGGACAAACCTACTTATAGGTCTTATCATTTGTGCTGATAACATTATCCTCTCCAAAAACAGAACATAAGAGCTCCCATGTAAGTAAAAATTTGAGATTTAAATTCAACCTTTTGTGTGGTATTTCTCTTTACTTCCTTTATAGATTCCATGCGAGCTGTCAGCATTTGGAGCTAAAAAATTGTCTACTTTAAAACTGACCAATTACGTCTTTGACAATTATATGAAAGCGCTCCCATGCATTTATAATATGAAGAAGTACAAATAAAGAAGAATTTTGTGAACAATGTCTTAAATTCTCTAGGAATCTTGCCTCTGTACAAATACCAGCACCAGAAACATTACATTCTACCACCACTTGACAAAAATGTCAGGTTAGCACAAGCTGCTTTACTCTCTCTGACTTCCGATTCCACTTCACCTCGGAAATTTCATTGAGCTTATAGAAGAAAAGGCCAATTATGTAGGATGAGCTACGTTGGAATCTCATCAAAATCATCTTTGAAGTTTTACATTGTAAGAACATCTGGAGTTTTCAGCTTCAAAACACTTAGTAATTAGAGATGCTACATATCAGGGGGGAAATGACAAAAGTTGACATTTCTATTGAAAAGTTACTGGGAACAGAGGGATTTGTCTCCAAATGTATTAATTACAGGAATCCACTTCTGCATGGTGGTTGGTGGTAATTGTTAATGCTAACAGTATTGAAGAAATGGTATGGACCTAACAGAAGCAGAAGATATTAAGAGGTGGCAAGAATACACAGAAGAACTATACAGAAAAGATCTTCATGACCCAGATAATCACAATAGTATGATTATTCACCTAGAGGCAGACAACCTAGACTGCAAACTCAAGTGGGCCTTAGGAAAGATCACTACGTACAAAGCTAGTGGAGGTGATGGAATTCCAGTTGAACTATTTCAAGTCCTAGAAGATGATGCTGTGAAAGTGCTGCACTCAATATGCCAGCAAATTTGGAAAACTCAGCAGTGGCCACAGGACTGGAAAAGTTCAGTTTTCATTCCAATCGCAAAGAAAGGCAATGCCAAAGAATGTTCAAACTACCACACAAACTACCACACAATTCCACTCATCTCACACACTAGCAAAGTAATACTCAAAATTCTCCAAGCTAGGCTTCAAAAAGTAGGAGGAGAACATTTTAAGGAAGTTGGATTTTGGTATATCCCATTATGTTATGCTTAAACTTTATTCACAGCCAGATGTGTATAAGAGACAGGAAATGGAGTAGCTCTCCTAGTCAACAGAAGAGTGAAAAATGCAGTACTTGGATGCAATCTCAAAAACAACAGAATGATCTCTGTTCATTTCCAAGGCAAACCATTCAATATCACAGTAATCCAAGTCTATGCCCCAACCACTAATGCTGAGGAAGCTGAAGTTGAAGGGTTCTATGAAAACCTCCAAGACCTTCTAGAACACACACACACACACACAAAAAAACAAGTCCCTTTCATCATAGGGGACTGGAATGCAAAAGTAGGAAGTCAAGAGATACCTAGAATAACAGGCAAGTTTGGTCCTGGAGTACAAAATGAAACAGGGCAAAGGCTAACAGAATTTTGCCAAGAGAACACACTGGTAATAGCAAATACCCTCTTATAACAACACAGGAGATAACTCTATACATGAACATTACCAGCTGGTCAATACCAAAATCAGGTTGATTATATATATTCTTTGTAGCCGAAGATGGAGAAGCTCTATACAATCAGCAAAAACAAGACCCGGGGCTGACTGTGGCTCAGATCATGAACTCCTTATTGCCAAATTCAGACTTAAGTTGAAAAAAGTAGGGAAAACCACTAGACCATTCAGGTATGACCTAATCAAATTCCCTTATGATTATACTGTGGAAGTAAACAATAGATTCAAGGGATTAGATCGATAGAGTGCCTGAAGAACTATGGATGGAGGTTCATAACACTGTACAGGAGGTGGTGATCAAAACCATCCCTATGAAGAAGAAATACAAAATAGATGTCTGAGGAGGCCTTACAAATAGCTGAGAAAAGAAGAGAAGAAAAAGGCAATGGAGAAAAGGAAAGATAATCCATCTGAATTCAGAATTCCAAAGAAGTGCAAGGAGAGATAAGAAAGCCTTCCTAAGTGAACAATGCAAAGAAATAAAGAAAAACAATAGAATGGGAAAGACTAGAGATTTCTTCAAGAGGATTAGAGATACCAAGGGAACATTTCATGCCAAGATGGGCTCGATAAAGGACAGAAATGGTATGGACCTAACAGAAGCAGAAGATATTAAGAGGTGGCAAGAATACACAGAAGAACTATACAGAAAAGATCTTCATGACCCAGATAATCACAATAGTATGATTATTCACCTAGAGGCAGACAACCTAGACTGCAAACTCAAGTGGGCCTTAGGAAAGATCACTACGTACAAAGCTAGTGGAGGTGATGGAATTCCAGTTGAACTATTTCAAGTCCTAGAAGATGATGCTGTGAAAGTGCTGCACTCAATATGCCAGCAAATTTGGAAAACTCAGCAGTGGCCACAGGACTGGAAAAGTTCAGTTTTCATTCCAATCGCAAAGAAAGGCAATGCCAAAGAATGTTCAAACTACCACACAAACTACCACACAATTCCACTCATCTCACACACTAGCAAAGTAATACTCAAAATTCTCCAAGCTAGGCTTCAAAAAGTAGGAGGAGAACATTTTAAGGAAGTTGGATTTTGGTATATCCCATTATGTTATGCTTAAACTTTATTCACAGCCCCCAAATGTGGCTTCTCCAGTTGACTGAGAGCTGATTTCCATGAGTGGGAAAAAGAGAACAGGTTATTCATTTATCTTTGTATTGCCAGGAAGAAAGACCTTGACACACAAATGTTCCTATAAATGTTCATCAAGTGAATTATAACCTTAATTGTAACACTGATTTTGTCCTCGTAGAGAAAGTCTAAGATATCCCACCTGCTTGCATTTCAGATACATCTTTGAATGTTTTTGATCTCCATTTAGAGTAGATTCTGGTTTACAAAGCACCATGGGATGAATTATCTGAGCCAGGAAACATTTTCTCAGCCCTTATCTATGTCAGGTTCTGGGGGAAAAAAGATGAAAATAAAAGTCACTGCTCTCAAGAATCTCAAAATTCAGCATAAAGAAGAATCAGACATACTATTATAAAGGCAGCATTACTAAGAACTGTGCAAAGATTAATTTTATGTGTGTCATCTTAACTGGGCTAATGATCACCCAAGGAGTTGGTAGAATATTATTTCAGTGTGTGTCTATGAGGGTGTTTCCAGGAGAGATTTAGCCTTTGAATCTTTAGACTGAGTGAAGAATATCACCACGCCACTTCAGATAGGCATTATCCTATTCATTGACGGCCATTCAGGAAAGGCAAATTTGCTCTCTCTGCCTAAGCTAAACATCCATCATCTCCTGCCCTTACAGATCAGCAATCCTGGTTCTGAGGCCTTCAGAGTCAGACTGATTTACATCACCGGCTTTCCTGCTTCTCTAGCTTGCAAACAGGAGATAGTAGAATTTTTTGGTCTCTGTAATCACATGAGCCAGTTACTATAAGTTGTCTCCATATACATATATATAAAGGCATCATAAACTGGTGGTAGAAGAGAGGATATTAATATAAGTACAGAAAAGAATATATTGAATTAGATCTGCTTGTAATACATTGAATTCCCATTAAGCTGTTTCAAATCCTGGAAGATGGTGCTGTGAAAGTGCTGCACTCAATATGCCAGCAAATTTGGAAAACTCAGCAGTGGCCACAGGACTGGAAAAGATCAGTTTTCATTCCAATCCCAAAGAAAGGCAATGCCAAAGAATGCTCAAACTACCGCACAATTGCACTCATCTCACATGCTAGTAAAGTAATGCTCAAAATTCTCCAAGCCAGGCTTCAGCAATATGTGAACCGTGGACTCCCTGATGTTCAAGCTGGTTTTAGAACAGGCAGAGNCGCAGCCACACGCCTGCCTCCTGCCAGACGGGCTGCGCCTCGCGGGGTGAAGCCTTGATAGATTTCCCGTGGATGGCTGTCCAGGAAGGCAGGAGGGAGAGACCAGGAGAGACACGCTGCCCGCTGGTCAGTGCCAGGAAAAGGCTGGCTCTCACGCGTGCTGCTGTCTCTTATACACATCTAGATGTGTATAAGAGACAGTACGTGAACTGTGAACTTCCTGATGTTCAAGCTGGTTTTAGAAAAGGTAGAGGAACCAGAGATCAAATTGCCAACACCCATTAGATCACTGAAAAACAAGAGAGTTCCAGAAAAACATCTATTTCTGCTTTATTGACTATGCCACAGCCTGGACTGTGTGGATCACAATAAACTATGGCAAATTCTTCAAGAGATGGGAATACCAGACTACCTGACCTGCATCTTAAGAAACCTGTATGCAGGTCAGGAAGCAACAGTTAGAACTGGACATGGAACAACAGACTGGTTCCAAATAGGAAAAGGAGTACGTCAAGGCTGTATATTGTCTCCCTGCTTATTTAACTTATATGCAGAGTACATCATGAGAAACGCTGGACTGGAAGAAACACAAGCTGGAATCAAGATTGCCGGGAGAAATATCAATAACCTCAGATATGCTGATGACACCACCCTTATGGCAGAAAGTGAGGAGGAGCTAAAAAGCCTCTTGATGAAAGTGAAGGAGGAGAGCGAAAAAGTTGGCTTAAAGCTCAACATTCAGAAAACGAAGATCATGGCATCCGGTCCCATCACTTCATGGGAAATAGATGGGGAAACAGTGGAAACAGTGTCAGACTTTATTTTTTTGGGCTCCAAAATCACTGCAGATGGTGACTGCAGCCATGAAATTAAAAGACGCTTACTCCTTGGAAGAAAAGTTATGACCAACCTGGATAGTATATTCAAAAGCAGAGACATTACTTTGCCGACTAAGGTCCGCCTAGTCAAGGCTATGGTTTTTCCTGTGGTCATGTATGGATGTGAAAGTTGGACTGTGAAGAAAGCTGAGCGCCGAAGAATCGATGCTTTTGAACTGTGGTGTTGGAGAAGACTCTTGAGAGTCCCTTGGACTGCAAGGAGATCCAACCAGTCCATTCTGAAGGAGATCAACCCTGGGATTTCTTTGGAAGGAATGATGCTAAAGCTGAAACTCCAGTACTTTGGCCACCTCATGCGAAGAGTTGACTCATTGGAAAAGACTCTGATGCTGGGAGGGATTGGGGGCAGGAGGAGAAGGGGACGACCGAGGATGAGATGGCTGGATGGCATCACGGACTCGATGGACGTGAGTCTGTGTGAACTCCGGGAGATAGTGATGGATAGGGAGGCCTGGCGTGCTGCGATTCATGGGGTCGCAAAGAGTCGGACACGACTGAGTGACTGAACTGAACTGAACTGTAATACATCAAAGTTCAAAAGGTCAAGATATTAATATGAAGCTTAGGACAGAAGTTGGGGCTGGAAATACAAATGAATGATCATCTGCTAGAGGAAATTTTTCAAAAGCCATGGGAGGTGGTAATTCTTGAGTTTTGATTATTGGAGCACACCATATGTAAAAAGTATAAATAGAAAACTAAGAGGAAGGATGGCTAGGCTTCCTTTGTAGCTCAGATGGTAAAGAATCTGTCCACAAAGTGGAAGACCCAGGTTTGATTTCTGGGTCGGGAAGATCCCTTGGAGAAAGGAATGGCAACCCACTCCACTACTCTTGCCTGGAGAATTCCATGGACAGAGGAGCCTGGAGCGCTACAGTCCATGGTGTTGCAAAGAGCTGGACAGGACTGAGAAACTAACACTTAACAGGAAGGACAGAATGGCCAGGGAAGGAGAAGCAATAAGAACTTACGGTCTTGGGAGCCAAGTGATAAGAAAATTAGAACTATTTTATCTTCTCAACCACCCTTTTAGGGGAGCAAAAAGCAATTAGTTACCTCCATTTCGGAAATGTGAAGACAAACACTCAGAAGAGTTTGGAGACCAGGCCAAGGCTCTGCAGGGAGCAGAGGCAAGACCCAAATTCAGGTCTTATCACTGCAAGTTCACAACTCTTAAAGCAAGCATTGCTCTTAAGGATAAGGGAAGAGTTGTGTTAAGTGCTGTGGGTGTTTCTGATGGCTCCAATCAGACACATTCAATCACTAATGTTCCTCACTCCCTGAAATTTTCATCACCAATATCACTCTATGGGATAAAGGAATTTTCAGAAGGCCTTTAAAACTGCACATTCACAGGGAGGATTTTAACACATGAACGCATTAGCAGCTCTTAAGGTGATTTTTCCCCTCAGAACAGGCCTTTCACAGCACCTTTTCATCAAATTTTCAAAGAAATAACAGGTCATGAAGGATGCCAGAATGGGAAAGGGATGGAGGGAAATGTCTTTTGCACGCTGAAAAGCCTCCATGGCTACCAACTAAGCGTACTCCAACCAAATCAAAGAGGGTAAAGGAAGGAATTAAGCAATGGAATAGGGCAATGAGAAGATGTAAATTAGGCTTAGGTTCTGCAAGGCTGGGATTGGAACTGAGTGCCCATAGTGGAAGCAACACAGACACTGAGAATTAGAGGGAAGCTAAGTATCTGATTTCCACGACCAGAGAAATTGCCCCCAAATCAGAGGCCAGAGGCTGGACTGGGGCAGGAAGATCTCAGAACCAGAGAGAGATGGAAACAGAAGGGAAGTGGTCAAGAATTGGTAAAGGAGGCTGAGGGAATGGCAAAGAGGGTAGGAGGGGGAAACAGGACCACAAATCATGAATATTTATACAACCATGAATATTCATGACTAATATTCATGAGCCAGTCGGTTTATGAGTTGGGCAGGAGTGGATTTAGCACCGTGACACCGTGACTATCTAGCCATGTGACCTTGGAAAAAGATACTGTGCCTTTCTGAGTTTCATATCTATGAAAAAGAAAAACAACAATTTGATTAAATTATTTCTAAAACCTTCTCCAAATTCCAAAGCAAAACCTTCTCTTAAAAAAAAAAAGAAAGTACATTTCTTATCTGGACTGAGGAAACTGTCAGATGCTTAAGAAATTATCCATTGATTTAATTTTTACCTTCTAAATAACTATTCCTTTTAGCAAGAATAAAAGTGAAACAAACCAAAGGGTGGAAACAAGAGGGCATTTTAAATCTCTAAATTGAAACAGAAAAGGAAGAAAGGTTTAAAGGTAGCATAATAACGGCTTTTCTGTTTTCCCACTAAGAGCTTTTTATCTAAAAGGTTCACCCAGAATGCTAACAAGGCAAAGCTTCAGAAATGCACCAAATGAAACTGTTTCCATTTCCAATGGCCTTAATCCTCTCTGTGGTTCAGACAGAATTAAAGGTAACCCCTAAGGAGTTGGCATCCTTCAGATATTTTCCAAGTACACCTGTTCAGGGGTCCCTAGGCAAGAGCATTAGCCTGATTCATCTCCACACTCCCACAGTCACTCGTGGACATCTTCAGCATGTCACCTGGAGGTCACCGGCTTGCTACAAAGAGCACCAGTTAGAAACCAACTGGATAAGCATTTTCCTAACTGGATGCAGCTCACCACAGGGAATTTCATTTTAGGACAAACCTACTTATAGGTCTTATCATTTGTGCTGATAACATTATCCTCTCCAAAAACAGAACATAAGAGCTCCCATGTAAGTAAAAATTTGAGATTTAAATTCAACCTTTTGTGTGGTATTTCTCTTTACTTCCTTTATAGATTCCATGTGAGCTGTCAGCATTTGGAGCTAAAAAATTGTCTACTTTAAAACTGACCAATTACGTCTTTGACAATTATATGAAAGCACTCCCATGCATTTATAATATGAAGAAGTACAAATAAAGAAGAATTTTGTGAACAATGTCTTAAATTCTCTAGGAATCTTGCCTCTGTACAAATACCAGCACCAGAAACATTACATTCTACCACCACTTGACAAAAATGTCAGGTTAGCACAAGCTGCTTTACTCTCTCTGACTTCCGATTCCACTTCACCTTGGAAATTTCATTGAGCTTATAGAAGAAAAGGCCAATTATGTAGGATGAGCTACGTTGGAATCTCATCAAAATCATCTTTGAAGTTTTACATTGTAAGAACATCTGGAGTTTTCAGCTTCAAAACACTTAGTAATTAGAGATGCTACATATCAGGGGGGAAATGACAAAAGTTGACATTTCTACTGAAAAGTTACTGGGAACAGAGGTATTTGTCTCCAAATGTATTAATTACAGGAACCCACTTTTGCATGGTGGTTGGTGGTAATTGTTAATGCTAACAGTATTGTTTTCTCCTTTGTTGTTTATGCCAGCTTCATTCAGGCTCCCAGAAATCTCATACTGTCTAGAAAGTCTTGGATAGAGTTTAATTTTCACTGAATAAAAAGCATACTCGTTACCTGTTCAGATGACCCCCAAGCTAATGGGGTTTACTACACCAGGGAAGATAGAACTGGAGTTCAAACTGGCTCTGACAAATTGGATTCACTGTCAAAATGCAAGCCAGTGCAGGCAAGGGGCACACACACTGCAGAGTCTCTGAGAAAAGGGGAGCCACCTATTGATATATTGGTCCTTATGCCCTGAAATGGTCAGAAAGGCTAATAAACTCAGTTCCAAGTCCCAGGCTTACTCATAGCCAATGAAGAGCAAAGATGGAACAGAGAGGGTGAAATCAACATTCCTTCTGGAGCAGTCAAGGCTGGAGAAAGCATTCACATGAGTCTCCTATAGACCCTTCTCCTATTTCTTCCTTCATCTTACTTCCCTTACTAACCACCGCCCCCTCGGGGTCATATTGAGCTTTCCCCTGTGTCAAAGGCTCAAAGAGGGGGGCTATCCCCCTCTTTCATACAGCTTCTTCTCGACTCTTAACACCTTGTAGGTTTTGCTTCATGTCAACTCTCCAAGAATCAGCCCTGGATAGTATGGTTTGTATGGGATAGTCACAGCTATCAGTGTAGTATCTTTAAAGAAGTAATTCTTTCTCTTGCCAATATAGCTCACCTCTTATTGTATAACTTTGATTATTAAGCCAAGTGACCTCCCCTGCCCACCCTGACTGAAGATGGGATGGGGTAAAGGAGCGTCCTGCCACACACACACAAACCTAGATTAGGGTCTGTCTATAACCACCGCTACCAGTTTGGGGAGTTCAGGCAACATACTTCTCTCTGGGCCTGTTTCCTCATCTACAAAACAAACAATTACAACTCTCAGATTCAGTCATCAGATCCCCTTCCAGTACTAACACTCTGAGTCTTATCTCTGCTTTAGTCTTGCTCTTTTGTCCTCAGCTCACGTCATACTTTTCAGCCTTTGAGAGTGGATGTATTCTCAGGCTGTCTACTCGATTAACACCATCTTGCTATTACAATCTGATCATAAGCTCAGGGCCTCCTTGCATCTTAGGGCAGGAAGGGATCCCTGCCACGTTATCATCAGCTTCAGAGGAAGAACGGCCAGCCCAAACCCATGGCCATTGTGACCTATACCTACCTTGTTTCAGAGAGAATTTATGACAAATGGGCAGGATTTTTATAAAACACAAAATGGATAAATTAAAAGCAAAGATAGAAAGACAAGCAAGGGTAGGGACATATGGGCCTGGCAACTACCTCAAGAATAAGACAAGTTCCCTTTGAAAATTCTGTGCATAGTGCCAATTCCAAGCCATGTATTTGGCTGTGAGCTCTCTAGCAGTCAAAGGGAAAAGGGAAACCCAGAGGTTCAGTTGAGAAGCCTTGCTCGTCTCCCCAGCATTCTTCCCTCTGTTGGGCACAGCCTCTGGCTGCACCTGGCACACTGCTCAAAGCTTACAGTCACTATCTGAAGGGGTATTGATTGAGGCAGTTGGAGTTCTTTGGTCTTTGGCTAACTCACAGCTCAAGAAGGAAACAGAAACCATAGTCTTAGAGATTGATCCTATTTCTTATCAGACATGGGTAGAGCAGTGCTGCTCCCTCTTATATCTCTGCCAGGGAAAATCACAGGAGAATGTAGGTCCACTGTAATCAACTCACATCTTCTTGCAATATCTTACTCACTGTCAGAAGAACTGAAAGATGAACCCTGAAAACTGCGTTTCTTACTCTATAATACAAACAGCTTCATGTGCTTCAAAAAGAATCTTTGCTACATCATTTAAAAAACACCTGGCTTCCTGAACAGAGGCACTTTTTCTCAGCCAAGACTACTTCCAAAGAGTTCCATTGTAAGCCATCATCATCAACAAGGGCTACCTTCTCCTCAAAGATCAGCCAGTCAGGAAGGCACTGGGTGGAAAATTGGGAGAGAATGCATTTTTTCAGAAGTCTGGGAGGCAGTGAGGCTCTGAGGAGATCAATCCTTAAGGAGCCTTATATCTAAATATTTAAATATAGTGTGTGTCTCCTATGTGTCCCCAGGTCTCTGCAATGAAGGTAAAAGAGCTCCACTGCTGGATGAAGATCTGAAAGTGACTAAAGGACTTTTGAAGAGATGGCTTGCACAGTGACAGAGATTCTCTTCCCAACCGAACTGTAGTTATGCTCCTTTGAGCCCTCTGCTTGACAAAGCACCTAAATGGGCTTCCATCTCCATTCTTGTAGAGTCCAGTTTTATTCATGGAAACCTGTCAGTTGGTTCAGCCAGAATCCCTCATCCTGGATCCCTGATCAAGTTCCCCATCCCCCATCATCATCTAAGGGATGTCTGATGCCCTTGACCTGCCTTCAGCAAGAATCAGGTCAGGCCCTTCTAACTAGAATTCCCTCTTATCCCTAATGTGTCCTCTTAGAAATTTTCCTTCCAGTGGCCCCCACCCTGCTCCTTGGCTATAAATTCCCAACTGCCCATGCTGCACACAGATTTGAGCCCAGCTATATACTGAGGTCTCTTAATAGTTCCTGAATAAAATCTGTTTGTACCCCCTTTAACAACTGTCCAACTCTGGCTGTTCTTTAGCAATAACCATGGGTCAGGTCTTCTAATTCCAATGTGATAAAAGACCTGGGAATTGGAAAGTAAGTGGTGAGGTCTTAGATCAGACTCCCCCTATCTAGTTGCTAGATCTCAGAAAAGCCACCTTCTCAAGACAAGGATTAGGGTCAGGGTAGGGGCTCAAAACACGACACAATCACTCCAGGCAAGCGTCAAGCCAACCTGTCTCTCTAGCCTGCCTCTCTCCATCTGTCCCTGCTGAAGTCTATCTCTTCAGTAAGACATTGGCATCTGAATCCCCTTCCCATGTTTGCTCTGCCCAGCATTTACAAGAGTAGAGAAACAAAGTCATTTATCTAGAAGGTGTGAGCACACATGGGTAGGTCTGCTCCTGGCTGACCTCTATATCCACAAAAGATTTTATCATTTTATAGGTGTAGGGTGGTAGGAGTATTTTGCCTTTATAAAAGTAGACTTTTCATTTTCTTAGCTTCATCCTTTGCACGTAAACAAGGTAAAATGCCTCCACAGCTCCAAAACATTCCCTACCACTTAATATAGTCAACCAAGGTTCTTTGCCATAACCATTTGTGAATGAAAAGGAACAGCCTTTATTAGGCCATTTGAGCTTCTTTCTAATTTAGGAAGACAGGAACACATTCCACTCCCCTAAAGTAATTACAGATGAGAGCAACTTTAGCTGGTAGACAACCCACAAGCTGCTCTGTAGCCCCAAACTAACAGAGACTGGTCTTCACTCCCACCATCTGCCCACAGTGCCCTATTGCAAGCACTCGAACCTGATGCTGAATACTGCTTTTAAGCCCTGCTTCACCTGCTAGAAACGGTCTCTGGGACAGAAAGGGCTGTGTATACCACATGGGCCAGCTTAGGATTCTTTGTAAGAGTTCCATTTCTATTTCCTGGCTATATTTCCATTTAGAGCCCAGTTTATTCTCTCCTCCTGTAAAGGAAATACGTCATCAGTTCTCCTTAGGAGCAGCCCTTCTGTACAATGATGCAATCCAGCTAATTAACCAGAGGACTGCACTTAGATGAGGACTGTGAATCAACCTTCTTCCCTGCATTGTCCACTCAGAAATGCAGACAACCAACTACAGGGCAGGACCTAAGGGTGGATTATAACGTCTATTGTTTCCTCTAGTCATACTGATCTTAAATCAGAAGACCATAAACTTTAGCCAACTTCTCCTTTATAAGACAGAGCTATTATGCAAATCTTTGGGATGTGTTACTAGCATTCTAAAGAAAAGACATTTTTGTTGCATTATGGCAATGATTCCATTATTTCTGGTGAAATCATAATTTATATACATTACTGCCAGTTATGTGCCATAGTGAGGCACGCAGCCCTACAGTCTCCTTCAGGGGAAGTATATCCACAAATACGTATGTGTGTTCAAAATCTATTCACTGTCAAAGTGGCTCTGTCACCAAATGAGTGGTCTACCAGACTGACTTCAGCATCGCCACGTTTATGACTGCCCATTCTGACAGCAGAAGCCTCTGGAGACTCACCCAGATGTTTTCTACAGGCTGGTATACTCGCCCTAGTATACTCGTGTATACCAGTGGTGAGGTCCTAGATCAGACTCCCACTGTCTGTGGCTAGATCTCAGAAAAGCCACCTTCTCAAGACAAGGATTAGGGTCAGGGTAGGGGCTCAAAACACGACACAGACAATCACTCCAGGCAAGCGTCAAGCCAACCCGTCTCTCTAGCCTGCCTCTCTCCATCTGTCCCTGCTGAAATCTATCTCTTCAGTGGGACATTGGCTTCTGAATCTCCTTCCCATGTTTGGAGCAGTGGTTGCGCTTTGCTGGAACAGCCATGAAGAGATACCCCACGCCCAAGGTAAGAGAAACCCAATAAGATCGTAGGTGTTGCAAGAGGGCATCAGAGGGCTGACACACTGAAAGCATACTCACAGAAAACTAGTCAGTCTAATCACACTGGGACCACAGCCTTGTCTAACTCAAGGAAACTAAGCCATGCCCGCGGGGCAACCCAAGATGGGCAGATCATGGTGGAGAGGTCTGACAGAATGTGGTCCCTTAGAAAAGGGAATGGCAAACCACTTCAGTATTCTTGCCTTCAGAACCCCAGGAACAGTATGAAAAGGCAAAATGATAGGATACTGAAAGAGGAATTCCCCAGGTCAGTAGGTGCCCAACATGCTACTGGAGATCAGTGGAGAAATAACTCCAGAAAGAATGAGGGGATGGAGCCAAAGCAAAAACAATACCCAGTTGTGGACATGACTGGTGATAGAAGTAAGGTCCGACGCTGTAAAGACCAATATTGTATAGGAACCTGGAATGTCAGGTCCATGAATCAAGGCAAATTGGAAGTGGTCAAGCAAGAGAGGGCAAGGGTCAATGTCAACATTCTAGGAATCAGTGAACTAAAATGGACTGGGATGGATGAATTTAACTCAGATGACCATTATATCTACAACAGGGCAGGAGGAGAAGGGGACGATCGAGGAGGAGATGGCTGGATGGCATCACCGACTTGATGGACGTGAGTCTGAGTGAACTCCGGGAGTTGGTGATGGACAGGGAGGCCTGGCGTGCTGCGATTCATGGGGTCGCAAAGAGTCGGACATGACTGAGCCACTGAACGGAACTGAATACTCGTCCTTCTTCCAGACCCCAAGTAAAACATTGACAGCTGCCACCCTCCCCTTGTGATCTTCATCATAAACAACAAAGGTCTACTGTGTGGCACAGGGAACTATATTCAATATCCTGAGATAAGCCATAATAGTAAAGAAAATAAAAAAGAATGTGTCTATATGTGTGTGTGTTCACTTGTTAAGTCATGTTCACTCTTTGTGACACCATGGACTGCAGCATGCCAGACTTTTACCTATATCTATAATAATACATACATACATACATATATATATATATATATATATATAGTGAACCAGTGAATTTGCTCAGGTGTGTTCAACTCTTTGCGATGCCATGCACTGTAGCCTACCAGGCTCCTTCATCCATGGAATTTTCCAGGCAAGAGTACTGGAGTGGGTTACCATTTCCTTCTCTAGGGATCTTCCCTACAAATGCAATAATAAAAAAAAAAAAACCCACAGCAACACATTAAAAAAAAAGAAAAAAATGGATGAACCTAGAGCCTGTTGCACAGAGTGAAGTAAGTTAGAAAGGAAAAAACAAATATTGTACAGTAAACATATGTATGGAATCTAGAAAAATGGTACTTGAAATAAATACAGTACCATATGTAAAACAGATAGTTAACGGGAAGTTTCTGTATAACGCATACAGACTTCTCAAGAGGCAGGTCAGGTGGTCTGGTATTCCTATCTCTTTCAGAATTTTCCACAGTATATTGTGATCCACACAGTACTGGCGAATCTATTTGCAGGGCAGGAAGAGAGACTCAGACAGAGACAGCAGACTAATGGCTACAGTGGGCACAGGAGAGAGTGGGACAAACTGAGAGAGTAGCATTGAAATAAATACAGTACCATATGTAAAATAGATAGTTAACGGGAAGTTTCTGTATAACGCAGGTAGTTCAACCCAGTGCTCTGTGACAACCTAGAGGGATGGGATAAGGTGGGCAGTGGGAGGGAAGTTCAAGAGGGTATACCTATGAGTGATGCGTATACCTATTGCTGATTCATGTTGATGTAAGACAGAAATCAACACAACACTGGAAGGCAATTATCCTTCAGTAAAAAAAAATCTCACTTCAAGAAAAAAGTGAAGAGTGATGCTCATTAATAGGAACCACTTTCCCTGGCAAGAATCTTGTTGTTTAGTCACCAAGTTGTGTCTGATTCTTTGTGACCCCATGGACTGCAGCTCTCCAGGCTTCCCTGTCCCTCACTATCTCCTGGAGCTTGCTCAGACTCATGGCCATTGAGTCAGTGATGCTATCTAACCATCTTATCCTCTGCTGCCCACTTCCCCTCTTGCCCACAATCTTTCCCAGCATCAGGGTCTTTTCCAACGAGTCAGCTCTGCATATCAGGCCAAAGTACTGGAGTTTCAGCATTAGCAATGACATACAGGATACTTAAGTATATGCAGGACACTTAAGGACATGCAGGATATCTTAAGACACAGTCCCGCAGGGAAGAGAGAACAAAGTCTATATCCAATGACTGAATAATATGGGGTGCTAAAGGCTGGCTTCCTTACCTCCCCCTTGGACAACTCTGGGGTGCTACTTATGCTCAGAGCTCCCTATACCATCATGCTGAAGCCAAATACCTCATCCCTGTCCAAGTTTTCTATAGTCTGCTCCAGCTTCCTTTGCTCCTTTAAAACACTCACTCAGGGAATCCCTTACCTAGGAATTCTGTCTCAGCTCTGCTTCTAGGAATACCAGCCTAAGGCACTGAAGTCAGGAACGAAGCTGAGCACAGGAAATCACACCTGGCTGTCAAATGGTGGTAGCCCTTTCCAAGGAGGTGGTGTAGGTCTTAATTTCATCTCTTACTTTCATTCTGTGGTGTTATTTCAGCATTAAAGAATAGGAGCATCCCTGGATTTCAAAGTCTCGGTGTGTCTTGATACACACAGATCCTGAATCTTACTCACATAACAGCAAGAAAGATGCCCTAAAGAGTGTTTGCCTGAAAAATATGCCTTAGGAATATATGCATTTGCATAAGGTTTTGGGGAGGCCACTACTGAGTTCAATTAAAGACGAACTTCAGTAGTTCAACTGGGGATAGGATGGAGTTAATACATCTGCCCTAGTTTTAACTCTTGGCAAAGTTGTACTTAAACTTGATCAAACATTTATTGAGAAGTCCCTGATTCAAAGTTTTATACTAAGGGTCTTGCATTTGAACACTGTGAAAGTAGATTCCCATGTCTGAATCCTACCCAGGAACCTGAATGAAATACAAATTAATTTTGTTATAAATTCTGTACCATGCTGTAAGCTCTTGGAAGGTTGCCGCTGCTAAGTCACTTCAGTCGTGTCCGACTCTGTGTGACCCCATAGACGGCAGCCCACCAGGCTCCCCCATCCCTGGGATTCTCCAAGCAAGAACACAGGAGTGGGTTGCCATTTCCTTCTCCAGTGCGTGAAAGTGAAGTCACTCAGTCGTGTCCAACTCTTAGCAACCCCATGGACTGCAGCCTACCAGGCTCCTCCATCCACGGGATTTTCCAGGCAAGAGTACTGGAAGCTGAGGTTATTGTAAATATAGTAATCAGTGCTCTTGAAATGGGCATGTACTATTTTTTGCCTCTCTAGAATCTATTTACCATTTTTATTAGAGTATAGTTGCTTTACAATGTGTTAATTTGTGCTGCCCAGCAAAGTGAATCAGTTTTACATATACATATATCCCTTTCCTGCGTAGCTCAACACAGAGTACAGTGTAGAGTTCTCTGTGCTATATAGTAGGTTATCTATTTCATACATAATAGTGTATATATGTCGGTCCTAATCTCCCAGTTTATCCCACCACCCACCATCCCCTTGGTATCCATAAGCTTGTTTGCTACATCTGTGCGTCTGTTTTTAGTAGCAGTACCCAGACTGACTTGTGAACGTCCTCCCTGGAATCTGGTGACACTGGCTCTGTTGCTCAGATGCAGGAGTGACTTTCATATTCCCTAGGGGCAATGATTAGATAGCAGATAATCCCATGAGCTTAGCCTGGTCCTTGAGAGACTGTGAATTCAAGTCAGTCTGAGACTGGGCTGCAGTAGTCAGAATAAAGGTCTTTTTCTCCCAAACAAGCAGAAGAAAGGGCTTTTTCTCCCAAATTAGTGAAACTTAGAGAATGCAGGCCTGGAGCTGCTAGTGCCATCTTTCTGTAACAAGAAGACACCCTGCAAGAAAATAAAGCCAACATAGAGAGGCAAGCAGAGCTGAGAGATGAAAGGCAATCTTCCCCACCCCCTCAAAAAATATTCTTGGTCCCTTTATTACACAGAGCAAGGAAATTTAAAAAATATTTAGATCACTTTGAGTTGGATTTCTGTCAGTTTCAATCAAATGCTGCAACTAAGCCTTAAACCCATAATAGGCATTCATTCAAGTTTTAGGTATGTGTTAATTAGAATGTGTTGGTACCTTTACCAGCAACAGACAAATACTTTTAACCTTCAACAATTGCATCTAATTTTAAAGATATATATTGATCATTTACACTGAGCCAGATATTGGGCTTGGATTTTTGAAGGATTTTAAGAGTATTAAGACATGATTTTCTTTCTTTAAAACATTTATAATATATCCAGCAACTGAAAGAAATCCATTAGATTTCAACTCCCCACTGGAAATAACACACGGACACCCATTTTAAAGAAGTTACATTGAGAAATGTATTATTAAAAACCCAATGGAGAAATAGGCGAGTCAAGCTGTTTCCTGGATCTAAACCATAAGTTGGTGCACCAAGTCATAGATGATGACTCCATTGGGACACAGGGGAAACAAAAGTATTTTTAAACTTTTGAGAAGGGAGAATGGCTTGAACAGCCAAAATGGACAGTCTGTCCCATTGACTCACTTGGGAAATTTCCACTTTTCTGCCATTTCAAAGCAGAATTTGAAACAAGATTTGGATTGCCTTTTAAGTAGATATGCTATCTGGATAACTTCCTTGGATGAAATGTATGCCATCACATCACAGATATCATGGCTTCTGTTTTTAATCTACCTTTTTTTGGATAATGACTACATTTTATAGTTTTTCCAAGATTGGGGTAAATTAATGAGCAATGAGCTACTAGTAGCAATATCCTACTTCTACAGAGTATTGGGTTAGCCAAAAAGTTCAAAAAGCCCAAATGAACTTTTTGGCCAACCCAATACTTCCCAGTTTATGAAAGCACATTCTCATGCATTATCTCCTAGGGAGTTGGGAGAGCCAACAACTAAATAAATCTAAACAGTTGCTCCTCTTTTTATAGGGTATTGTTTCATTTTTATTTCCTTTTCTCTATTTGTAGTACCCTTTTTTAAATCTCACATTTGGATTTCTATAGTAGCCTCATAACTAGTCTCTATTTCTTAGCTTTTTTTTTCTCAATATTCCTCATGCATACCTCTGACCATATTCCAACTCCTTAGTGTTCCATGCTTAACAGAAAAAATCCAGACATCCCAGCCAGTCATCCATGACCCATCTTACAGTTTCAAAACCAGATCCTAACCACCCATCACTCTGACAAGTTTCACAGGGAAGAGGAATTGGTGTCATAGTGACAAATGTGAAGGGTCTGAACAGGAAGACAATCATAGAAGCTGAGTCTTGGAGAAAAGAAGGAATGACAAAGGCAAAAAATCACATGACTAGAAAGGTTGAAGGTACAACCAAGAGTGTCAAGCAGTGTCAAATTTGGGGACTTCCCTGGCAGTCCAGTGGTTATGATTCTGTGCTTCCATTCCAGGGGGCATGAGTTCAATCCCTAGTCGGGGAACTAAGATCCTGTATACCTCGTAACACAGCTCTAAAACTTCACAATTCTGATCAATAGCCAAGGGATACTGATTCTAAATATCGACTGCCTCTGACAGAAACAGAAAGTAAAAAGAACAGAAGGAGGAAAGAAAACTTTCACTAAATACAGAAAGTGATTAGGGGCTTTAGCCCTCAAAGCCAGAAAATGTAACTCAAAAAAGAGAGGGCCTCTCAGAGCGTAACAAGTCCCCTGGGAGCTGAGGCTTAGGATCCCAGACAAAACTTAGATCCTCTCAGTTTTGTCTCCCAAGACTGCGCTGACCTTTCTATAAAGGGCTGAGGTCAGACCAACGTGATGCTTGGAGTGCACCAGGAGAAGCAATGGCTGGGTAGGCCCAGAGTTCTGGAATCATTCAATCTGATGCATTGTGAGTACATATTCAGTTGTGTCCAACTCTGCAACTCCATGAACTGTGCATGGGATTATCCCAGCAAAAATATGGGAGTGGGTTTTCATTTCCTCTTCCAGGGGATCTTCCAGGACCAGGCATTGAACTCTGGTCTCCTGCAATTAAGGTGCATTCTTTACCACTGAGTCACCTGGGAAGTCCCTGAAGCACTGTGTTCCACAAGAGGAACAGCTGTACACAGGGATTTTGATAAGATATATAGAAGCAAATACACTTTGTAACTAGGAATAAAAGACTCCTGTGAAAGGCCCCTGAGAGACTGTTCAGTTCAGATGGGCCAACACCTGGGCTGGACTAGTCACTCTCAAGAATCTGAGGAGCTTATTATTGTTAGAAAAACACATGTCCAGAACTCCACTTCAGAGACTCAGACTCAGTAAATCTGGGATGATGTTCTGAATTTCAAATTTGTAACAAGCTCTCAGGTGATTCAGAAGACGGATGCCCAGCTAGTTTTGGAATCACTGGATGGACTTCCTTTGTAAGTCACCCTCTCAAAGAATGCTACACTCTCCAGCAACCTGGCCCCCAGGCTAGATGGGCTGTTGATGAGTCTACTGGGCATTGCTATTTATTTCATCAGCTCCTCTAGAGCAATGCCCACAAGTTGTACCCAACTTGTGGGCACATTAGAATTTTAGAATTTGGAGAAATCAGAATTTCCTCCCCAGCGTTGAATGAAAATCTGCACCTTAACAAATCTCTTTACAACGTATATGGCACACTCCAATTTGAAAAGCCCAGTTTGACTGATTTTTAATCTCTTCAGTTCTTTGTGGCTATCAAGGTCAGCTCTGCAGAACTAGATAGGAACAGAAATCATAATTCCCCCCAGTAAGTAACCAAGTTCACATGAGCCAACCAAAAAGAAATTGTTTTTCAGTGCCTAGTGGCTGCAGGAAGGTCTAGGCGGTCACCTCAGTTCTTCAGCACTTCAGAGACACCACATGCTCATTTCGACATTCCTATTTGGTAGCTCTCAATAGAGCTGAAGGGCTTCCCAGGTGACACTAGTGATAAAGAACCTGCTTGCCAATGCAGGAGATATAAGAGATCCAGTTCAATCCCTGGGCGGGGAAGATACCCTGGAGGAGGAAACGGCAACCCACTCCAGTATTCTTGCCTGGAGAATCCCATGGACAGAGGAGCCTGGTGGGCTACAGTCCATGGGGTCACAAAGAGTCAAACATGACTGAAGCGACAAAGCATCATTCAGTTCAGTTCCTCAGTCATGTCTGACTCTTTACGACCCCATGGACTGCAGCATACCAAGCTTCCCTGTCCACCACCAACTCCTGGAGCTTGCTCAAACTCACGTCCATCGAGTTGGTGATGCCATCCAACCATATCCTGTCGTCTCCTTCTCCTCCTGCCACTGGAGAAGGGAATGGCAAACCACTTCAGTGTTCTTGCCTTGAGAATCCCATGAACAGTATGAAAAGACTTAGCATGCATACATGCAATAAAGCAGAAAGAGCCCTGCATAGATTGACTAATTTGTGGGATGTACACTCAGCCCAGGTTACTCAGTCAGAGAGGAACTGTGCCCACCCCAGATCCTGCTGCCACAGGTCCTGTGGAAGGAACACTGGGGCCACAACAGCTCCAGTTGCTGAGCTGGCTGATGATGAGGGCAACACAGCTGGAAAGTTTTCAGTGCTG
Organism: Oreotragus oreotragus; assembly: GCA_006410675.1. Taxonomy (NCBI): domain Eukaryota; kingdom Metazoa; phylum Chordata; class Mammalia; order Artiodactyla; family Bovidae; genus Oreotragus; species Oreotragus oreotragus. The sequence goes on along the minus strand of SJYX01000274.1, from coordinate 352,028 downwards.
CTCTTCTCCTGGAAAAGAGGAGAGGTTCAAGGAGATGTCGGGTGTAACACCTGCTGCAGAAGGACTGCCAAAGGAAATCTTCGGCAAGCACGGGCTTGGGGACAAAAGTCCAGAGCAGAATGATTTCTGCTGTAATTGCCAATTTGTCCATGTCAGTATGACAGCCACATCTAATTTACTGTGCATAAACAGCCAGGCCGTCACAGGAGGTGAAAACCCTGTGGATCACAACCAACCAACCACTGAGCAGGGCCCTAGAGTGAGTCATCCCAGGGTCAGGCTCTCCAGAAGATGGGTTTATCTGGCAGGAGAATTCCTCTCTTCCCTCCACCCAGGGGAGCATGAGGTGCAAGTGAGATTGTCCTTTCAAGGCACTTTAGACAGGACAATTTTATAATCGTGTTTATCAGGCCATTGTTTAGGGGGACAAGGAATGATCCCTACCTTCTTAGACTCTGTAACTTAAAGAAAATAAGTTGAATGAACACATGCTCCCTATCTCTCCCCTGTTTAACCCACTCTATTATAGCATTCTTCATAGAGTCATATGGAGCTGCAGTAGCTGGAAACCTCTGAAGACTGGCAAAGGAATCAAGAACTGTGCCTAATGAACTGTATGCCAGTAGTAAGTTGGGGAATCGCGAAAGTCTCAATGGTGAAACCCTCTTTAGCTGCTCCTGTCAAGCCTCCAGAGGCTCTATTGAGTCAGGCTGGAGATTCTCAGACATGAGCAGACAGCAGCACGCCCTGCAGTGCATGCTAAACCCTGGAATGGCTGGACTCCACCCCAGCGGCTCTGAATTAGCAGCACTGGTAGCATAGAATTTCCATTTCTATTAAGTCCAACTCTTCGCAACTCCATGGACTGTAGCCCACCAGTCTCCTCTGTCTGTGGAATTATCCAGGCAAGAATACTGGAGTGGGTTGCCATTTCCTTCTCCAGAGGATCATCCTGACCCAAGGATCAAACCCAGGTCTCCTGCATTGCAGGTGGTTTCTTTACCATCTGAGCCAGGGAAGCCCATATTAACTCCCCAGGTGGTGCTGTTGCTGCTGATCTAAGGACCACACTTTGAGAACCAGTGAGCTAGGGACTCCCTGAGAGCAGCTGTGGGATTCAGAATGTAGAGACAAGCATCACCAGGTAAGTCACCCAATGTTCACTGTGAGAACAGAGCATCTTTGTTCCATACTTCAAATAGTTTCTTAAAGATTGATTCCTAGAAGTGAGATATATTGACCCAAAGGGTATGAACATCTTTATGGCTCTTGATAATTATTTCTAAATTTCTTTCCAAAAGGTTTGGGCTAATTTATGACAGCATTATCATGTATGAGTACTGAGTATCAGTACTTTCATTACCAAAACTATTATAATTATTACAACTTATTTCATCGGCAAAATGATAATGATTATGGTAATAATGATGTCATTTTAAAATGTATCCACTTATTTGATTGCTCTATATAGTAGAATATTGTTCCAAGTCTATATCACCATCTTGAGTATAAAAATTGGTGGCAAAAAAAGGAGATCTTAATCAGGCTACTTGTCCCTTAGGTACTAATTCCTACCTCTATCAAAGCTCCATGACCCCAGATTCTGTCTTGTTCTCCACTGCATCTTAAGCACCTAGTTGAAGACCTGCCACAGCAGATGCTCAATAAATGAATAAATTATAACTTCCCCTCCTTTGCTGGAGAAAAGTTATATACAATTGCTGCTTAAAAATAACACACTTTTCATTCCCCATCCCTTCTGTGCTCTTTGTTTAAAGGAATGAAAGTTTGATAGCATCTTGAATTTCCAACGTTAAGTGTGCACGGATGCCCCCATGCTTTTCCAATAAGCTAACAAGCATCTCTGAGCATCCACAGTAAGCAGGGCAGCAGAAGAGAGGCAAGCACCATGTCACCTGCGGCCAACCCCCACAGCATCTCTCCCTCTCCCAATCTCATTCTCTCGGATGTTTGTTTCCCACTGCTGCAGCTTTTCCCAACCCAGTTCCACTAGATTACAAGTGGATCAGAGCCTCCACTAGGCACGTTTCTCGCCAACGTGCTGCCAGGCAGCAGTGAGAGGAGGTGGAAACCAACTTGGTCCCCTTCCCTCGTGGTCTGTAAGAAACACAAGACTTGCCAGGGCCCTGGACCCCTGGAACGCCACAGCAGCTCCCGAGCAGCCAGGCTCCTGACGGAAGCTTCAGTCACTCCGATTCAAACTCAGAAGCAGGCAGAGCCTCTGTGGGGCTTGGCCTGGGGACTGAGGACTTTAATTTGATCTGAGTAATTCATACAGTGGCCCAAGTGTCCTCATTGGCCCTTTCACTTGGTCATGAATTATGAAATCAAAGGCAGACCCCAAAGACGTTGCAACTTTCGGGTTGGGGCTGTTAGCTCTGCCTGCCTTTCACTGTGGAGGCGGGGAACTAGGCTTCCGGGTCTTACTTGCAAACAGAGATGTACCACGATTCCCTCTGCCTCCAGTCAAAAAGCCAGCTGCCCCCTAGAACACAGTTGCAATAGACCTTTTCACATTCGTTTGTTACTACTCCCTGAGGGTGGTGGGGAGCTGACACACCCCACTTCTGCCCCATACCTTTGACCACACTCCATTCTCCAGTCCCTGCTTCCTCAGGCTGAGCCAGGAAGGCCCCCAGCCTCTCATCTTTTGAGTCCTAGTCACGCACCCAGTTCATTTGGTGCCCTATTTCCTGGGGTAAAACTTCCTAATAACCTCATCTCAGGGAGAACACCCTCCTCCCAACGAAAACAAACCGTGTCTGAAACACTCAGCCTCTTAAAACCAAATCCAGTCAACAATACCGTACATTTCAAGATACAAGATCGTACATTTCACATTCTATCTCCTCAAATAGAGTGCAGGATTGAAGCTTCAAATGTCTTTATTTCCCTCCCAGAGCCCCAGACGCAGTCGGGATTCAATAGCTGCAGAGAAAGTTTCTTTAATGAGAAGGAATCTTGCAGGCATTATCAGCTAACCTGTTATCAGCTAACTTTTACGTCCCTAACCACTCTGCAAACCAAACCACAGTTAGGCACAAACTTAATCTGACCCGAGGGCAGGGGTCCCCAACCTCCAGGCTACAGATCGGTACCTGCTGTCATATCAGTGGCGGCATTAAATAAGAAATAAAGTGTACAATAAACGTAATGGGCTTGAATCATCCTGAAACCATCCCCCACCCCTCAGTCCGTGGAGAAGTTTGTCTTCCATAAAAGCAGTCTCTGTGCCAAAGAGGTTGGGAACTGCTGCCACAGGGTACCCAACATGACCTGGGTGTGTACACACTCATCTGAATATCAGTGGCATCTTTGAAATCTGAACATAAAGGCTAGGGCCACTCTGGCAAAGGCGTTTCAGCATTTCTCTTGAAACAACCGTAATGGGCTTTCTAAAACCACCTCGTGTCACTTTGATTTTCCTCATATAAAACCCCTTCCCAAAGATTCCTGGAAATTCCGTTTCTTGTCTGGCTCCTGTTTTTGTGTCCATGTCAGTAACAAAGTTTGACAAGTGCTTGATCCAAGTGATGCTTTTATCTGTAACATCACATGCTGACTGCTTTCATCCTGTTGCTCTCAAACACCCACTGCCCATCAGATCTCTGTTCTCTTGCAATACCATGTACTGCTACCATGCTAGCAAGTTTCCAACCAACCTGTTTAACATGTTATCGATTTTAATTAACTCGAGAGAAAAAGGGTTGATAGATGTACATTTAACACGTATGCAATTGAAATGTATCTGCGTCACAGCTGCAGACTACATAACCATTTAAGGCTATCAAGAACTGCCTCATTACAGCCTGGATGGGAGGGAAGTTTGGGGGAGAATGGATACATGTATATGTATGGCTGAGTCCCTTCTCTGTTCACCCCAAACTATCACAAAATTGTTAGTCGGCTATACCCCAATACAAAACAAAAAGTTTTTTTAATTTATTTTAATTGGAGGCTAATTACTTTATAATATTGTAGTGGGTTTTGCCATACATTGACATGAATCAGCTTTGGGTTTACATGTGTTCCCCAAACTGAGCTCCCCTCCCACCTCCCTCCCCATCCCATCCCTCTGGGTCATCCCAGTGCACCAGCCCTGAGCACCCTGCCTCATGCATCGAACCTAGACTGGCAATCTGTTTCACATATGATAATATACATGTTTCAATGCTAGTTAAAAAAAAAAACAAAAACAAAATAAAATAAATAAAAATAAACGATACACTCTTCAAAAAAAAGAAAAAAGAATTGCCTCATTAATCCTACCAGTAACAGGTGGGATACATGATTTCTTTACCCACTAGCTAATTTAATCTTCAGAATTTTGCAGAAAAAAAAAGCTATACCTGTGGAGTCAGACAAAATGTAAACTATGCTTCTGTTTTCTCTCTTTCTCACAAGGCTAATGTTTACATTTATCTCTTGTGCTTCCACATTTTTTCAAACAAGCATGGAAGCATCTTCATAGATACACATGGTTCTAGAACTTTAAGAAAGGGCGACAAATAAGAGTGTGATGAAACCAGGTGTGGCAAAGTGCATTTTACAAAAACGGATTCAACAAAAATCTCCCATTCCACAAACTCTTCCACAGTATGACCTTGACATTCCCCCACCAGGAGTTAGGGTATGGCCCTCTTTTCCTTGCTTTCAACAAGGAAAGGCAATCCAGTTTCTACCTTATCTAGTGAAATGCTTGCACTTGAAGTCCTCAGCTACTATTTAAGAAAATTACCTGAGACAGCCACGCTGTGAGGAAACCCAAGCCATGTCTAAGACCAGCAATCCTAGCTGTCCTCTCGGTTCAAGCACAGACATATGGGTGAAAAGACCCTTGGATCCTCCCCAGCCTCTGAGTCTCCCCAGTTAAGGCCCCACACTCCACAGAGCAGATACATGCTGTCTCCACTGTGCTCTTTGGGGATTTCTGACCTGTGGAATCTACAACCTCCATAAAATGGCTGTCCCACTGCCCTAAATCTGGAGTCATCTGCTCTGCAGCAGTAGTACCAAAACACTTATTAACGGTAATTCACAGACTCACTTAACATGAAGACTTTCAATGTTAACCTGATTCCTTTGATATTCTAAGAGGCCCCAATAAAAAACCATCTTCCTATTGAAGCAGAATCAGCCTGCTGCTCTAGAAGTCAGAAAGCACACCTCTGATCCCAGCTCCTTCATGTAAGAGATGCATTACTTTGGGAACAACAATATCTGCATAAGGTTTTACCTTCTACAAAGGCCATTTCACATGTGTAATTCCATGTATTTTTTCCAAAAAACCCTGTGAAGGAGAACAAGCGTTCAATTCTCTCAACCTCAGTTTCCACACTGTAAAAAGAGGACAAGGTCTGCCCTAATGACTTCATAAAGGATTTTGTAAGGCTCAAATGAAAGTGAACACACATTTGAAAGGCAACAAACAAGGATTTGTCAGCTCGGGAGACAGAAATATCAACACAGGCACACTGTATCCATCTTTGTCAGGCATGCAGACTCACTGGCGACACAAACATATACTCTAACGTAGACATCATAGTCTTGCCACCCAGGAATAAATAAATTAGATGAAAAGAAATTCTAACCTGAGTAGAGAGGCTTCATTTTCCTGTTGGGGAGCTCACAGAGACTGCTGGACTCGACCAGCCCTCCTATCCAAGAGCTGAGGGAGCCTTTCAAATGGATCGCAGGTGGAGCCTCTGATTTTACACTGCTCCAGGCATGGTGATCATGTTCACCTGGCCATCTCAGGAACCCCAGAGCACAGAAACCGCTGCACCTGGCAACAGCCACGAGCGCAGGAAGTACTGGGAAGGCGAGAGAGCGAAAGGCAATGACTAGGAGAAAACCAATCCCAGTGACAAATTCTACATGCATCTTTTGCTCCATCTTTTTGGAACAAAGCTAAACAATGAGCTGTTTCATGCCATCAATAAGACTGATCTCTGAGACTGAGACGGGAGTGTCAAAATGAGGAAGATAAATGGCCTGAGAGCATTTAATGTTCACCTGTGGGTCTATAGCTCAGCTTGGAGAGAGCACAGAACATGGTACCAGGAGTCTGAAGACCACAGGTTATCACTCCAGCTCTGCCACCAACTAATTGTGAATAAGTCACTAACAGACCACGAGCTCCTTGAGACCACAACTGTGTCTTGCCCATCACGCTACCCCTTCCACTAGCATGACTGGCCTATAGAAGATGCCCAAGAAATGTTTATTCAATCAATGAGTGAGATTCACTAACTTCACAAATGTGCACATGCTGTAGCATAGGAAATACTGTCAATAATATTGAAATACCTTTGTATAGTAACAGATAGTAACTAGACTAAGCATGGTGATCATTTCACCGTTTATGAAAGTAGCAGATCACTATGTGGCACACCTGAAACTAATATATTTATTAATCAATTATGTGTCCATTAAAAAATGCAGTAGCTGAGAGTGTGGATTCTACAATCAGACAGACTAAATTCAAACTCCATCATTTGTCATCAGTTACTCACTTCTGTTTCAGTTTCCTCATCTGGAAAATAGGGACAATAACATCCCCTTCTATAGCTCCTGACGTTCTTCTCATTCCTCTCCCTCCATGTCCCCTGGCAGAGTAGAGATTCTAGCTAAAGTGAGTCTCCCACCTTAAACACCTGTGTCTCTTTTGTCTCTGCTGGAAGCCTGGTTCTTGTACCAGAAGAGTCTGCTCTGCAGAGGCAGAGGCAATCCCAAAGTGCTAGAGAATGATGCCAACGCGGAGTCTATGGATAAATGGTCCAGTCTCCCTGGGGTCTGGTCGGGCAGATCTGACCTGTGTTTCCAGCAGGACTGAGGTCCAGTAACATACTCATTAACACACCCTTTCCTGGTTTTTCTACCTCTCACTTGTCCTCCCTCCTCTGCATTGCAAAAAACTCAATTGGGCTTTCCAAATAAACTACCTGCACTCAAGGCCTTGTCTCAGAATTTTCACTGGGGGTGTTACAAATTGAACTGTGTCTTCCCCAATTCATATGTTGAAGCCCAAACCCCCAGTACCTCAGAATGTGACTGTACTTACAGGTAGGGTCACCAAGGAGGTGAGTGAGTTCGACTGAGGCCGTTAGACGTGCTTGTGCTTAGTAGCTAAGCCACGTTTGACTCTTTGCAACCCTGGGGACTGCAGCCCGCCAGGCTCCTCTGTCCATGGGATTCTCCAGGCAGGAATACTGGAGTGGGTTGCCATGTCTTCCTCCAGGGGATCTTCCTGACCCAGGGATAGAACTTGCGTCTCCTGTGTCTCCTGCATTGAAGGCAGATTCTTAACCNGGACTGCAGCCCGCCAGGCTCCTCTGTCCATGGGATTCTCCAGGCAGGAATACTGGAGTGGGTTGCCATGTCATCCTCCAGGGGATCTTCCTGACCCAGGGATAGAACTTGCGTCTCCTGTGTCTCCTGCATTGAAGGCAGATTCTTAACCCACTGGGCCATCAAGGCTTTAGGGTGGGCCCTAATCCATTCTGACCAGTGTCTTTACACAAAGAGAAACTTTAAACAAAGAGGCACCAGGGATGTGCACACACAGAGAAAGGATGTGTTGGAACACAGCATGAAGGTAGTCATATGCCAGCCAAGGAGAAAGGCTTCAGGAGAAACCAAACCTGCTGACACCTTGACTTTGACCTCAAGCCTCCAGAACTGTCAGATCTGTTGTTTAAGCCACCCAGTCTATGGTATTTTGTTATAGAAGACCCAGCAAATGAATATAGGGGGAACCCCCAAATAAGATACCACCTCATGAAGTTATCATGAAGAATAAATATGACAATATGTCCATTGTACCCCAGCTCATGCCTGGAGTAACTCTCAAGGCCTGGCAGCTATCACCATGGTTGCTAGTGGTGATGAAAGAAGTAGGAATAGCTGTATCACCCTGATGACCATCTATGAAATAACCATTGCTCTGCTACGATTCCTCAAAGGGCAGTTGTGAAGCAGAAAGAAGAGAGTAGACGTGGGAAGAAGTTATGTGTTTAATATTCACTCACTTTGGACATCCCTGGTGGTCCAGTGATTAAGAGTCTTTGCTTCCACTACAGAGGACACAGGTTTGATCCCTGGCCAAGGAACTAAGATCCTGCATCCCACATACTGCAGAGAGGCCAAAAAAGGAAGAAAAAAAACAGTCACCCACTTTTTCATTCAATGAACTTCTATCAGGATCAACCCTAGGCACTGGGCCGGGTGCTAGAACTATATAGCTCTGCAATGCCCTGTACTGTGGGATCTTAGTCACGTGTTGCTCTTTTTAAATTTGAATTATTTAAAATAAAATGCTATTTAAAATTCAGTTTCTATCATGTGTCACATTTCAAGTGCCCAAGAGCACCTGTTGGCGACTGTACTGAAGAGCAGAAAAAATATTTCCAACACTGAAGAAAATTCTATTGAACAGAACTGGTAGAGAGGGGGGAAAAATAAATTTGTACTCTCAATAATTTTTGCTGCTGCTGCTGCTGCTGCTAAGTCACTTCAGTCGTGTCCGACTCTGTGTGACCAGTACTGTGGGATCTTAGTCACGTGTTGCTCTTTTTAAATTTGAATTATTTAAAATAAAATGCTATTTAAAATTCAGTTTCTATCATGTGTCACATTTCAAGTGCCCAAGAGCACCTATTGGCGACTGTACTGAAGAGCAGAAAAAATATTTCCAACACTGAAGAAAATTCTATTGAACAGAACTGGTAGAGAGGGGGGAAAAATAAATTTGTACTCTCAATAATTTTTGCTGCTGCTGCTGCTGCTGCTAAGTCACTTCAGTCGTGTCCGACTCTGTGTGACCCCATAGACGGCAGCCCACCAGGCCCCCCCGTCCCTAGGATTTTCCAGGCAAGAACACTGGAGTGGGTTGCCATTTCCTTCTCCAGTGCATGAAAGTGAAAAGTGAAAAGCGCTCAGTCATGTCTGACTCTTAGCGACCCCATGGACTGCAGCCTACCAGGCTCCTCCATCCATGGGATTTGCCAGGCAAGAGTACTGGAGTGGGATGCCATTGCCTTTTCCCTCACTAATTCTTAATTAATTACAAATTTAATCTGATAATGATGACTTCTGGAAATGGACTCTAATGTCCACTCCGTGGGAGGTTAGTCTTCGCTTCTGAAGAACAGTAAAGTGATTCCAGATCTCCAAGTTCTGAGAATAGGTGGTGTCTATTCAAGTCATTGCCCATAAGAGCAAGGACTTTCTTTCTTTCCTATAATGTGACTGAATGCCTACTCTGTGAGAGTGACAATGCTGAGAGCAGCAGAGCCCACAGAGATGGAAAAGCCACAGATTCCAATTTTAAGCTTATAGTTTCATATTAGGAATAATAGATTCAGTGTATAGAAGAGTGAAAAAATTTCACATGAGAAGTGACCATTCTAACAACAGCTAGCATGGGCGGGCACGTAGCATGTGCCAGCCTGGAGCCAAGAGTTTTATAGACATGTTCTCATCACATTGTAATCATCACCCTGGTAGGTACACTGTTATCTTCATTTTACAGAAAAGGAAATGAAGCACAAAGAGAAAAGGACTGTGCCTGGAGTCATGCCATTTGTAAGTGGTGAACCCAGGCAGGCGGACCCAGGGCAGAGCTCTGCATCCCTACTAGTTAGGATGGTGTCAGCATGTCATGGTGGAATGCCAATACACCTGAAATCATGGGAGGAGCCACTTGGAAAAACAAAAGCTTGTGCCCTCCTCCTACACACCTGTCTTAGTTTGGGTTTCCTCCAAGGCCAAGTGAGTGCCAAGGACTAGGGTGCAAGAGTTTTATTTGGCAGAGGAACTCAGGAAGCAGGAATGAGGGAGGGGGGCGGATGGGATGCAGAAAGAAGAAAATCAGAGTACATGACCAGGAGAACTTTTGCTGTGAGCAACAGAGAGCCATTTCCACACACACGGGATGCCTCCCACAGGGCCCCCCTAAAAGACAGAAGACTTTAGCTGCCAACGTTTAGCCAACAGTTCCCAGCCCTCATGGGCTACGGATTTCCCCAGGAGAGTTACCATTACCTGGCTTCTGGTCTTCCCTGTATAGCCATGCAAGTCTTATGACCTCAAAAAGGACCTGAGGCAGAATACAGAAAGATTCACATCCCAGCCTTGCATATATCCAGCACAAGGTGGCCTATAACCGCCCATGCAGCTGCTGCCAATTCACAGGGAGGGGAGGGGAGTGGATGTAACCTGGGCATCAGGGCATCTACTGTATCACTCAGATTTCTCCTCTTTGGTCTCATTCCATTGATTTTTTTCAGGATTTGTGGCCTAGGAATTAGGGATGCCTTGGCTAAAATAGGACACCAGCTGTACCCTCACGGAGGTTACAGCCCAGTGGGAATTCATTTCTGACCAGTTTTCAAACTGGTCAAACCTCCCAGGGTCTAGCAAAGTTCTTGAAGACCACCCACTGCTGTGGAAGCCACTGAGTTCCTTTTCTGGTTACACAACTGCTTTCATAAAAACTGGCTGTGTCCCAGCAACTACTAAGCATTTTCCTCCTAAACTTTAGTTGGAAGAATTTCATTACTTTAACCTCATTTCAACCAGCAGAAAACATCGTGCACTTTTCCACTGGGCCCAAAACATTACTCAGAAAGAAATGAAGATGAGGGCAAGGAGGGAAAACCACAGAGCCAATATCATTAGGATCGTCTGTTTCACAGCCAGGCTGCCTACATTGTCATTTCATCTTTGTGCATATTTACCCAAGGCCCTTCCATTCCACCCTGATTTCCAAAGTTTGAAGGTTTTTTGAGGAAAGAAAAAAGGAGAGAAGAAAACCCACTTCATTAAAGTCTAAGGTTTTCACTCAAAGTTTGGCAACTTCTCCATATAGATGAACTCCAGGGGTGAAACTTCTCATGTGATGTAATACATTGTTTTAAAGGGGGTCGGGGGAAATTCTAAACAAGACAGGCAAATTAAAGCACTGAATTAGAACCAACTTCTGTTGAGAGAGAGTAACTTTAGAAAGTCCTTCCAAAGGGAGCTGTGATTTGAAGCATTTTGCAGAAGGTAATTAGTGACCAGGTGACTCAGTGGTAAAGAGTCCACCTGCCAAAGCGAGAGCTGCAAAAGACGCAGGTTCAATCCCTGGGTTGGGAAGATCCCCTGGAAGAGGGAATGGCAACCCATTCCAGACAGTGTTCTTGCCTAGAAAACCCCATGGACAGAGGAACCTGGTGGGCTCCAGTCTATGGGGTCACAAAAGAGTTCACGACTGAACACCTAAATGATAGTAACGATTAGTGACCGCTGAAATACAAGGAGGTGGGAAGTGCAGTGTGCCGCAAAGGTCTCAGGGAAAGATGCTGAATGTGGTTGTGTCCACACTCAAGAATTTCCAACTGTCATATTGATTTCTATAGTACATTTCTGACAATAGCCCATTGGTCAGTTTCCACTCCTATCACTACACCATTAGCCAGGTTAAAGCCATCGTTCTGAGATTTGTGCTAAAGAGACCACCATTTATAAATTAGCTCTATATGCCCTCAGGTTATTTTGTTCCATTGTTAAGACTGTTAACCTGCAACATCACTTTACGGCCGCTGACCTCCATGAAGGTGAGGAGGAAGGTGGATCAGTGGACTCAGTTCTCAGTTCCGAAAAGATGTGTGCCTTACCATGTCGGGTCAGGACACGATAGCTCTCTCCTTCTCTTTTCAATACTGTCCTTCTCTTTCCTTCTGTCTTATTTTAGTAAAGTCCAACAAAATGGTGTGAAATAGAAGCCATAAAAATGGTTATTCTTTCACATTTCATAACTAATGTTTTTGAAATTTCATCATCAAGTATGACATTTGATATGGGACTTTATGGCTCAGCTGGTAAAGAATCTCCCTGCAAAGCAGGAGACCTGGGTTTGATCCCTGGGTTGGGAAGATTCCCCTGAAGAAGAGAAAGGCTACCCACTCCAGTATTCTGGCCTGGAGAATTCCATGGACTAAATAGTCCATGTAGTCGCAAAGAATCAGACACGACTGGGTGATTTTCACTTTGGGAGATTAGATATATCATATCTAAGAAAAGCACCTATACCAGTTTTACTGGGGTTCTTTTCTAAACATATGTGAAGTGTTGGATTTTGTGAAAGTTTCATGATTTTTTTCTGTGTATTCATCTATAATTCTGCACAGGTTATAGATCAGTATCAAGTCCAGAGAACTCTAACTGATATTTGGTCCTCAAGGCCTTTTACATTTCTAATCAGAGATTGGAAATTGGGGTTTGGGACTTGCAATGAGAATGCTTATTAAAAGCATAGTATTTGTTCACTTCAAATACACACTTCCTATTATCATATCAGGATGTTGTAAAGGAGAAAAAGACTGAGACTTTTGTGAAATTTCCTCCTGTACTCCATATGGCTTTAAGTAACATTTCACCATAGCAAGAAGGTCTTGTTTATTTTTATATGTTCAGTTGATAAAAATAAAAGCAGAAAAATAAACCTTCCCCCTTCTTGGCCCTTCATTGGGCAAGGTCAGTGTTATAGACATTGTGATAAAATTAGACTGTACTTGGTTTCATCTCCTAATACACTCCAAACCTCTTGAAAACCCCCTGCAGACTAGAAACCATTCAGCCTCAGAAACCAATAACCAATTAGATATACTGGAATTCACCTCTCTTCCCCTGGTGCCTCCAGTTCAAGAAATATGGAGCCAACCCATCTCTGGGGAAAAAAAGGGGGGATTTTTAGAAGTTTTAAGGACACAGGCTTAATTCTCCTGATGGTTCCAAACCACAAATACTTTCCTACATGCGTCGCTCATGTCTGATGGGCTCAGGGAAAAATAGTTTCCACTCCTCGTGGCTCTGGGTGGTGGAGGTCCCAGTCCTAGTTCTCACTTTGTCACTTCATTTCTCTTGACCTTACTTTCCTCTTCAGTAATGAAAAACAACTGAACCCTACAATGCACTGATATCCGAGCACTATTTCTAGGAATTGTGGCATACTGATGGCTTTCACCTCTCTTCTAGTCTCTCCTAGTCTCTCCCACCTAAGGATGTCTGACGTGTCCATCTAGCCAGGCTGAACCACACGAAGGGCACAAGGACAATGGAGAAGTCACGACATTATTTCTTTGACAAGTGAAGGAATGCACTCAAAGTGCTTTATGCAAAACAGCCTGGTGTCACTGAAAGTGCAGGCAGTAGGGAGTCTGCACGCACAACTGGATCCAAGTACGCCAAGAACTGTGCAGGGCCGAGCCCCTCTGCTCTTTTCCCTGCCTCTTGGCTCCCCTTCAGGTTGGCTGCATCCTCCGGCAGGCCTTCTACGCTGACTCTAGCCTGCACTAGCCTCTCGGTAGAAAGGGATTGTCTTTTTGCCAAGAGCTCCACCCAGCGCCCTGCGGAGGCTCTCCTTTCTGCTTGTGCCGCGTACTTTGTGGCTTCTCTGATAGCTCAGCAGTTGAGAATCCACCTGCCAAGGGGGAGACGTGGGTTCAATCCCTGGGCCAGGAAGATCCCCTGGAAAAGGAATGGCAATGCACTCCAGTGTTCTTGCCTGGGAAATCTCACGGACAGAGGAGTCTGGTGGGCTACAGTCCTTGGGGTCGCAAGAGTTGGACAGGTCTTAGTGGGTAAACCGCCATCACCATATATTCCCTATCAGTCAGGGACTGGATAGGAAATAGTTCACTTTTATTGGATAATTTGGAGGAGAGTTTAATTAAGGGACCATTCTAAAATAACTAAGCAGTATGTAGGGAAACCACAGGGGCCGGAGGCACTCTGGGGCCACATGCTGGGGTTTATTATCTGTAGGTCTGGAAGAAGAAAGAGCTGCCAGGAGCTGAAACCTCTAGTGGAGGGCTGCAGCAAGTAAAGGCCAAGGTGTGGCTTCCTCTTGCTCTCCTTCCTCTGCTCTCTTGCCTCTGTTTGGAAACAGCAGAATCCAACTAGTCAGAAGATAGAGGAGCTCACCAGTGAAGTCCATGGCCAAACTCTTGAGGTGCAGCAGAGTAGAGATGGATGGAGAGAGAATTCAAGACCAAATGGAAGACATCCGTATCTATCTCACACTCACTCCAGAACCAGTCCTCGTGGCCAGGGGAAAGTCCTTATACCTGGGTCCATGGCCGTCCCTTGAGCTGAGGGCGAGTTCAGGCTTCTCTCAAAGAAATGAACTGGGAGCACACGCCTGCGTGTGTGTGTGCATGTGCACTCATGTGTGTATACACTTCCCCCACAGACCTCAAAATGCATCACCAGCAAAAGGGGGAAAGGATTCAGGGATGGCAAAAAATAGCAGGAGACAGCCGCAGGGCAAGTGTATTTTTCCTGGACTTGTTCCAGCTAATCTTAGAGACACATCAGTATTTTTGGCCTTTACCCTGGAGGCCTGATGAGTGTGTGCTAAGTCACTTCCGTCGTGTCTGACTCTCTGTGACTCTATGGACTGTAGCTCGCCAGACTCCTCTGCCCATGGGATTCTCCAGGCAAGAATACTCAAGTGGGTTGCTGTGCCCTCCTCCAAGGGATCTTCCCAACCCAGGGATCAGGCCCGCATCTCTTATGTCTCCTGCATTGGCAGTCGTTTTCTTTACCACTAGTGCCATCTGGGAAGCCCTGCAAGCCTGGAGTGAGGCTCACTTAGCAGAGGTGATCTTGGCAGCTGAGGGTGAGCCTTCTCACCTTACATGGACTTGGTCTTGGTCTCCAGCTAAATGTCCATTCCCCCATGCAAAATTCCCTGGAAAACACACCATACATACTGACAGCCTGGCCAAACTGATGGCTCCATTTGAACTGATTGTCTGCGCTCCACAACTACCTCCAAACCTTGTTCATTCCAAGCCCATAGGTGCCAGCCTTCTTCCTATCACTCCATACCCCATCCCAGTTCTTTCTCTGCATATCCTAGACCTGGATAATAGCCTTCATCTCAGTTTTCCATTCTACGTACTACTTCCTGTTTCAGACACTCAGATACAGAATCCCAGTGAGATTAATAAAGTCAAATAAGGCCTTTTTTTTTTTAGCCAATTGCCCTAGGAGACTATTCTGCTGCTGCTACAAGATGGAATTCCAGGGACTCCAACTCCAAACAGCCTGCCCACCTCCATACACACATACAACAGGATTATGCCCTTTCTCAGGGTTCAGAAGACAACATCATCACAGCCTACACAGTGGTCACTTGGCAAGGAAATATGTTGATACAGTGGTAGTAGAGCAGTGACAGGAGAGGAAGAACAAAGAAGGAGGGAGAGCAGAGCCTGGGGAGAACTACTCAGTGTAATTCTGAGCTCTGCAGAGGTAGGACCTTCAGACTCTACGCCAAAGAGGTCTTCTGAACCTTTCCAGCTTCAACCCCATCATTCTCCTCATTCTTTCTCCGTTCCTCAGGAGAGAGGAATAACCGGTACTTATGCTCTTAAAGTGACCAGCAAAATGGAGCTACCCTTTTTCAGGAAGACAGCAAAATGCCTGTGATGGTTTATAAGACACACTGAGTGTGTATCTTCACTAGAGTCATAAATATTCTATTGTCTCAGGAGGGAGATTTATTGTTCACCATACTTGTTGCTATGGCAGCTGAATGGTTCTCATAACTGGAAAGAGCAAGTCATTGGCATGTTGGGTCTTCTTTTTTCAGGGCCAGTAGCAATTTTCTGTTCTTTCCCAAGGATTTTTTTTTTTTCTTCTTGGCCATTATAGGCCTCCCTCAGGCTGCTTCTGGAGCAGTTGATCCTTACTAAGTTCGGGAGGCTCTGTGACCTTGGGCAGGCGAGCTCACCATGCTTGGCTCAGCCACTTTATGATGAAGGGAAAATAATCAGCCCCACATCTCAGGGCAATTCAGAAGATTAGTGAGATAATGCAAGTAAGTGCAGAACACTGCTTGGCATTAGAAAGTGCTGGCTCTTTCTATTGAAAAGGAAAATATGAGTTAAGGGTGTTTTCTAATAGGCAGCAGGAATTCAGATGGGGTATGGACGTGAGTTTGGGTGAACTCCGGGAGTTGGTGATGGACAGGGAGGCCTGGCGTGCTGCAATTCATGGGGTCATGGAGAGTCGGATACAACTGAGTGACTGAACTGAACTGAACTGAGGCTGAGAAGGTTCTGAAAGCTAGATATGAGAACACAGGGGAGAGTAATTCCTCTACCCCCATCACATCTGCTTCTTTATCTTGTATCTCTGGTANGCAATTCATGGGGTCATGGAGAGTCGGATACAACTGAGTGACTGAACTGAACTGAACTGAGGCTGAGAAGGTTCTGAAAGCTAGATATGAGAACACAGGGGAGAGTAATTCCTCTACCCCCATCACATCTGCTTCTTTATCTTGTATCTCTGGTAATGCTGGTTTTGTGACACAATCATTCTTTCTAGAACTTCCCCAGTGGCTCAGATGGTAAAGAATCTTTCTGCAATACAGGACACCAGGGTTCGATCCCTGGGTTGGGAAGATCTGCTGGAGGAGGAAATGGCAACCCACTCCAATATTCTTGCCTGGAGAAGCCCATGGACAGAGGAGCCTGGTGGGCAAAAGTGTCGGACACAACTGAGTGACTAATACTTGCACTTTCACTTTCATCCTTGTCTGTTCCCTTCAGGAGGACTGCAGTGATAGCAGTGGATGCCCTGAGGACAAGGACCATCTCTCTAATGCCCCAAAGCCACCTGTGTTTTGCACATAGAAAGTGCTCAGGAAGTATGTGGTGGCTGACACCTGCAGGAGGATGAGGGCATCCCAAGCAGAAAAGGCTGACAAACACCTGGAGGTGGGAATTTACATGAAGATTCTCGACTCGCAGAGAAAACTTCCCCCAGTCTCCCTATGTNGCAGCCTACCAGGCTCCTCCATCCATGGGATTTGCCAGGCAAGAGTACTGGAGTGGGATGCCATTGCCTTTTCCCTCACTAATTCTTAATTAATTACAAATTTAATCTGATAATGATGACTTCTGGAAATGGACTCTAATGTCCACTCCGTGGGAGGTTAGTCTTCGCTTCTGAAGAACAGTAAAGTGATTCCAGATCTCCAAGTTCTGAGAATAGGTGGTGTCTATTCAAGTCATTGCCCATAAGAGCAAGGACTTTCTTTCTTTCCTATAATGTGACTGAATGCCTACTCTGTGAGAGTGACAATGCTGAGAGCAGCAGAGCCCACAGAGATGGAAAAGCCACAGATTCCAATCTTAAGCTTATAGTTTCATATTAGGAATAATAGATTCAGTGTATAGAAGAGTGAAAAAATTTCACATGAGAAGTGACCATTCTAACAACAGCTAGCATGGGCGGGCACGTAGCATGTGCCAGCCTGGAGCCAAGAGTTTTATAGACATGTTCTCATCACATTGTAATCATCACCCTGGTAGGTACACTGTTATCTTCATTTTACAGAAAAGGAAATGAAGCACAAAGAGAAAAGGACTGTGCCTGGAGTCATGCCATTTGTAAGTGGTGAACCCAGGCAGGCGGACCCAGGGCAGAGCTCTGCATCCCTACTAGTTAGGATGGCGTCAGC
This sequence comes from Oreotragus oreotragus, assembly GCA_006410675.1. Lineage (NCBI taxonomy): Eukaryota > Metazoa > Chordata > Mammalia > Artiodactyla > Bovidae > Oreotragus > Oreotragus oreotragus. The sequence goes on along the minus strand of SJYX01000274.1, from coordinate 334,486 downwards.
ATGTCATGGTGGAATGCCAATACACCTGAAATCATGGGAGGAGCCACTTGGAAAAACAAAAGCTTGTGCCCTCCTCCTACACACCTGTCTTAGTTTGGGTTTCCTCCAAGGCCAAGTGAGTGCCAAGGACTAGGGTGCAAGAGTTTTATTTGGCAGAGGAACTCAGGAAGCAGGAATGAGGGAGGGGGGCGGATGGGATGCAGAAAGAANGGGAGGAGCCACTTGGAAAAACAAAAGCTTGTGCCCTCCTCCTACACACCTGTCTTAGTTTGGGTTTCCTCCAAGGCCAAGTGAGTGCCAAGGACTAGGGTGCAAGAGTTTTATTTGGCAGAGGAACTCAGGAAGCAGGAATGAGGGAGGGGGGCGGATGGGATGCAGAAAGAAGAAAATCAGAGTACATGACCAGGAGAACTTTTGCTGTGAGCAACAGAGAGCCATTTCCACACACACGGGATGCCTCCCACAGGGCCCCCCTAAAAGACAGAAGACTTTAGCTGCCAACGTTTAGCCAACAGTTCCCAGCCCTCATGGGCTACGGATTTCCCCAGGAGAGTTACCATTACCTGGCTTCTGGTCTTCCCTGTATAGCCATGCAAGTCTTATGACCTCAAAAAGGACCTGAGGCAGAATACAGAAAGATTCACATCCCAGCCTTGCATATATCCAGCACAAGGTGGCCTATAACCGCCCATGCAGCTGCTGCCAATTCACAGGGAGGGGAGGGGAGTGGATGTAACCTGGGCATCAGGGCATCTACTGTATCACTCAGATTTCTCCTCTCTGGTCTCATTCCATTGATTTTTTTCAGGATTTGTGGCCTAGGAATTAGGGATGCCTTGGCTAAAATAGGACACCAGCTGTACCCTCACGGAGGTTACAGCCCAGTGGGAATTCATTTCTGACCAGTTTTCAAACTGGTCAAACCTCCCAGGGTCTAGCAAAGTTCTTGAAGACCACCCACTGCTGTGGAAGCCACTGAGTTCCTTTTCTGGTTACACAACTGCTTTCATAAAAACTGGCTGTGTCCCAGCAACTACTAAGCATTTTCCTCCTAAACTTTAGTTGGAAGAATTTCATTACTTTAACCTCATTTCAACCAGCAGAAAACATCGTGCACTTTTCCACTGGGCCCAAAACATTACTCAGAAAGAAATGAAGATGAGGGCAAGGAGGGAAAACCACAGAGCCAATATCATTAGGATCGTCTGTTTCACAGCCAGGCTGCCTACATTGTCATTTCATCTTTGTGCATATTTACCCAAGGCCCTTCCATTCCACCCTGATTTCCAAAGTTTGAAGGTTTTTTGAGGAAAGAAAAAAGGAAAAAAGAAAACCCACTTCATTAAAGTCTAAGGTTTTCACTCAAAGTTTGGCAACTTCTCCATATAGATGAACTCCAGGGGTGAAACTTCTCATGTGATGTAATACATTGTTTTAAAGGGGGTCGGGGGAAATTCTAAACAAGACAGGCAAATTAAAGCACTGAATTAGAACCAACTTCTGTTGAGAGAGAGTAACTTTAGAAAGTCCTTCCAAAGGGAGCTGTGATTTGAAGCATTTTGCAGAAGGTAATTAGTGACCAGGTGACTCAGTGGTAAAGAGTCCACCTGCCAAAGCGAGAGCTGCAAAAGACGCAGGTTCAATCCCTGGGTTGGGAAGATCCCCTGGAAGAGGGAATGGCAACCCATTCCAGACAGTGTTCTTGCCTAGAAAACCCCATGGACAGAGGAACCTGGTGGGCTCCAGTCTATGGGGTCACAAAAGAGTTCACGACTTATGTAATACATTGTTTTAAAGGGGGTCGGGGGAAATTCTAAACAAGACAGGCAAATTAAAGCACTGAATTAGAACCAACTTCTGTTGAGAGAGAGTAACTTTAGAAAGTCCTTCCAAAGGGAGCTGTGATTTGAAGCATTTTGCAGAAGGTAATTAGTGACCAGGTGACTCAGTGGTAAAGAGTCCACCTGCCAAAGCGAGAGCTGCAAAAGACGCAGGTTCAATCCCTGGGTTGGGAAGATCCCCTGGAAGAGGGAATGGCAACCCATTCCAGACAGTGTTCTTGCCTAGAAAACCCCATGGACAGAGGAACCTGGTGGGCTCCAGTCTATGGGGTCACAAAAGAGTTCACGACTGAACACCTAAATGATAGTAACGATTAGTGACCGCTGAAATACAAGGAGGTGGGAAGTGCAGTGTGCCGCAAAGGTCTCAGGGAAAGATGCTGAATGTGGTTGTGTCCACACTCAAGAATTTCCAACTGTCATATTGATTTCTATAGTACATTTCTGACAATAGCCCATTGGTCAGTTTCCACTCCTATCACTACACCATTAGCCAGGTTAAAGCCATCGTTCTGAGATTTGTGCTAAAGAGACCACCATTTATAAATTAGCTCTATATGCCCTCAGGTTATTTTGTTCCATTGTTAAGACTGTTAACCTGCAACATCACTTTACGGCCGCTGACCTCCATGAAGGTGAGGAGGAAGGTGGATCAGTGGACTCAGTTCTCAGTTCCGAAAAGATGTGTGCCTTACCATGTCGGGTCAGGACACGATAGCTCTCTCCTTCTCTTTTCAATACTGTCCTTCTCTTTCCTTCTGTCTTATTTTAGTAAAGTCCAACAAAATGGTGTGAAATAGAAGCCATAAAAATGGTTATTCTTTCACATTTCATAACTAATGTTTTTGAAATTTCATCATCAAGTATGACATTTGATATGGGACTTTATGGCTCAGCTGGTAAAGAATCTCCCTGCAAAGCAGGAGACCTGGGTTTGATCCCTGGGTTGGGAAGATTCCCCTGAAGAAGAGAAAGGCTACCCACTCCAGTATTCTGGCCTGGAGAATTCCATGGACTAAATAGTCCATGTAGTCGCAAAGAATCAGACACGACTGGGTGATTTTCACTTTGGGAGATTAGATATATCATATCTAAGAAAAGCACCTATACCAGTTTTACTGGGGTTCTTTTCTAAACATATGTGAAGTGTTGGATTTTGTGAAAGTTTCATGATTTTTTTCTGTGTATTCATCTATAATTCTGCACAGGTTATAGATCAGTATCAAGTCCAGAGAACTCTAACTGATATTTGGTCCTCAAGGCCTTTTACATTTCTAATCAGAGATTGGAAATTGGGGTTTGGGACTTGCAATGAGAATGCTTATTAAAAGCATAGTATTTGTTCACTTCAAATACACACTTCCTATTATCATATCAGGATGTTGTAAAGGAGAAAAAGACTGAGACTTTTGTGAAATTTCCTCCTGTACTCCATATGGCTTTAAGTAACATTTCACCATAGCAAGAAGGTCTTGTTTATTTTTATATGTTCAGTTGATAAAAATAAAAGCAGAAAAATAAACCTTCCCCCTTCTTGGCCCTTCATTGGGCAAGGTCAGTGTTATAGACATTGTGATAAAATTAGACTGTACTTGGTTTCATCTCCTAACGCACTCCAAACCTCTTGAAAACCCCCTGCAGACTAGAAACCATTCAGCCTCAGAAACCAATAACCAATTAGATATACTGGAATTCACCTCTCTTCCCCTGGTGCCTTCAGTTCAAGAAATATGGAGCCAACCCATCTCTGGGGAAAAAAAGGGGGGATTTTTAGAAGTTTTAAGGACACAGGCTTAATTCTCCTGATGGTTCCAAACCACAAATACTTTCCTATATGCGTCGCTCATGTCTGATGGGCTCAGGGAAAAATAGTTTCCACTCCTCGTGGCTCTGGGTGGTGGAGGTCCCAGTCCTAGTTCTCACTTTGTCACTTCATTTCTCTTGACCTTACTTTCCTCTTCAGTAATGAAAAACAACTGAACCCTACAATGCACTGATATCCGAGCACTATTTCTAGGAATTGTGGCATACTGATGGCTTTCACCTCTCTTCTAGTCTCTCCTAGTCTCTCCCACCTAAGGATGTCTGACGTGTCCATCTAGCCAGGCTGAACCACACGAAGGACACAAGGACAATGGAGAAGTCACGACATTATTTCTTTGACAAGTGAAGGAATGCACTCAAAGTGCTTTATGCAAAACAGCCTGGTGTCACTGAAAGTGCAGGCAGTAGGGAGTCTTCACGCACAACTGGATCCAAGTACGCCAAGAACTGTGCAGGGCCGAGCCCCTCTGCTCTTTTCCCTGCCTCTTGGCTCCCCTTCAGGTTGGCTGCATCCTCCGGCAGGCCTTCTACGCTGACTCTAGCCTGCACTAGCCTCTCGGTAGAAAGGGATTGTCTTTTTGCCAAGAGCTCCACCCAGCGCCCTGCGGAGGCTCTCCTTTCTGCTTGTGCCGCGTACTTTGTGGCTTCTCTGATAGCTCAGCAGTTGAGAATCCACCTGCCAAGCGGGAGACGTGGGTTCAATCCCTGGGCCAGGAAGATCCCCTGGAAAAGGAATGGCAATGCACTCCAGTGTTCTTGCCTGGGAAATCTCATGGACAGAGGAGTCTGGTGGGCTACAGTCCTTGGGGTCGCAAGAGTTGGACAGGTCTTAGTGGGTAAACCGCCATCACCATATATTCCCTATCAGTCAGGGACTGGATAGGAAATAGTTCACTTTTATTGGATAATTTGGAGGAGAGTTTAATTAAGGGACCATTCTAAAATAACTAAGCAGTATGTAGGGAAACCACAGGGGCCGGAGGCACTCTGGGGCCACATGCTGGGGTTTATTATCTGTAGGTCTGGAAGAAGAAAGAGCTGCCAGGAGCTGAAACCTCTAGTGGAGGGCTGCAGCAAGTAAAGGCCAAGGTGTGGCTTCCTCTTGCTCTCCTTCCTCTGCTCTCTTGCCTCTGTTTGGAAACAGCAGAATCCAACTAGTCAGAAGATAGAGGAGCTCACCAGTGAAGTCCATGGCCAAACTCTTGAGGTGCAGCAGAGTAGAGATGGATGGAGAGAGAATTCAAGACCAAATGGAAGACATCCGTATCTATCTCACACTCACTCCAGAACCAGTCCTCGTGGCCAGGGGAAAGTCCTTATACCTGGGTCCATGGCCGTCCCTTGAGCTGAGGGCGAGTTCAGGCTTCTCTCAAAGAAATGAACTGGGAGCACACGCCTGCGTGTGTGTGTGCATGTGCACTCATGTGTGTATACACTTCCCCCACAGACCTCAAAATGCATCACCAGCAAAAGGGGGAAAGGATTCAGGGATGGCAAAAAATAGCAGGAGACAGCCGCAGGGCAAGTGTATTTTTCCTGGACTTGTTCCAGCTAATCTTAGAGACACATCAGTATTTTTGGCCTTTACCCTGGAGGCCTGATGAGTGTGTGCTAAGTCACTTCCGTCGTGTCTGACTCTCTGTGACTCTATGGACTGTAGCTCGCCAGACTCCTCTGCCCATGGGATTCTCCAGGCAAGAATACTCAAGTGGGTTGCTGTGCCCTCCTCCAAGGGATCTTCCCAACCCAGGGATCAGGCCCGCATCTCTTATGTCTCCTGCATTGGCAGTCGTTTTCTTTACCACTAGTGCCATCTGGGAAGCCCTGCAAGCCTGGAGTGAGGCTCACTTAGCAGAGGTGATCTTGGCAGCTGAGGGTGAGCCTTCTCACCTTACATGGACTTGGTCTTGGTCTCCAGCTAAATGTCCATTCCCCCATGCAAAATTCCCTGGAAAACACACCATACATACTGACAGCCTGGCCAAACTGATGGCTCCATTTGAACTGATTGTCTGCGCTCCACAACTACCTCCAAACCTTGTTCATTCCAAGCCCATAGGTGCCAGCCTTCTTCCTATCACTCCATACCCCATCCCAGTTCTTTCTCTGCATATCCTAGACCTGGATAATAGCCTTCATCTCAGTTTTCCATTCTACGTACTACTTCCTGTTTCAGACACTCAGATACAGAATCCCAGTGAGATTAATAAAGTCAAATAAGGCCTTTTTTTTTTTAGCCAATTGCCCTAGGAGACTATTCTGCTGCTGCTACAAGATGGAATTCCAGGGACTCCAACTCCAAACAGCCTGCCCACCTCCATACACACATACAACAGGATTATGCCCTTTCTCAGGGTTCAGAAGACAACATCATCACAGCCTACACAGTGGTCACTTGGCAAGGAAATATGTTGATACAGTGGTAGTAGAGCAGTGACAGGAGAGGAAGAACAAAGAAGGAGGGAGAGCAGAGCCTGGGGAGAACTACTCAGTGTAATTCTGAGCTCTGCAGAGGTAGGACCTTCAGACTCTACGCCAAAGAGGTCTTCTGAACCTTTCCAGCTTCAACCCCATCATTCTCCTCATTCTTTCTCCGTTCCTCAGGAGAGAGGAATAACCGGTACTTATGCTCTTAAAGTGACCAGCAAAATGGAGCTACCCTTTTTCAGGAAGACAGCAAAATGCCTGTGATGGTTTATAAGACACACTGAGTGTGTATCTTCACTAGAGTCATAAATATTCTATTGTCTCAGGAGGGAGATTTATCGTTCACCATACTTGTTGCTATGGCAGCTGAATGGTTCTCATAACTGGAAAGAGCAAGTCATTGGCATGTTGGGTCTTCTTTTTTCAGGGCCAGTAGCAATTTTCTGTTCTTTCCCAAGGATTTTTTTTTTTTCTTCTTGGCCATTATAGGCCTCCCTCAGGCTGCTTCTGGAGCAGTTGATCCTTACTAAGTTCGGGAGGCTCTGTGACCTTGGGCAGGCGAGCTCACCATGCTTGGCTCAGCCACTTTATGATGAAGGGAAAATAATCAGCCCCACATCTCAGGGCAATTCAGAAGATTAGTGAGATAATGCAAGTAAGTGCAGAACACTGCTTGGCATTAGAAAGTGCTGGCTCTTTCTATTGAAAAGGAAAATATGAGTTAAGGGTGTTTTCTAATAGGCAGCAGGAATTCAGATGGGGTATGGACGTGAGTTTGGGTGAACTCCGGGAGTTGGTGATGGACAGGGAGGCCTGGCGTGCTGCGATTCATGGGGTCATGGAGAGTCGGATACAACTGAGTGACTGAACTGAACTGAACTGAGGCTGAGAAGGTTCTGAAAGCTAGATATGAGAACACAGGGGAGAGTAATTCCTCTACCCCCATCACATCTGCTTCTTTATCTTGTATCTCTGGTAATGCTGGTTTTGTGACACAATCATTCTTTCTAGAACTTCCCCAGTGGCTCAGATGGTAAAGAATCTTTCTGCAATGCAGGACACCAGGGTTCGATCCCTGGGTTGGGAAGATCTGCTGGAGGAGGAAATGGCAACCCACTCCAATATTCTTGCCTGGAGAAGCCCATGGACAGAGGAGCCTGGTGGGCAAAAGTGTCGGACACAACTGAGTGACTAATACTTGCACTTTCACTTTCATCCTTGTCTGTTCCCTTCAGGAGGACTGCAGTGATAGCAGTGGATGCCCTGAGGACAAGGACCATCTCTCTAATGCCCCAAAGCCACCTGTGTTTTGCACATAGAAAGTGCTCAGGAAGTATGTGGTGGCTGACACCTGCAGGAGGATGAGGGCATCCCAAGCAGAAAAGGCTGACAAACACCTGGAGGTGGGAATTTACATGAAGATTCTCGACTCGCAGAGAAAACTTCCCCCAGTCTCCCTATGTACCTGTTTTTTTCATTGTTCAAGGTTCAGTTCACCTGGAGCCACTCCTCTCACACTTGAGTCTGTCAGCTGGTCCCCCAGCCATCATTCAGAAACCAAATCCTCCGAGGTGTTCCATTTCATTCTCTCCAGGATTCAGCCCAGGTAGGGCACTGACCAGGTGGAAAAGAAAGTGGAAGGAAGAACAGAAAGAACCCCCAAGGAGTCCAAGGCTGTGCTTTGTCTTTCCTTGTTGTCTTCATTTTCCTTTTATGAATGAATATATTATTTTTAGTTAAGTAATGTATGCATATGGTCTTAATTGTGAAAACATTCAGGCAAACAGATAAAAGTACCACTTCTCTCTCTGAACATCACTGCTATTATCTACCTAGTGTGAATCTATTCAAATGTGCATACATATACATATATATGTATGTATATATAAAATCTCTGATCCCAGTTGCTTCATCTGTAAAATAATTTTTTAAATTTTACTGGTCTAGATGATTTATAATGTTGTATTAGTTTCTGCTGTACTGCATAATGATTCAGTCATACATGTATGTACATTTTTCATATTCTTTTCCATTATGGTTTATCACAGGATATTGAATATAGCTCTCTCTGTTACATCGTAGGATCTTGTTCATCTATCCTGTATAATAATTTGCATCTGCTAATCCCAAACTCCCACTCTATCCCTCCCCCTGCCCCTGGCAACCACAATTCTGTTCTCTGTATCTGTGAGTCTGTGTAAACAATGTCAAAAATACTGAGCTCACCTATTTGTGAATTCATAAACTCACATATGTATGGCACCTGGCATGAAGTCTGGAATGCAATAAGAACTCAACAAATATTAGATGCCTTCTCCTTGAGGACCATCAGCCATATGGTTCTTCGTGATATATAAAAAGAGCTAAATATATAGATGCATTTAACCATTGAATAAAACATTTTTTCAACTACCCAAGAAACTGCTCACCTCATGCCTGCTTAAAACCACAACACAGTGTAAGTCATGTGGGGCCTTGCTCAGTGACTAAAGTGGTCAAGCCCCTTGCCCCCAGACTGTCTATTTCATGTTATTTTGATGGCCATGAAACTCCTCTTGAGAAGGCTTTGCCTGTTGAACAAAGGAGACACATGTATTGCTCTCTATACTTGGTCTGTGGTATCTGAAGTTCTGCTCAAGGTCTGATAACTAAGGAATTTTCAGCAACCTGTGAAATGTTTGAAAACTGCAAAGAAAGTTTGACTTTAGTATATGCAAGAAAACTGAAAAATTGAACTTAGTATTTAATTAAATGTCTACAAATCCTAACATGATGTCAGTATTTTTTAGTAGCTAGATTTATATTCATAAAAATGTTTCATTTTATTTAAAATATTTTGGTAGGATTTTTCTGACTATAGGATATGAATACACACTCAGGAAATCTTGCAATGATTGCTGATACATTATAGTGAAGTTGCTCAGTCATGTCCGACTCTTTGCAACCCCATGGACTGTAGCCTACCAGGCTCCTCTGTCCATGGGATTTTCCAGGCAATAGTCCTGGAGTGGATTGCCATTTCCTTCTCCAGGGGATCTTCCCAACCCAGGGATTGAACCCAGGTCTCCCGCATTGTAGACAGATGCTTTACCATCTGAACCACCAGGGATGGTAAATTATAAACAATAGTAAATTGTATTATAAGTAACCAAATCATTTTAAAAGCAAAAATAATAAAAAGTCCTTTAAAGTTTTTCCAACAGAGAGTGATATTGAACGTATGAGGTGATGCTTTTTAACTATTCTGATAAGATGCATGCTGTTGTTCATTGTTCAGTCACTAAGTCATGTATGACTCTTTGCAACCCCATGGACTGCAGCACCCAGGGACTCCCTGTCCCTCACTATCTCCCAGAGTTTGCCCAAGTTCATGTCCACTGAGTCAGTGATGCCCTCCAACCATAAGATATATGGGATGACTGCAAAAGGATGAGTTGGCCTAGGGTTTGTTAAAGTGTTACAGCAACTCCTGGTAGATCATATTCTTTAAACTGAAAAATGTGTTGGAAACAACAAAAGTATTGTGAGACGGGGTGGGCAGAAGGCCCAACACACACATCACAAAAGTTAGAACCACACACCTAATCCTCTACACCTTCGTTCAGGAGCCAATTCCATTGTCAACAGCATAAGTCATGTGGCTTGTGCTATTTTATTTCCTTCCCTTTTGCCTGTCCCACCTGCCAAGTAAGACAATAAAATCCCCAAGCTCAGGATTCACAACCACTGTCTCTTTTTATCTCATCCTAGGACATGGAGCAATCACTCAGAATTTACTTTTAAAACTGGAGATTAAAACAAGCAAGCACTTTTGAACACATCTTAAAAAAAAATTCTTCCAAGTTTGTTACTAACAACATCTGAAAAGAATCTGAAACTTTGAATTGTGAAACACTGCTGTGAAATTACATTTTCACGAACATCTATTGTTTCTTTGTTCCCTTGCCTGAAAATATGTTTCTCCCTAGGACATTAGCATATAACAAATAAATCCTAAAGTACCTTATTTTCCTTCCCAAATGCAGTACTTAACTCTGGTTGATTTCTAAAATTACTTACAGGAAGAAAAACTGCCTAAGTGTCTTAGATTATTATGGTATATTTGAGCCCTCATCAAGCAGTGCCAATTCTGCTACACACAAAAACAAAACACGCCTTGAGTGGCATTGTATTTAAATATGATGACGCCTCACAGTTTGTTTTTGATGGAGAAAACGAGAATTATTATTACCTAGGTGGATTTCCACCTAAGGATTAACCTTGTTCTATGGATTTTGTAACTGTGGCATTATTGCTGGGCTTTTCATGATGAAGGAGAAAATCCAACATCAAATAACCAATTTGCAATGGTTTACGTTCTTCACCACCTGTGTGAGACAAGGAGTGTCAACTCTTCCAGCTATGATTTTCTAAGCTTTTTGTTTTCTAAAGAGGAATTTACCTGAGCTCCTATGGGGAAGAGATCTGTGTTCACAAAACCAAGTCATAATGCCCTGGACAATGACTGCAATTATAGCAATGTTTCTTTTCTTTTCTTTTTTTTTTTTTCTTCACTATTTCTTTGCTATTAAAAAAAAAAAGAACAGTCTCAGACTTCTGCAGGAGCACAAGAAAGAACCAGCTGTGCCAGGTGTAGCTCCACTCATTTCCTCCCCAATCTCAAACCCCAGCAAAAACAACACACTCCCAGTCAGAATGGGAATTTTCACAAAAGATGGAGAACTGAGCTACTGTTAACTGGGTCACTGGAGTCTTTTTAAAAAGCCTAGATGAAAGAAAGAGAGGCCTGTTTCTTAGCTAACTTATTCCTCCTGAGCTCATTCTTCCTAAGAATAGTCGCTCTTCATCAGCTTCAAATGGATTCAAAGATCTCCCAGCCCAGCCAAACTCTTGGGATGTCTGGGACTCCTCTGAGCTCTGTGGGATCCAGTCTACTCCCCGCCAAGGGGATTTCATTCTCTTCTCGCCTGCACACCCATCGAGATTTCAAAGACTGTGTTTGTTGAAAAGGCACCACTGATTACAGTCAATGAATTAATTTTCCACTTCTAATTAAGCAGACACAGAAAACCAGCACCCAGCATGTTTAAGCAGCATGAGATAACCAGGGTTACCACATACTACAAGGAGCTGGTTTGATTACAGCCCAAATAAACATATAAAAACATATAAAATTGTAAAAGCTCATCTGGTGGCTCAGATGGTAAAGAATGCGCCTGCAATGCAGAAGACCCAGTTTCAATCCCTGGATTGTCACCAAATTTCCTAAATATAAAGAATGATTCAAGAACGGTGAGCTTGGGAGCACTGCCTGGGAGTCCTCATATAAGACTAACTATGCTTAGGGACTCCATCCTATAGGATTAAAAAAAAGAACAGGATTTATGGGGACATTACCTTCCCTTCCTTACAACAGGTATTTCAGTGGCAAAACCTATATAAATGGATATATTTCAAGATTTCAGTGGTTAACATTGTACTGAACACTTTACAAACACTGTTTGAAATAATCCTCCTAGCAGCTCAATGAAGTAGAATTTCAGTCTCTCGTTCATCCATTCATGTAACAAAAACATATAAAGGGCTTGCAGTGTACAGAGAACTGCGTGGGCTTCTAGGAACACAGCATTGGAAAGGCCCTTTCCTGTAGGAGCTTACATTCTAGTCTGGAGATATAGACAACAAATATGCAAAGAACCAACTGTGCAAGGAAACAGGCTGATAGACAGTGAAGGGAAGCACTGCTTAGGTGATGTGATCAAGGCTGTTGCAACTGAGGGGCCCTGACTTGATCTGAGAACTTCATGTATTAAATCTGCTTTGACAAGTGGGAAATTGAGACTGAGAGAGGTTTACGAAGTGCTCAAAATCATGTTATCTACTGAGATCGTGTTAAATTCTAAGATATCGCTGTCAATCTCCAAATCTGCCTGCTGTCCACTACACCCTGTTGCCTCTCAAGGGAATCTCATGTCGTTCAGTCACTAAGTCATGCCCAATTCTTTGCAACGCCATGGACTGCAGCATGCCAGGCTTCCCTGTGCTTCACTATCTCCCAGACCTGATAAATACCCAAATTCTGCCCTGCATCAAGGCTGTGTTTTCAGCCTTAGGCTGCAGAGAGAAAATGTTGCCAAAAAGAGATGAAAACAAGGAATTAAAACTCATAAACATCCTTATTTATACATAGGATAAGCCATAGCCAATATTAAGGTATCCATATTTAAATTTGCTTTCTTCACGTCCTTACTGGCTCCTTAATTTTTCACCAAACCAAACTGTTCAATTTTGTTTTCTTATGGATGTTAACAAATGGGTCCTGATTTAATCTCTAGAGACCAGATTTTCAGAGCCTGTTTTTTAAGATATGAAAGTTACATGAATACCTATGTCCTCATCAAAGTCAAAATTCCTAACCTTCCCAGCTCCATAAAGTAAAGCATCATTAAAAAAAGATAATAATAATCAAGGGAAAATATGTCTTTGTGGGCTGATTGGGCAACACAGAGAACCCCCTTGATTACAAGTGACATTCAAAGAGATTCTCTCTTCCACTTGGCCATTTCCTCTTGAAGTGACACTGAACAGGAGAGAAGGTGTTTACTTAGGATGCTTCTGAGAATGGTTCTATTGAATACAGGTTCTACTAAAGCTGAAGAACCCAACTATCTTTGATCCCCTGAGAAAAAGTCTTCATCCAGTAAATGAAAGGCTATTAGCTGTTGAAGAGGAGCAATCAAGACATTGCCTTCGAGGGAAAAAGCAAAGTTTCAAGACTGGAGCACAAAGGAGGCGACTGGGCCTCAATATACAGAGGGCAGCTCTGACAGAGAAAGTTATTATAGAAAACGATCAGGAGAGTTTGATTGTGGCCACTCCTGTCTCTCTTTTAAAATGGGACAGCTGTTAATCTCGCTAATGTATGAGTGAAAAAGCAACCCATTTAATTTTGCAATAGCCTGGTACAGAGAAGGGCCAGAAACTTGACTCCTGGAAGAACATGTCACGCCATCATGACTCCTCCTTGATGGCCTGAGGTGCCCTCTCTCTTCATGCTGCCCCTTAGGTGCATTTTGTTCATAAAGCATGTATGGTAGAGTTCATGGGCATTTAAAACCTGGGCTTTGGAATCAGACAGAGGGGTCTTGGCTCTGCTAGTTTATAGCTGTGAGATGGAATTTTCACCAAAGAGTGGCCTGTTGTTTCTCTGAGGCCTTGACAAAGTCTACAAACTTCTTCCCCACAACCCACCCCCGTCTACAAAAAAAAAAAAAAAGAGTACTGTTTTTTTTAATGGTAGCCAAGACGGCAAAATCAAAGACAGAAAAGGGAAGGAAAGAAGGAGGAGAGAACAGAAGGGAAAGAGAAAAAGAAAGAATGTCAATAAATCCAGAATCGCCAGGCTGAGTAAGACGTGTGGGTTGGCACTCGTTTTAGCATGAGTGGCATCAGCGTTTGGAAGAGATATTTGTCAAGTCTGAATATTTGCAATCACATGAATTTTTCATGTCATATAAACCACAGAGCTTGTAAATCTGAAAGACATTCTTTCAAAGGCCCTCTTGCTGAGCAGTAAGTTTGCTTTTGAAATACATGGTAAGCACTTCCCTGTTGGTCCAGAGGTTAAGACTTCTCCTTCCAATGCAGGGGGTGAGGGTTTGAACCCTGGTTGGAGAACTAAGATCCCACATGCCTCGCAGCCAAAAAACCAAAACATAAAACAGAAGCAATAGTTTAACAAATTCAGTAAATATTTATCAAAAAAATAAAAATACATGGTAGATACTATGTTTGACTTTCCAGTAACCATGCCCTACACATAGGTAGCAGGTCATGACAACTCCACCCCATGGCCAGTGATGAGTCCAGGGACGTGTGCCAGTTTGAGTAAAGTGACTCAAGGAGGGAGTGGCTCAGGGCTCATGGGCAGGAAGAGTTTCTTCCACACGCTGGGCAGTAAATAAGGAAGCACAGCCCCAGACACTGCCTGTAGAGATGATGGGAGCTGGGGCTGTGAACAGGGCCAGCACTTGGAGAGTTGAAGCCACATGAGTCTCAGAGAAGGGGGCGCTTCATGCCCAGCTACATCTGGACCTCTCACTAGACGATGTAATAAATCTTATCTTCAGTAAGTTCAGGGACAGCTTCCTACCTGTCCTGTCATGCAAAGTGATGATGCTATTAGTGTATTAAAGGCTCTGGCAAGCTCTGCAGTAAAGTAACCTTGGCTCGATGGACATGGGTTGGAGTAAACTCTAGGAGATAATGAAGGACAGAGAAGCCTGGTGTGCCGCAGTCCACTGGGTCACAAAGAGTTGGACACAACTGAGCAACTGAAAAACAAAGCAAACCCTACAATCTTGCATTTGGCCCACCTTAATTTTCAGAGACATCCTCCTCTTCTTAACCCCTGTTAACAAGTTATAGAACATGCTTAGAGATGCATGACTGCAGAGTTCAGTAACTTTAGCCTAGATCAGCAGCCCTTTCTTAAAAACAAAAGGGAGCTATCTCTAACTATCTCTGTTATATAATCAGTATAGTCCCTCATATGCTATTTTGAGTTGCTGTCCTCTAACTCCCCTCTAGCGGGGTGGTAGTAAGAGGCATCATATTCTTACCTATCTCCATCCTCATCATTGCAGTCCTTAGTCATCAGCCAATCACACTCCATCCCTGGGATGTTTTTCTTCCCAGATTGAGAGAGTAAGCCTCTCTGCTTCACTCTTATTTTCACTCCCCTTCCCCTTCCTTCCCTTCCTTCCTTTCTCAGTCTCTCTCTCAGGTGACAGGTGTTGCAAGATGTAAGTTGTTTGTACCATGAAAGACAGTCTTCAGTAAGAATGTATGAACCAGTCTGAAGACAACAGAGAAGGAGAGAATGTGTTAAGTTCAGGGACAGCTTCCTACCTGTCCTGTCATGCAAAGTGATGATGCTATTAGTGTATTAAAGGCTCCGGCAAGCTCTGCAGTAAAGTAACCTTGGCTCGATGGACATGGGTTGAAGCAAACTCTAGGAGATAATGAAGGACAGAGAAGCCTGGTGTGCCACAGTCCACTGGGTCACAAAGAGTTGGACACAACTGAGCAACTGAAAAACAAAGCAAACCCTATAATCCTGCATTTGGCCCACCTTAATTTTCAGAGACATCCTCTTCTTCTTAACCCCTGTTAACAAGACATAGAACATGCTTAGAGATGCATGACTGCAGAGTTCAGTAACTTTAGCCTAGATCAGCAGCCCTTCCTTAAAAACAAAAGGGAGCTATCTCTAACTATCTCTGTTATATAATCAGTATAGTCCCTCATATGCTCTTTTGAGCTGCTGTCCTCTAACCCCCTCTAACCCTTCCCCATGTGGTGGTAGTCAGAGGCACCATATACTTACCTAACTCCATCCTCATCATTGCAGTCCTTAGTCATCAGCCAATCACACTCCGTCCCTGGGATTTTTTCTTCCCAGAGTGAGAGAGTAAGCCTCTCTGCTTCACCCTTATTCTCACTGCCCCTCCCCTCCCTTCCCTTCCTTCCTTTCTCAGTCTCTCACTCAAGTGACAAGTGTTGCAAGATGTAAGTTATTTGTACCATGAAAGACAGTCTTCAGTAAGAATGTATAAACCAGACTGAAGACAACAGAGAAGGAGAGAATGTGCCAGGGGTGGTCAGGTCAGCTTCTAACTGTTTCTGAATCTCACTGCTTTTGTGCCCTTTCTGTAATTCAGTATTCCAAGTTCCTTGAATTCTCTAAAATGGAGGCCTACAAGCTGGCAGCCTGTGGACCAAATTCAGCTGCAGCCTGTTTCTCTCATTGAAACTTTAAGGGACACAGACACATTTGTTGACGGACTGTCAATGTCAGCTTTATGCTACAACAGCTGAGCTGAGTCACTACAACAGAGAGAATATGGCCCACGAAGACAAAAAATACTCATTATGTGGACTTTAAGAGAAAAGGTTTGCCAACCTCTGATCTAAAAGAATTCAGCATTTTTCCAACAATTTATCCTTTTTGCCTAAGGTAGCTCCAGTTGCTATCTGTCACTTCCAACCAAAAAAATCATGATACACTTGTCTTCAAATTTCCCTGTTCTCAATACACTCATGCACAGTTCATGTGTCATCCAGCCCTGAGCTAAAGCCCTTTGCCCTTTTCTGTGGCCTATCTTTTCTCTCTGATTGTTTCCTTTTGTGCAGGAGTTAGGCCATTCTGAATAATGTTTTTAATCAAGGGTTTCCATATAGCCTCCCCTTTATCCTTCCTTTCCACCTCATGATATTCAAAATTCTTGGCAGAGCAAGAGCTTCTTCTTCACCTTTGGTTTTCCCCTCCTCTGGTACCAGGTACAAAGTAGGCACTCAGTAAACACACAATGTATATTGAGTTAAATTTTTCCTCCCACCAACTACATTCAGCTAACTCTCTTTGTAAGAGAAGCTGCCTTTTCAAACACTCTATTTTGCCAAACACGAGCTTTCTGGCCAAATGTTAACAGGATCACACCATCCAGAAACGAATCCCCAGTCAGTGATCAGTTTTAGCCTAAAACAGTTCTCTTCAACTTTTGAAAACTGATGATTGTGTGAAAGATTTTCTGCTAACCCTGAAATGAATGTTTGGCCCCTCTCTGAATTTCAGGCACTGACGCTTTAGAGCAAGGGTTGACAGTACGTCCTATGGGCCACATCTGGTCCATGGCCCATTTCTATCAGCTGAGGATCATTTTTACAGATGAACATTTGCAGCCCATGTGATGATAGGGAACATCCTCTTTGAACCCCCCTTATGTGAAATGTTGTCCTAAAACATTTCTGGGTGGCTGCAGCAGCCTCACCCAGGAACTAACTCATTAGACAAACAAGTTCTCGAGGCTCCACTTCAGACCTCCTGAAACGGAAGCTCGTAGATGGAGCCCAGCAATCTGTTTTAGCAAGCCCTCCAAATAATTTTGACGCTCTAAAACAAAAGCAAGGGGTCAGCCACCCTTTTTGAAAAAGCAAAAGAGTAAATATTTAGGCTTTAAGGGCTCAGAAAATCAAAGCTGTTATACGGCGTGTTCTGCATACTAAGTTGCCGCAGTCACATCCAACTCTGTGTGGCCCCATGGACTGTAGCCCACCAGGCTCCTCTGTCCATGGGATTCTTCAGGCAAGAATACTGGAGTGGGTTGCTGTGCCCTCCTCCAGGGGACCTTCCCCACCCAGGGATCTCTTACGTCTCCTGCACTGGCAGGAGTTCTTTACTGTTAGTGCCACCTAGGAAGCATTTATACAAAAAAGAGAACACAAACTTCCAAAAATTTTGCAATGTAATTCAAAATATAATATTATCGATAGTTTATAATAATAATAAAGTACTATTCTTGTGTATTGACTATGCCAAAGCCTTTGACTGTGTGGATCACAATAAACTGTGGAAAATTCTGAAAGAGATGGGAATACCAGACCACCTAACCTGCCTCTTGAGAAATCTGTATGCAGGTCAGGAAGCAACAGTTAGAACTGGACATGGAACAACAAACTGGTTCCAAATACAAAAAGGAGGACGTCAAGGCTGTATATTGTCACCCTGCTTGTTTAACTTCTATGCAGAGTACATCATGATAAATGCTGGACTGGAAGAAACACAAGCTGGAATCAAGATTGCCGGGAGAAATATCA
>SJYX01000274.1:284167-310591 GCA_006410675.1 Oreotragus oreotragus | reverse complement strand
AGACATTACTTTGCCAACAAAGGTCCATCTAGTCAAAGCTATGATTTTTCCCATAGTCGTGTATGGGTGTGAGAGTTGGACCATAAAGAAGGCTGAGTGCTGAAGAATCGATGCTTTTGAACTGTGGTGTTGGAGAAGAGTCTCTTGAACAGCAGGGAGATCAAATCAGTCAATCCTAAAGGAAAATAACCCTGAATATTCATTAGAAGGACTGTTGCTGCAATGGAAGCTCCAATACTTTGGCCACCTGACGCGAAGAGCTGACTCATTAGAAAAGACCCTGATGCTGGGAAAGATTGGAGCAGGAGGAGAAGGGGACGACAGAGGATGAGATGGTCGGATGGCATCACTCAATGGACATGAATTTGAGTAGGAGAGATGGTGAAGGACAGGGAAGACTGGTGTGCTGCCAACCATGGGGTCGCAAAGAGTTGGACACGACTGAGCTACTGAACAACAATACATGGAGAGTGTTTCTCTGGTGACTCAGCAGTAAAGAATCTGCCTGCAATGCAGGAGCCATAAAAGACACCAGGTCGATCCTTGAGTCAGGAAGATCTCCCGGAGGAGGGCATGGCAACTCACTCCAGTCTTCTTGTCTAGACAGAGGAGCCTGGTGAGCTACAGTCCATAGGATTGCAAAGAGTCAGATACGACTGAAGCGACTTAACACACACATACACACATACATGGGAGAGACACAGGGAACAACTTGCCAAAATGGCCAAAATTCTCACCATCTTCAGCTAAAGAGAAAAGACGACATTCAGGGTATCAGTTTGGGCCTTTAAAGGGGAGGAAAGCAACTGACATGAAAATAGAAAAGCAAATGTTTGGCAGAGACAGGGAGACACAGAGTGGACCCTGATCGAAGGCTGGCCTATGGTTTCAACCCACAAAGCCTAGCCCATAGTCTTTGCAGGTCTCTCTGGTGATAGCTCTATTCTAGAAGCAGCTCCTTTATCTAAATTCTTTAGCCAGCTGGGGGTGGGGGTTGGGGATGCTTGAAAAGAAAAGCTTCCTGAGTCTTTTGTTTCTTGATTGTTTTCCTGCTCAAAAGAATCCCCATACCAAAGAGACATTTGGGGTGGCAAATTTTGCTCCCCAACACTACCTGCCATTGGGTCACAAATGCTCTTGTACACAGAGGAAAAGGAGAGACCAAAGAAAGGGACAGAACACTCTAGATTGGTACATGTCAAGTTTAATAAGCAAGGGAACTTATTAGGCTTGTCCTGGGCCACTGAGAGATGAGTGGATCTCCATCCCCATTGGCCAGATCTTCAAAGTTTATACAGAGGCATTCAGTGGATTTAGTCATATATTTCATCCAGACGGTCTCAACAATACCTACTCTCTCAAGGCTGTGTCCCTGAAGCAGCTCCTAGTATTAAGAACAGTGGGTGGAACTTACATTGCAAGGTCAGGGAATAGAGTGAGGAGCCTCCAACTGCCTGGGTTCAACTCACAGAACAACCAGAGGTCCTGTCTTCTCAGTGACCATCTCCAATACCCGTGCAGGACAGAGAAATGAGAAGGAGAAGGAAGAAGACAGATTTCTACAAATATCTGATCCTCAGAGGAAAGAAAGAAAGTGAAGTCGCTCAGTCTTGTCAGACTCTTTGCCACCCCCTGGACTGTAGCCTACCAGGCTCCTCCATCCATGGGATTCTCCAGGCAAGAATACTGGAGTGGGTTGCCATTCCCTTCTCCAGGGGATCTTCCTGACCCAGGGATCAAATCCAGGTCTCCCACATTGCAGGCAGATGCTTTACCCTCTGAGCTACCTGAGAAGCCCGTGTTCCTTGGAGGAAGCTCATATCAAATTGAAATCCCAACCCAGAGACACATTTTCCCAGGCACAGCTCATACAAGCTCCGTGTGTACAAGGAAAGAGCTGCAATTTAAGTCAAGTCCACTATCCTACACTCAGAGACGGGTGCGTCCTCTCCTGCTGACCCCAGTCATTCAAAAGACCCAACCCCCAGCCCCCCACTCTGCTACTCTACTCCAACACTCATATGCACAGACAGCTTCAGAGTAACCCAAAGGGAGACCTGAGCAGCTTCCAAAGAAATGTCTTCTTTCCCACATTCTGTGTTCAGAGAACAATGTCACACACTNGGAGGTCTAGGGTCTGTCTCTTATACACATCTAGATGTGTATAAGAGACAGCTGCTACTCTACTCCAACACTCATATGCACAGACAGCTTCAGAGTAACCCAAAGGGAGACCTGAGCAGCTTCCAAAGAAATGTCTTCTTTCCCACATTCTGTGTTCAGAGAACAATGTCACACACTCCCCCCCACCAAAAAGTGTATATATAAACATACATGGCTTCCCAGGTGGTGCCAGTGGGAAAGAACCCACCTGCCAAGTCAGGAGACATAGAGACCTGGGTTTGATCCCTGGATTGGGAAGATCCCCTGGAGGAGGAAATGGCAACCCACTCCACTATTCTTGCCTGGAGAATCTCATGGACAGAGGAGCCTGGTGAGCTACAATCCATAGGGTCACAAAGAGTCGGACAGGACTGAAGCAACTTAACAAACAGGCAGATGATCAAGAGTTAAATCTAAATTAAAGTAGTCAGTAATAATGTTATCAGTCAGGGTATAAGTGACCTGGCCCACTGGCTGGTGCAATTCCCAATAAGCAGAATAACCAACTTGTCACAAGAGTCCTGAGGAGAAGTTTCCCCTAAGTAAATCATACTGGATCCTACCAGCAACACTAATAAGTCTGGTAAAAAGTGTGGAAAGCTAGTATGTTCAATTACAATAATACCTGGAAGGCAAATTGGAAGTGGTCCAAAGGAGATGGCAATAGTGAACATCGACATTCTAGGAATCAGCGAACTAAAATGGACTGGGATGGGTGAATTTAACTCAGATGACCATTATATCTACTTCTGCGGACAGGAATCGCTTAGAAGAAATGGAGTAGCCATCATGGCAACAAAAGAGTCCGCAATGCAGTACTTGGATGCAATCTCAAAAATGACAGAATGATCTCTGTTCATTTCCAAGGCAAACCATTCAATATCACAGTAATCCAAGTCTATGCCCCAATCAGTAACAATGAAAAAGCTGAAGTTGAATGGTTCTATGAAGACCTACAAGACCTTTTAGAATTAACACCAAAAAAAGATGTCCTTTTCATTATAGGGGACGGAAATGCAAAAGTAGGAAGTCAAGAAACACCTGGAGTAACAGGCAAATTTGGCCTTGGAATACAGAATGAAGCAGGGCAAAGGTTAATAGAGTTTTGCCAAGAGAACACACTGGTCATAGCAAACACCCTCTTCCAACAACACAAGAGAAGACTCTACACATGGACATCACCAGATGGTCAACACCGAAATCAGATTGATTATATTCTTTGCAGCCAAAGATGGAGAAGCTCTATACAGTCAACAAAAACAAGACCAGGAGCTGACTGTGGCTCAGATCATGAACTCCTTATTTCCAAATTCAGACTTAAATTGAAGAAAGTAGGGAAAACCGCTAGACCATTCAGGTATGACCTAAATCAAATCCCTTATGATTATACAGTGGAAGTGAGAAATAGATTTAAGGGCCTAGATCTGATAGACAGAGTTCCTGATGAACTATGGAATGAGGTTCGTGACATTGTACAGGAGACAGGGATCAAGACCATCCCCATGGAAAAGAAATGCAAAAAAGCAAAATGGCTGTCTGGAGAAGCCTTACAAATAGCACTGAAAAGAAGAGAGGCGAAAAGCAAAGGAGAAAAGAAAAGATATAAGCATCTGAATGCAGAGTTCCAAAGAATAGCAAGAAGAGATAAGAAAGCCTTCTTCAGCAATCAATGCAAAGAGATAGAGGAAAACAACAGAATGGGAAAGACTAGAGATCTCTTCAAGAGAATTGGAGATACCAAGGGAACATTTCATGCAAAGATGGGCTCGATAAAGGATAGAAATGGTATGGACCTAACAGAAGCAGAAGATATTAAGAAGAGGTGGCAAGAATACACAGAAGAACTGTACAGAAAAGATCTTCACGACCCAGATAATCATGAGGATGTGATCACTAATCTAGAGCCAGACATCTTGGAATGTGAAGTCAAGTGGGCCTTAGAAAGCATCACTAAGAACAAAGCTAGTGGAGGTGATGGAATTCCCGTTGAGCTGTTTCAAATCCTGGAAGATGATGCTGTGAAAGTGCTGCACTCAATATGCCAGCAAATTTGGAAAACTCAGCAGTGGCCACAGGACTGGAAAAGGTCAGTTTTCATTCCAATTCCAAAGAAAGGCAATGCCAAAGAATGCTCAAACTACCGCACAATTGCACTCATCTCACACGCTAGTAAAGTAATGCTCAAAATTCTCCAAGCCAGGCTTCAGCAATATGTGAACCGTGAACTCCCTGATGTTCAAGCTGGTTTTAGAACAGGCAGAGGAACCAGAGATCAAATTGCCAACATCCGCTGGATCATGGAAAAAGCAAGAGAGTTCCAGAAAAACATCTATTTCTGCTTTATTGACTATGCCAAAGCCTTTGACTGTGTGGATCACAATAAACTGTGGAAAATTCTGAAAGAGATGGGAATACCAGACCACCTAACCTGCCTCTTGAGAAATCTGTATGCAGGTCAGGAAGCAACAGTTAGAACTGGACATGGAACAACAGACTGGTTCCAAATAGGAAAAGGAGTACGTCAAGGCTGTATATTGTCTCCCTGCTTATTTAACTTATATGCAGAGTACATCATGAGAAACGCTGGACTGGAAGAAACACAAGCTGGAATCAAGATTGCCGGGAGAAATATCAATAACCTCAGATATGCTGATGACACCACCCTTATGGCAGAAAGTGAGGAGGAGCTAAAAAGCCTCTTGATGAAAGTGAAGGAGGAGAGCGAAAAAGTTGGCTTAAAGCTCAACATTCAGAAAACGAAGATCATGGCATCCGGTCCCATCACTTCATGGGAAATAGATGGGGAAACAGTGGAAACAGTGTCAGACTTTATTTTTTTGGGCTCCAAAATCACTGCAGATGGTGACTGCAGCCATGAAATTAAAAGACGCTTACTCCTTGGAAGAAAAGTTATGACCAACCTGGATAGTATATTCAAAAGCAGAGACATTACTTTGCCGACTAACGTCCACCTAGTCAAGGCTATGGTTTTTCCTGTGGTCATGTATGGATGTGAAAGTCGGACTGTGAAGAAAGCTGAGCGCCGAAGAATCGATGCTTTTGAACTGTGGTGTTGGAGAAGACTCTTGAGAGTCCCTTGGACTACAAGGAGATCCAACCAGTCCATTCTGAAGGAGATCAACCCTGGGATTTCTTTGGAAGGAATGATGCTGAGGCTGAAACTCCAGTACTTTGGCCACCTCATGCGAAGAGTTGACTCATTGGAAAAGACTCTGATGCTGGGAGGGATTGGGGGCAGGAGAAGAAGAGGACGACTGAGGATGAGATGGCTGGATGGCATCAAGGACTCGATGGATGTGAGTCTCAGTGAACTCTGGGAGATGGTGATAGACAGGGAGGCCTGGCCTGCTGCGATTCATGAGGTCGCAAAGAGTCGTACATGACTGAGCGACTGAACTGGATAGATGACCTTTCCAGAAGGCCCTAGGCTCCTTCTGCAATATTCTCATCTTTATCTGTGCTTGTGCCACATCCCTCTCATGGCAAATCCTAGGACATGTTACTGGTGATAACTACACAACCTTCCGTGCACCTGTGTGTGCCCACTACATCATTTCAGTCATGTCCGACTCTTTGTGATCTTATGGACCGTAGTCCACCAGGATCCTCTATCCATGAAATTCTCCTGGCAAGAATTCTGGAGTGGACTGCCATGCCCTCCAGTGTATCTTCTCCACCGAGCAATGGAACCTGAGCCTCTTACATCTACTGTATTGGCAAGCGGATTCTTTTAGCACTAGCACCACCTGGGACGCCTGCACGACCTTGGTAATACGGATTTCAGCAATCCTCTCTGATTATAACCTGTGCTGTGCTTAGTTGCTCAGTCATGTCCTACTCTTTGCAACCCCATGGACTGTAGCCCACCAGGCTCCTCTCTCCATAGGGATTCTCTAAGCAAGAATACTGGAGTGGACTCCAGTATTCCTCCTCCAGGGGGTTTTCCCAACCCAGAGATCAAACCCAGGTCTCCCACATTGCAGGCAGATTCTTTACCGTCTGAGCCACCAGGGAAGTGATTAATCTATTTATTGGTTTACTCTCTCTGTTATCTACATTTCAAAATTCTGTGACTCTATTACAGAGGCATGTAACCAAATGGTCACCTTCACAGTATTTCTCATCTTTTTATGTACTCTTTCCTTATATGGCTACATCTCATATTCCATCTATTTTTTTCTTTTTGTGTACTCTTATCTTTTGTGCCTTTTTCTTCCTGCAACATATTTGTTTGACAGAAGTCTGTTAATGCCAACTCTGCCTATTCGAAGTCTATACTCACAGTTTATGTTGTGTTTGGAAAACAGGAAAACTATGTTGATTTTTTCTTCTTCAGTTCAAAACTAACCATTGTGTTGTCTGCCAATCTGATAGTGTTTCCCAGCATTTCTCTCAATCTCTCAGACAAGTATGTCACAACTTATCCTCTCCCTTCAGAATTCTAGCACCTTTCATCCCCTCTTATCTAATGATGTTTTCTCTTTCATTGAGAAAAAAAATAACAAAAACAAAACACCAAAACCTAAACCAGTAAGACCTTCCACTCCCTGGAGACCTACAAGCGCGCATTGTAGCTCCCTACCCACTAGATCTAAACACTCATGCTCTGCCCTCCCACCTGTTTCCATGGCTCTGAGCTACTCTTTCCACCTGTGCTCTAACTACTTCAGTCTTGCATCTCTGAGAACATCTAGCAATTATCCCTTATTATCCCTTATCTTCCTCTCTCTACTGAGTCATGCCTAGCAACATATAGCATAAAGTAATAATTTCCTTCATCACAGTTCTTCTCATGGTGCTTTCTCTCTTCCAGCTATGTCTCATTTTGCTGTTCTCCCTTTTACCAAGGGATCACCATAGAACCATAGAAACTCAATGTTTTCACTTCCTCCTTTCTCATTCTTTCTAAACCCCCCCCCAAACAGGTTTTATAATTCACCATTCCAATAAAATAGCTCTTATCAAGGTCACCTGTGGCCCCTACCTTGCTAAACCCAATGACCATACTCAGTCTCCATCTTACTCAACTAATTGGCAGATTCAACACATGAATCACTCTTTAAAAAAAAAAAAAAAGGTTGACTGACTGACTGATTTTTACATTTCTGACTGTGGTGGGCCTTTGTTGCTGCGCAGGCTTTCTCTAGTTGCTGTGAGCAGGTGTTATTCTTCATCGCGGTCTATGGGCTGCTCACTGTGGTGGCTTCTCTTACTGTGGAACACAGGCTCAAGGTGCTTTGCTTTAGTAGTTGCAGCGTGTGGGCTCGGTAGTTGCAGCTCAAGGACTTTAGAGCACAGGCTCAGGTGCTTAGCAGCATGTGGGATCTTCCTGACCTAGGGATCAAACTGGTGTCCCCTGAATCGCAAGGTAGGTTCTTAACCACTAGACCACCAGGAAAGCGGAGATCACTCTTTTCTTGAAAAATTGTCATGATTTGGCTTCTGAGACATCATCCTCTTGAGTCTCATACCTCACTTAATCTCCTTTACTGGTTCTACCTAATCTCCTGACTTCTAAATTTCAGAGGATGCCCAGGCTCAATGTTAAAATATCTCTCTACCTTCACTTGGTGATTTCATCTCATCTCATGGCAAGAAGTATCATCTCTGTCCTCACAGCTTCTAAATTTATATCTGTCTTTCCCCTGAACTACAGATTCATATAATAATTCATTTTCTAGGACCAAATCCTTGGAGTTATCTTTGACCTCTCTCTTACATCACATAAAAAATTTAATTTGTCATAAAAGTCTTTTCAGCTTTATTTGAAAACCACATCAAAAATTCAACCATTTCTTGTCACTCTTTCATAGCTATTTTAGTCCAAATCACCATTATCCCCCAAATGTATTTCAGTAGTCTCCTTTTTTTTCCTGACTCCCTTTTGACCCCCTAGATGCAAATGGTAGATAATGCTACTCCTTAAAATATTTTCCAAAGTCTGAATATTTTCTATTTAAAAGTGATCTGTGGACCAATAATCACTGCATCATCTTCGTGCTTGTTGGAAATGCAAAATCTCAGGCCGTATCCCCACACCAACTGAATCCAAATTTAGAGATTTAATGAGGTCTTCAGGTTGTTCATATTGCACACTAATGAGAAGAAAGGCGCTCTGAGTTCTGTCCCTCTCCCACACTCCCCATCACTTCTTGCCATGCTCCGCATTGATCCTGCCCTGGAATCACTACATCCTTCTTTGCTCATTGCTGTTCTCTGAATGCATCTGTCAGGCTTCATCTTCAAGGTCTTTGCATTAACTGTTCTTCGGTCTGAAATGTACTTCCTCCAGATACCTGCTGTGCTAAGTCGTTTCAGTTGTGTCTGACTCTTTACAACTCCATGGACTGTAGTCTGCCAGGCTCCTCTGTTCATGGAACTTTCCAGGCAAGAATACTGGAGTGGGTTGCCATATCCTTCTCCAGGGTATCTTCTCGATGCAGGAATCAAACCCACATCTCTTATATTGCCTCCACTGGCAGACAGGTTCTTTACCACTAGTGCCACCTGGGAAGCCCAGATATTTGCAGTGTTCTTTACTCATGATTCCACTCAAAAGTCACCCTTTCAGAGAGATCTTTGCTGACTACCTCATCTAACAGAGCAACCAAATCCCCACCCCTACATTCTCTTTCTATTTTTCCCAGCTATATTTTGCACAGTCAGTGTATTTTACATTTATTTGTTTTTTATATATGTCTCAATGGTAAAACGTAAGATCTATGAAAGCAGGAACTTCTTGTCATCTACCATGGGAGTCTCTGGTTCTAGCAGGACATCAATAAAATATTTGCTGAGTTAATGAGTAAATCCAGTGGGTGCCTCAGCTGTACCTGATTCTTTGCCATTTCCTGTGCATACTCTATCCATGTGTCTTCCCCCATTGTCTTCTATTGAAATGCCATCCAGACCCAAAACCTTCACTCAAACACTGTGTCTTCCATTAGGCCTTGCCTAACTTCTCCAGGTGAAAATAATTTTTCTTTTCTCCTTTCATGTTTAACTTTGTATTGTTATGGTAGCACCTACCACATCCTGCCTCATGCTCTGTGTATTCAAATTATCAATTATCTTTTTTTTTCAATTTTACCGAGATAAAAATTTTCATGTGATACACACGTAAAATACACACATTGTAACTATGTAGTTTGAGGAGCTGACAAATGTGTACTCCATCCAACCTGTTATGGTAGTACCTACCACATCCTGCCTCATGCTCTGTGTATTCAAATTATCAATTATCTTTTTTTTTTCAATTTTATCGAGAGAAAAATTTTCATGTGTTATACACGTAAAATACACACATTGTAACTGTGTAGTTTGAGGAGCTGACAAATGTGTACCCCATCCAACCACTAACTCAATCAAGATATAGATTATTTCCATTACCACCGGGACATCTGTCATCCCTTTCGCAGTCAGTCCCCCTTGCCCCACTGATTCCTGTATCACGTAATGACTAATCAGATTTGTATCATTAGAGGTTACTTTGCCAATTATAGGGCTAGAATAAATCATATAGTACAAGCTCATTAGAATTTTATTGCTTTTGCCCAGTATACTATTTGAAATTTACCCATTTTGTTATGTTTATCAGTAGTTTCTTCTTTTTTATTGCTGACTAGTGTTCAGTTATATAGATATACCATAATTTCTTTATCCATTCACCCATTGATAGACCATTTAGTCATTTCCAGTTTGGACTATTTTTAATACAGGCCCAGTGAGCATTTGTGTGAGTGCCTTTTGTGGACATAATATTTTATTTATTTTGTGTAAATACATCAGGGTCAAAGAGGTGGATTTTATAAGCATCGTTTATCTATATAAAAATTAATTACATGTTTTTGAAAGTTGTTATATAATTTATACTCCCACCAGCAATGTGAGTTTATTTTGCATTTCCCTGATGACTAAAGATGTTGAACATCTTTTCATGTGCTTATTGGCATTCTTATATCTTCTTTTATAAAATATCTATTTAAGCTTTTTACTTATTTTTAAATCTGACTTTTCTTATTGTTGAGTTGTAAGAGTGTTTTATATATTATTTATCCTAACATCAATTTATTTTCATATGTACTTATATATTCTGAATACAAATAATTTATTAGAAATTGCAAATATTTTCCCCATTGTTGTTTGCCTTTTTATTTTCTTAAAATCATATTTTAAAGAGCAAAAATTTAAATATCTTTTTTATAAGTACTATTTATGGTCTAAAAAATCTTTGCTTACCTTAATGTCACCATTTTATAGTCAAGAATTATTTCTAATTCTAGGCAATTTTTGCAGATATTCAGTGATGATTGTATGACTGTTGAATTTAAAGTTATTAAAGCCGGCAGAGCATGGCTCTAATGTAGCTAATTGTCACTTCAGTTGTTTAGCTAATGATTAAACATGTGGGTGGTCAGCTCAAGTCATATGTGACACTACCAAAATGGGATTGCTTCTGTCATAATGTTCCTACTAACTGTGATCTTAGCAATCACTCTTCTATAGGCACCAAAGCAGCATAAATTCAGTATCAGTCACATAGCTGGAACCAATAGGAATCAGATCTGCTTTATGAAAAAATGGATTTGCAGAGAGGATATTGATACTTCCCTGGTGGTGGGTGTGGGATCAATCACTGGTCAGGGAAATAAAATTTCCCCATGCTGCATGCTGTGCAGTGTGGCCAAAAAAGATAATAATAATTGAGAAAATAATAGTAAAATAAATAACAGAAAGGATACTGAGCAGCTCACAAGATTTAAGGGAATCTACTAAAGCAGGCTTTGTAAACAGGCGGGAATCTGGGTGGCTCTGGAAACCGAAGATTCTAGCATGATGCTTCCTCTGCTTGTGCAGTGTTTTGTGGACATCATCTCTGGAGAGTACCTCCTCTGAACACCTTGACATCTATGGTCCACCAACTGGAGTGAATTTTAACTGTCCCTTAATTTCTGCATCATTTGTTCATAAATCAATATTATGGGGATTCCCGACTCACACTAGTGGTGAAGAACTTGCCTTCCAATGCAGGAGACATAAGAGATGTGTGTTTGATCCCTGGGTTGGGAAGATCCCCTGGTGTAGGAAATGGCAACCCACTCCAGTACTCTTGCCTGGAGAATCCCATGGACAGAGGCATCTGGTGGGCTACAGTCCATGAGGTTACAAAGAGTTGGACATTACTGAGGCAACTTAGCATGCACACATGCAATATTATGGGCAGAAATATCAGATCCATTGGGTTTTTTGTGTGTGTCAAGTTGCATTCTAGGTGCTGAGGATCTCCTCACAAACAAAATATATAAAAGGGCTCTTTCTTATGAAGCTTAAGGTATTGAAGAAAGTGCAGAAAATAATGATAAGTTTGATAAATATGCAAAATATATAATAGGATGATGTGCCTGTTACTGGTTTTCTGGAAGTAGGTAGAGAGTGTATCTTCTATTTTGGCTCCTATAATAATCAAGTGGGCACTTTATCACATATAAATGTATATGATAATCACCTAATGAGATGTTGGGGAGGCAAAAAGAAAGAAAGAAAAGTATTATAATATGGATATCATTTAATTTAAAACATGGATGAATGCTTATTATTCACATTTTCCCAGTAACATTTATTGAACTCTTTATTCCAGGTACTATACAAATCACTTTCATATATATTATTATTTCATTTTATTCTAAAAACAATCCTATAATCCCTAAATTACTATCCACGTTTTCTTGAGATAAGGCAACTGGGAGTTGAGAATGATAGAACTTATTTGAGGTTGGACAATGGAATTCATCCCTAAGTCCTTTCATTCTATATCCTGTGTTTCTTTCACTATGCCATTCATTTAGTTAACAGTGAGGATTGGCTACTGGACTTTTGAATGAGAGGAAGTTTCTTGTGTGTTCAACTTCCTTCACATGGTTCCTGTTCCCTACCCTGACACATGATAAATTCCACAAATGTCTCTAATCCAACAGAATAAGTGTTAATAATTTTATCTATAGACTTCATTGATATTTCAAAATAATAACTGGCCCCTACTGCAGTTCGGGGCTGATCATTTCCACTTCTGGGGATAAGAAATCAGAGGAAGAGAAGCAATTATTGCATCTTGCACTGATTGATGAAGTGCTTCTCATCCATATCAAGTCAGATCATAAAATACATAAAACTGCATAAAAAAATTACCAGCAAGTAGGAAAGTGTTTCCACTGACCTCAAAAACACTCAAAGTGTCACTAATCCAGGGGTCACAAGAAGGACCATTATCATTGCTTGTTTTCTTCCATTAAGTGTTTACACTTGGCATTCTATTTGGCAGTAAGCTCAAGGTTATGCTGTCAGTGCAAGATCATTAGCTTTACAATTTTGCAAAAAGCATTTACCTTAGCAAATGCTCATCCCAACCAGAGTGCACATGTTTATGTCCAGGTGTAAATTCTGTTGCTGGAAGATCTGCTTGCTAATTACACTGGCTACTGTTCTTTATTTCTCTATGCATGAACTGGGCAGCAGAAATTCATCAGAAACTCTTTCTTCCTGAACGACATTAGCTGAAGAGTTTAGCATAAGCTTGAATTGTTGTGCCGTGGTAAGCAATTTCCTCCTGCCAGCTGTCCAGGGCAAGGTCTAAGGAACTGTGCCTCTTTCACCCCAGCATCATCAAGGCAGCTAGAAAAAGTGACAAATGTCTAGTTGTTTTTGGTTAAAGTGGTGTCAGTTTGAGGTCAGAAAATGTTCAGGCTGATAAATATCTTCACTTTTTTCTTCTCTGAATGCTCTTTGAAAAGGAAAGATGTGATTTAGAGGGGAGACAGAGGGGGTTGGTAGATGAAAATAACACTTCAAAGAGCAAGTAGAGCATGGTGGAAACTGTGATTAGGGCTTGATAGACAAGGATGATGCTGTCCCTACCTACAAAAAACTCCCCAAACCAAACCCTAAAACCCTCAGTCTAGGAGACAGAAGACCATGTAACAAAGTTCTTGCAATATATTGCAATATATATTTGTTACCAGGATTGGCTCAGGTGATAACAGAGGCCAAGAAGTTCTATAATATGCTGTCTGCAAGCTGGAGAACCAGGGAAGCTGGTGGTGTAAGACAGTGGAATAAGGGTTGTGAAGAGTTGGACATGATTGGCAACTGAACAACACAAGAACAGTGCCACATTCTGCACTGGCCACCTGCCTAGCACCTTGCAGAAAAGGCTTAGAATAAATGATTCCAGAACTTTCTGAGAAAGGGGCAGACAACTTTCTAGCCTGGTGAGGTTACAGAGTTCTGTCTGGAGGGGGAGATGCCCCCTGTTGGCATGTTAGCCAGAGGCTCTCAGTTCAGTTCAGTCACTCAGTTGTGTCTGACTCTTAGTGACCCCATGGACTGCAGCACACCAGGCCTCCTTGTCCATTACTCTTGCTGGGTTCTTATTCCCTGTTATTGCAAGTGAAGACTGTAGAACATTCCTAGCCAGTCATTTTTCTTGAACACATTCATATCTTTAATAGTTATTTTTTTAAAGTTCTAATACCCCTTAGACTAATTACTTAATTGAAGGTCTTAGATTTTGATAAAGGTAATTCAAATGATAGTAACGATGATTGAAGCTTAATTTCTGATGAGATTCTTTTAATACTAATAAATCCCCTTAGGGCATAGAGTGAAATTAACTTGTATAACTGTTTAAAACTTAAAACTACTTCACACTGTTTATGTAGTAAAAATTTAATGTAAGTGGTTAAAGTAAATTCTCAATAAAATAGGAAGGCCTGTGGGAAAGTCTTTGTCTTTGCTCAGTAGCTAAGTCGTGTCTGACTCGTTGTGACTCCATGATCTGCAGCACACCAGGCTTCCTTGTCCTTCAGTATCTCCCATGAGTTGGCTCAAACTAATGTCTATTGAGTGGGTGATGATGGTGGGAAAGTCTTAGACACACTAAACATATTAATTCAATGTTTCTGATGTTCAAGTATATACATTTGGCAGGTACATTTTAAATCTAAAGTTCAGGAGCAAGGTCTTAGAAATGTAGAATTAGCCATTATCAATACAAAGCATATAGATGAGAAAGTGAAGTCGCTCAGTCGTGTCCAACTCTTTGCGACCCCGTGGACCATAGCCCACCAGGCTCCTCTGTCCATGGGATTCTCCAGGCAAGAATACTGGAGTGGGTTGCCATTACCTTCTCCAGGGGATCTTCCCAACCCAGGGATCGAACCCAGGTCTCCTGCATTGCAGGCAGACGCTTTAAACTGGCCTGATTGAAATTAAAAGAGGCTTGCTCCTTGGAAGAAAAGCTATGATCAACCTAGACAGCATATTAAAAAGCAGAGACATTATTTTGCCAACAAAGGTCTGTCTACTCAAAGCTATGGTTTTTCCAGTAGTTGTGTATGGATGTGAGAGTTGAACTATAAAGAAAGCTGAGTGCTGAAGAATTGATGCTTTTGAACTGTGGTGTTGGAGAAGACTTTTGAGAGTCCCTTGGACTGCAAGGTGATCCAACCAGTTCATCCTAAAGTAAATCAGTACTGAATATTCATGGAAGGACTGACGCTGAAACTGAAACTCCAATACTTTGGCCACCTGATGTGAAGAGCTGACTCATCTAAAAAGACCCTGATGCTGGGAAAGATTGAAGGCGGGAGGAGAAGGGGACAACAGAGGATGAGATGGTTGGATGGCATCACCGACCCAATGGACATGAGTTTGAGTAAACTCTGGGAGTTGGTGATGAACAGGGAGGCCAGGCATGCTGCAGTCCATGGGGTCGCAAAGAGTTGGACACGACTGAGCAACTGAACTTTACTGAACTGGAGCAGTATACAGATAAGCTACAAATTTGTTTGCATAATCAACCCTGTGTGGATTTCTTGATTTCCATTCCTCATGGATAATAATCAGAATGGCTGCACTGATTGCTTATATTAACTTTTAAATCTCAGATAACCCTGTGAGGCTGTTGTTGTTGTTCTGTCACTCACTTTTGTTTGACTCTTTGTGACCCATGGACTGCAGCATGCCAGGCTTCCTTATCCTTCACCATCTCCCAGAGCTTGCTCAAACTTATGTCCATTAAATGGGTGATGCCATCCAATCATCTTATCCTCTGTCACCCTCTTCTACTCCTGCCTTCAATCCCTCCCAGCATCAGGGTCTTTTCCAGTGAGCCAGCTCTTCACATCAGGTGGCCAAAGTTTTGGAGTTTCAGCTTCAGCATCAGTCCTTCCAATGAATATTCAGAACTGATTTCCTTTAGGATGGACTGGTTGGATCTCCTTGCAGTCCAAGGGACTCTCAAGAGTCTTCTCCAACACCACAGTTCAAAAGCATCAGTTCTTCAGTGCTCAGCTTTCTTTATGCTCCAACTCTCACATCCATACATGACCATTGGAAAAACCATAGCTTTGACTAGATGGATCTTTGTTGGCAAAGTAATGTCTCGGCTCTTTAATATGCTGTCTAGGTTGGTCATAGCTTTGCTTCCAATGAGCAAGCGTCTTTTAATTTCATGGCTGCAGTCACCATCTGCAGTGATTTTGAAGCCCAAGAAAATAAAGTCTGTCACTGTTTCCACTGTTTCCCCATCTATTTGCTATGAAGTGATAGGACAGGATGCCATGATCTTAGGTGTTGTCCCAGCGCCACCTGGGAAGCCCACAAATCACCGCAGGTGATTCTAACATACAGCCAGGTTTGAGCACCATGCTTCTACACCAATACTTAGCTTCATCATGATAATCAACCCTGAAGCCCTAGCTGAGAGATTCTCTACCTTGGCTGCATATCTAAGAATCATCTGGAGAACTTTAAAGAATCTAGACCTTCAGGTGACATACTGGGCCAATTCTATCCGAATCTGCAGTTCATGGGACCCAGACATAAGAATTTTTTTTTAAGCTTCCTAAGCTATATTAATACACAGTCAAGTTAGAGACCCACTGCTTTAATTATTTAACTTAGATTATTATATTCCAATTTTTCCCATTTTTTCCATGAGCTGAGCTCCAACAACAGCATTTAGATGCTGGAGACCCAGTTTCACTTGTTGAAAACAGAGGGAAGACCTTTGACTCACGCTCATGTGCTGGAAATGCTGCAGATGGGTGGGAAGGCGCAGCATGGCGCCAGTTGCTCCCCATCTACACCCTGTGTGTCTGGAGGATTTGAGCCTCCAGCATGTCAGCCAGGCTCCTTTGGCCAGAATTTGCCTTCATGCAAGAGTAGAAACCTCCTAGGCATGTGATTGCCGGGCCAGGAAAATGTCACCCACGGCCAGAGAAAAACCAGCCTGCCACAAATCTAGAGTGAATGGCACATGAAACCAATTTAGCCAAAGTGGCTGGAGAAGGATCAGAAAGCATCGTGAGATGGCCATTCTGGAAACAGTGCTTATTAAGATGCCCCTGGTAAAGTTTCTAGGTATTGTTCGGGCGCAGAACACTCCTCAAATTCAAAAGCATGGGGCTGTCTGTCTCCTGTGTGTGAGTCTGCATTTGTGTGGCCTAGACAATTGCAATTTGGGGAAGATGAGCAATAGAGAGCCAATGGCAGCCATATTGGGGCCAGAAAAATATGAGGTAAATGGCAATTTCCAGTGAATGATGCCATCACACTAGATACAGAAAATCTGTGATGTGTTGGAAGAGTCAACCCTGTTTGCAAATATTTGTGATTGAAAGAAGCTCTTAGTAGACTTTGCTTACGGCTCTCTCTCCATGCTTAAACCTATGTTTGTTTTAAGTAAAGCTTTATCCATGTGTTTCTGATTCCATTACACATAACTCATCAGAGTCTTTATTTGGGGGAAAAAAACAATTTAATGTCCAATATGTTTTTGCTTTTTAGCCTTTTAAAGCATTTTTTTCCCCTCTGTTTGAAAGGGGCTGAAATCACATGTTTGCCAAGTTGAGAGCCCACTCAGCTTTTGTGAATGCAGAATTTTGACCACTGTTCAGGATTTGAATTCCGTCACATTTGCCAAAAATGTGACTTCCTGCTTGTTTTTAATACCCAAATCCCTTTTGAGATTGAATGTGAGACTCTTACTGAAACCTGAAGGCAACAGATTTGCCCTTTCATCGATTCTTTTTTCCCCCTATTGTGCAGCTTATTAAAACCTTTATGTTACAATCTTTGTGACTCTGTGGAACAATTTTTATTTGTGTTGCCTAATAATGAAAGAAAAATATTTTGAGCTTGTGATGGTACCTTTTATCAAGGATCTCAAAACTGATCTGCAAACATGAGCACAAAACTATGAGAGCATTAGCTTCCATATAACCCATGATGAAAACAGCAACTGATTTGTGGAAATAAGAAAAAGTAAGAATGTAAAAGGAGAATGTATGGACTTGACAGCAAGCCAAATGGGCCATTAGAACTCCAATAACTATTTTCTCATATGTCCCTTAAGAAAACTAGTTAGGTGTCTCTGTTTTATAACCTCTCTTTCTTAGAATGAGGGGAAACGGGAACCGATCATATTAATCAGACTGAGCCAAGGCTGTGTTAAAATGATGCAAATCACCTAATAAAAGCTAAATAAATTCTAGTCGGTTATTCCAATATATTTATCTACAGTATGCTGTATGCTCTGTTACTTGGAATGCTTTCTTTTTCTTTACTAACATTTTAATTATAGATGCTTGATTTAAGTCATCAGAAAGAAGAAGAAATAAAGCGCAAGAAAGTTGTAATGAACGATTGTCAAGAAGCTGGAATAAATATTATTTTCATAGATGCAGTAAACTGGTATCTAATTTCATCCCCAGATGAATAATTTGGTCACCATCTTTTATGTTGGTTGTTACTTGGTATTGTGGGATTTTTGTACAGGAAGTAGAAGTCATAATTCTTATCCTTGAAGAACTTACAATTAGAGTTTATAAAATTTTACCACCAAACAATAAACCACAAAAACAGAAGATTAACCCATAGCAATGACAGATGTTCAAGCCACCCAGTACTTGGGGAGATGACGAGGACTGAAGGTCAGCAGAGGCTGAGTAGCCAGATCTAATGCACTCAGATCACGCTGACTGCCACCATGCCGTGGTGAAAACAGGTATGATTTTCCACACAATAAAGCTTCTTTTTTTTTAATGACATAATCAAAATCAGCCTATTTTGTACAAGTACTCCCTAATTTGACATATAAAGAGAAGATCAAACTGAACTTTACAGTGGAGAAAGACATACTTTAATAACTCGTACTATAACAAGGCTCACAGCCACTCTATCTACTTAATATACCCAGTTGGATCAAAACACTTGTATTATAGTGATCAAGTTTTAAAGCGAATGTTATGAAAACCATTCCCCATAATGGTTTACTATTTGATAAAAATGCAAGCATATTTTCTTTTTATTTTACCTGTACAGATATTTTATCTCAGGGCCAGGCTCTTAAAATCCCTGTGATTAATGTAAACTGCAGTTATCTCTTGAAGAATGTATAGCAATTTTTTTCATTAATGAGGAAGAAAAATTAGAATTTTTAGGGGAAGATTTTAAATATTTTCTCTCAGTGGCTAACCTTAATTCAGTTTGTTTCTCAGTCCCCTTTTCCATTAAGCAAGGCTTTCACTTGCCAGGAAATGTATGTGGGAACTTGGGAAAGGAGGTCTGGACTCTGTGGTTGTAAGAATCGTTATTCTGGA
Organism: Oreotragus oreotragus; assembly: GCA_006410675.1. Lineage (NCBI taxonomy): Eukaryota > Metazoa > Chordata > Mammalia > Artiodactyla > Bovidae > Oreotragus > Oreotragus oreotragus. The sequence goes on along the minus strand of SJYX01000274.1, from coordinate 291,749 downwards.
GTTCTGCGGGGACAGAGCGGGGACATTCTCTCCCCAGCTAGACAATAGCTGTACTGGCAGAATCAGTCTGATGTAACTGTTTTGGAACTGTGGAGTCTGCTGAAGGCTTGGAACTTCCAGAGGAAGACTTGGATGGTAAATTGTGGTTAATTTCTGTCAATTTTAGCTCTTAGCATAATAGTTGCTACCACTTCCCAAACAGCAGCCCCGCTGCAGACAGCTATGCAGGTAGGTATTCCAGGAGGAGCTAGAATGAAGCTTATAAGAGCCATGCATGTGTGTGTTAAGTGTATCCAACTTTTTGCAACCCCATGGACAGTAGCCCACCAGCCTCCTCTGTCCATGGGATTTCCCAGGCAAGAAACTGGAGCAGGCTGCCATTTCCTTCTCCAGATGATCTTCCCAACCTAGGAATCGAACCTCATCTCCTGCATTGGCAGGTGGAGTCTTTACCAGTGAGCCACCTGGGAAGCCCAGTTGCATGTCTATGATCAAGCTTTATGCCTTGAAGGACCCTGATTATAAGAGAACAATTTGTAAATGATGATGATCTTACAAAACGTGTAAACATCTGTCTAGTTCTTTAAAATGGTTGATGCATTTTTCAATAACTTCATCCAGCTTGATTCTCAGAGCAGCTCAGTAAGGTAGGTATTGTTAATATCTCTATGGTACAGAGTTACTCTCATCTCCCTTCACTTCTTTCTCAACCACTACTGCTACTTGGCTCTGCAATTTTGCCATCATGGACTAAAATAGTTCTTACTTACAGTTCTTTTTTGATAGGTTCAGGTTCTTTCTTTGCTTCATGTTTCTGCCTGAGTCGATCTCTACCCATCCCTTGTAAAATTCTATTTTAATTCAGTAGGGAATGTAACAACACATCAGAGCTGACTTTAGCTTGGCTTAAGCCAAGGAGCTCCAGAAATCACACTGAGGATGCTGTCTTCATTGCCAGGTTCACTTATTAAGGAAAAAATGCTTATAGTGTTAAGCATGAAATGGGATTAGAGTCAGTCCTGGCCAGGTACAGCTTTCACAAAGACAGTGCCTCTGACTCTGGAGGAACTGGAGTCACCTTTCCCTAACAAATGTGCTTCCTTAGAGGAGATCTCTTTGCCTCATTTGTGCTAACTTGATGAAATCTGTCCCTTGCACACAAACCCCCTTCAAGTTGGTGGTTGTAAAGTGACGTCACGTGTAAAAACTAACACCAGTTTGTTAAAGCAGATTCTGTGTGTAATAAACATGGCAATTCAGTGTAGATAGGGAGTAAGAACGAACTTNCTTTCCCTAACAAATGTGCTTCCTTAGAGGAGATCTCTTTGCCTCATTTGTGCTAACTTGATGAAATCTGTCCCTTGCACACAAACCCCCTTCAAGTTGGTGGTTGTAAAGTGACGTCACGTGTAAAAACTAACACCAGTTTGTTAAAGCAGATTCTGTGTGTAATAAACATGGCAATTCAGTGTAGATAGGGAGTAAGAACGAACTTTACTATAGAGCTTTTTATGTGAAGTCTTGTGGCCTGTAGACCAGCACCATCAACATCACCTTGGATTTTATTAAAAATACAGAATCTCAGGCTCCACTCCAGACCTACTGAACAGAAATCTGAATTTTAACAAGGGCCTCTGGAGATGTGTATGTATGTTGAGACTTCAGAAGACTCCTGGGGATTGCCATCTATCGCATAGTCACATCTGTTATGGGTGCTCTTAAATCATCCTTTGCCAGAGTATATGTTCTTGCCATCTCTTTTATACCAGGAATAAAGTGCCTGTAGCATTTCAGTGACCAAAAAGGCACTTCCCCAACCCCACTTTTTTATTATTCAAAAGCGTAGACTGAGGACTTCCCTGGTGGACCAGTGGTTAAGAATCCTCCTCCCAGTGCAGAAAATGCTGGTCCAATCCCTGGTCAGGGAGCTAAGATCCCACATGCCCCTGGGCAACTAAGATCCAACACAGCCAAAAATAGATAAATAAATACATACATACATTTTTTGAAGTGTCAGTTGGTCTACTAATACTGGATTTAGAGTGAATATATTTGAAGGCATCCACTTTGAGCACTGGTGGATATGTCGCTGAATTATTTGTCCTTTCTGGTTAGATTTGGCCTGAAATTTATGACTGAATTTCTAAACTCTTATTGATCCTCAAGTACTACTCCAACTTGTAAAGTCAATTGAATGAACTAGGTGAAAGCATGTCTTTTGGTGCCTACAATATGCAAAAAAAAAAAAAAATGGTGCTGTGACTATTTTTGCTTGTTGAATTTTATATTATTGGTTTTTATGGAAAGGCATTTTATTTTACATATAGCAGTGTATACCTCAATATGATCTGCCTGCAAAATGGGAGACTTGGGTTCAATCCCTGGTTTGGGAAGATCCCCCAAAGAAGGGATAGGCTACCCACTCCAGTGTTTTTGGACTTCCCTTGTGACTCAGCTGGTAAAGAATCTGCCTGCAGTGTCAGAGATCTACGTTCGATACCTGGGTTGGGAAGATCCCCTGGAAAAGGGAAAGGCTACCCACTCTAGTATTCTGGCCTGGAGAATTCCACGGACTGTATAGTCCATGGGGTCGCAGAGAGTCAGACACGACTGAGCAACTTTCACTTTCATCAATATGATATTATTGTTTGCACTCATTTAGAGAATGTTGAGGGGGTAGAGGGAGGNTGGGAAGATCCCCTGGAAAAGGGAAAGGCTACCCACTCTAGTATTCTGGCCTGGAGAATTCCACGGACTGTATAGTCCATGGGGTCGCAGAGAGTCAGACACGACTGAGCAACTTTCACTTTCATCAATATGATATTATTGTTTGCACTCATTTAGAGAATGTTGAGGGGGTAGAGGGAGGAATATGGACTGTGGCAAGTTTGTCTAATAATCTTTTCTTTAACAATCATTTACAAACGTCTCCTAGGTTCCCACATCGGCCAGGAGGTGAGCATATCAATGAATAACACGCGGTCTCTCGCTTCGATCTGCAGATGGGCATACGGAGACGGAGACTTACACCACTGGGCCCCAAAGGTACCACTCCAGTTTGTGTGAATGGAGCTTCCTAGAGCGAGAGACCACTGCCACCTTGGGGGTGGCTGACCAATAGTAAATTAAGTGACTTTAGGCAAAAAGGCTTGGATGGCATCACTGACTCAATGGAGTCTGAGCAAACTCCAGGAGATGGTGGAGGACAGGGGAGCCTGCTGTGCTGCGGTTTATGGGGTTGCAAAGGTAGACACGGCTTAGCAACTGAACAACAGCCGCAAGGCAGAAAAAACAACAAGCCAAGAGCTCAGGTGGCATGGTAGAAGGGGGTCTAACTCATAGGGAGTGAGATGGGAGTGTGTGTGTGTGCGTGGTGAGGTTGTATGTGATATATATGTGAGCATGTATGTGCTGTCCATGTATGTGAGTGTGGTCGGGGTTTGTGTATGAGTCGTGTGTGTGAGTGAAGTGTACAGGTGTGGAATGAGTGGGCATGATATAAACGTGTACGGGTGCATTAGGTGTGTGCACTCCAGTGTGCCTGGTGCAGGGAGAAGTGGCGTTTCTGATGTTGGAAGAACTTTGCAGAGGAAGAGAGGCCTGGGCTCTGCTTATTCAGTCCCAGCCAGGCTTTCCTCCTGCTCCACTGAAATGACACCTGCCGGGGCCTCAGCGTCTTCACCGCCACCCCTAACCATGGGATCTTCATCTTCATCCTCCTAAAGGCCCATCTCAGTAAAGAGCACCCACTTCACCTAGACGCTCAGACTGAACCTAGGAATTATTCTAGGACCTTCTTCCTCTCCCACTTTCCATCCACTCCATCTGCGCATCCTACTAATCTGCTTTCCAAACAGCCAGAATCGGAGCACTTCTTACAACCTTTACCTTTAGTCAAGAGCTCCGCATCTTTTGCCTTGACTATTAGCATAGCTTCCTAACTGATTATCCCATGCTCCCTGCCTTTCTGGAGTCTGTTTTACACTCAGCATCTGGAGTAGCCTTTTAAAACTCTACATTTATGATTCATTTTTCTTAGGATATTCTGATGGCTTCCCTTCATGCTCTAATTCCTCATCATGGCCCAAGACTATCCACAGCGAAGTCCCTGGCTGCCTTCTGGATTCTTTCTGACCTTCCTCTCCTCACCCTCTCCTCTGTCCACACTGATCTTCTTGTTGGTCTTGAACGCACCCAGTGGGTCCCTGCCTCAGGGCATCCACGTTGCTTACCTTCTGGTTATAATGCTTTACCACCAGTCAGTAACATGTCTCTCTCTTTATTTTATTCAGGCTCCAGAATTTCCCCTGGCCATTCTTTTTCCTGCTTACCACCCCCTGTTTTGTCTCTTAAGCACTAATTATATATATATATATATGTATGTATGTATTTTAAACTTATTTATGGCCGCACTGGGCTTGCCTGATAGCTCAGCTGGTAAAGAATCTGCCTGCAGGGCAAGAGACCCTGGTTCAATTCCTGGGTCGGGAAGATTCCCTGGAGGAGGGATAGGCTACCCCACTCCAGTATTCTTGGGCTTCCCTTGTGGCTCAGCCGATAAAGGATGTGCCTGCAATGCAGGAGACCTGGGTTTAATCCCTGGGTTAGGAAAATCCCCTGGAGAAGGGAATGGCTACGCACTCCAGTATTCTGGCCTGGAGAATTCCATGGGCTGCCTGGTCCATGGGGTTGCAAAGGGTCGGACACCGCTGAGCGACTCGCACTTCCCTTCGCTTCGTGGCTGCACTGGTCTTCGCTGTTGCCCAGGGCCTTTCTCTGGTTGTGCCGAGCGGGCTTCTCACTGCAGTGGCTTCGCTTGGTGCAGAGCACAGGTTCAGGGGTGCTCAGGCTTCAGTAATTGAGTCACAGGAGCTCAGTAGCTGCAGCTCATGGGCTGTAGTCCTCAGGCTCGGTAGGTGTGGCGCTCGGGCTTAGCTGCCCCACGGCCTGTGGAATTTTTCTTGGACCAGGGATTGAACCCACGTGTCCTGCATTGGCAGGTGGGTTCTCAGCCACTAGACCACCAGGGAAGTCCTACTTAATATTTTGTATTATTTTGTTTAATATCTGTCTCCTCATTAGAAAGTTAAACTCCATGAAGTCAGGAGCTTTGGTTTTTTTCTTCCCTGTATCTCTTAAGTCACAGCAGAGTGCCTGGCATAGTAAATGCTCAATCAGGATGTGCCTAGAGACTGAATAGACATGGGCAGGGCATGAGCAATGTCGGGACCAAAGCAGAGGCTGTGGGGCCGAATGCCAGGAGCAGGATGCTGAGGCTCAGGACGTGGTGATCACTGGATGCGGGGGAGGGGAAGCTTTCTGCCTGGGGCACTGCTGACTGTCGTTCCATTTGATGGGAGAAATAACACGGGGCGCAGGCTTAGAGGTAAAACGGTTAGCTCAGTTCTGGACATTTCAANGATGAGATGGTTGGATGGCATCACCGACCCAATGGACATGAGTTTGAGTAAACTCTGGGAGTTGGTGATGAACAGGGAGGCCAGGCATGCTGCAGTCCATGGGGTCGCAAAGAGTTGGACACGACTGAGCAACTGAACTTTACTGAACTGGAGCAGTATACAGATAAGCTACAAATTTGTTTGCATAATCAACCCTGTGTGGATTTCTTGATTTCCATTCCTCATGGATAATAATCAGAATGGCTGCACTGATTGCTTATATTAACTTTTAAATCTCAGATAACCCTGTGAGGCTGTTGTTGTTGTTCTGTCACTCACTTTTGTTTGACTCTTTGTGACCCATGGACTGCAGCATGCCAGGCTTCCTTATCCTTCACCATCTCCCAGAGCTTGCTCAAACTTATGTCCATTAAATGGGTGATGCCATCCAATCATCTTATCCTCTGTCACCCTCTTCTACTCCTGCCTTCAATCCCTCCCAGCATCAGGGTCTTTTCCAGTGAGCCAGCTCTTCACATCAGGTGGCCAAAGTTTTGGAGTTTCAGCTTCAGCATCAGTCCTTCCAATGAATATTCAGAACTGATTTCCTTTAGGATGGACTGGTTGGATCTCCTTGCAGTCAAGGGACTCTCAAGAGTCTTCTCCAACACCACAGTTCAAAAGCATCAATTCATTGGTGCTCAGCCTTCTTTATGGTCCAACTCTCACATCCACACATGAAAAACCATGCTTTGACTATACAGACCTTTGTCAGCAAATTAACGTGTCTGCTTTTTAATATGCTGTCTGGGTTTATCATCACTTTTCTACCAAGGAACAAGTGTCTTTTAATTTCATGGCTGCAGTCACCATCTGCAGCAATTTTGGAGCCTAAGCAAATTAAGTTTCTTACTTTTCCCATTGTTTCCCCATCTGTTTGCTATGAAGTGATGGGACCAGATAGTTTGCTATGAAGTGATGGGACCAGATATCGTGATCTTAATTTTTTGAATACTGAGTTTTAAGCCAGCTTTTTCACTTTCGTTTTTCACCTTCATCAAGAGTCTCTTTAGTTCCTCTTTGCTTTCTGCTACAAGGGTGGTTTCATCTGCTTAACTGAGGTTATTGATAGTTCTCCCAGCAATCTTATTCTACTTATTGTAGATGAAGGAACCAAATCACAAATAAGTAACTTCTCCAATATCACATAAGTCCAAAAAAAAAAAAGCAATATGGTGCTTGTTCCCTTTGCATTAAAGTAAAAAATTAAAGTTCTGTTAGCAATGGAGACAAGGGAGGTGGTTTTACTAGGTGAGTTAAACAAGCAGATATTTTCTCTCTTTTATTTCTAAAACAGAAAATCAAATTACTCTAAATAAAAACTAAATGCTCTCCTCCTGGAAGGCCCAGCCTTGTCTCGAGCTNCAAAAAAAAAGCAATATGGTGCTTGTTCCCTTTGCATTAAAGTAAAAAATTAAAGTTCTGTTAGCAATGGAGACAAGGGAGGTGGTTTTACTAGGTGAGTTAAACAAGTAGATATTTTCTCTCTTTTATTTCTAAAACAGAAAATCAAATTACTTTAAATAAAAACTAAATGCTCTCCTCCTGGAAGGCCCAGCCTTGTCTCGAGCTTAATGAAGCTTCTTAATTAAACAATGTGATCACTAGGAAGAAGCATCTCTAAGGAGCAGGTTGAAGGAGAGGGCAGACAGCAAGAGTACTCCAACTTGGAACTCTCTGGAAATAGTGATGTCCGATTCTCTCCTTGAGGGAAGGGAATTAGTTTGGCTCATCAGGAGGTCAGGTACTCCTGAGGAACAATAACCCTCCCCAGACAGTCCTTACTGATTGTGTCTCTCTGGATGGCTGTGTGTCCTCTTCTCTCTGCCACATGAGGTCTTGAACTGAATTTGCAGCTCTCCTGGGGCCACCAGGTAGAGAGAAATAGTTCTGGGTCTCAGGTCACAGGGCAGCCCCGGGTCGCAGCTGTGAATTCTTTGTGTGGTCCCTGAAAGCACATCCCAGTGGCTCTTCCTCTGGAGACAGATCTGGCTGCCAGCTCCGTGTAGCCTTTCTTCTCCTTGAGGTGGTAGCACGGGCTGGGACCCCTCTAGTGGCTGTGCTAGTGCCTGCGAGGGTGGGGTCTGGCATATCACATTCGCAAGAAACCTTAATATTAAATT
>SJYX01000274.1:207097-253724 GCA_006410675.1 Oreotragus oreotragus | reverse complement strand
AGTGCTGAAGAATTGATGCTTTTGAACTGTGGTGTTGGAGAAGACTCTTGAGAGTCCCTTGGACTGCAAGAAGATCCAACCAGTCTATCCTAAAGGAGATCAGTACTGGGTGTTCATTGGAAGGACTGATTCTAGAGCTGAAACTCCAATACTTTGGCCACCTCATGCGAAGAGTTGACTCATTGGTAAAGACCATGATGCTGGGAAGGACTGGGGGCAGGAGGAGAAGGGGACGACAGAGGATGAGATGGCTGGATGACATCACTGACTCGATGGACATGAGTTTGAGTGAACTCCAGGAGTTGGTGATGGACAGGGAGGCCTAGCGTGCTGCGATTCATGGGGTTGCAAAGAGTCGGACACGATTGAGTGACTGAACTGAAGTGAACTGAGGTTTGCCATAGCTTTTCTTCCCAGGTGTAAGCATTTTTAAATTTCTGGCTGAAGTCACTATCCACAGTGATTTTGAAGCCCAAGAAAAGAAAATCTATCACCGTTTTCACTAACAGGTGACTGAGCATAAAATGCCAAGGCAGCAGAATGAGAAGACATGAGACATCTCCTCGCTGATGATTTTCTCCCCACACAGCTGTCATTCCTCTGGATCTCAGGCTGGTGAGACTGGGTTAGATATTTACACTTAGACCCCACACAGTTGATTCAGTTAGGGCTGTGTGCCAGTTTTTTCCTTCCAGCCCCTACAAAACTAATCAAATTAATGGATGCTGCTGCTGGTTCTCATCAAATGCCATTAAAATATAACTCTTTCATGAATAATTCTAAACATTGACTCAAAGCAATTGATTATGAGATCTGCATTTTTCAAATGGGAAGAATAATTGATGTTTTCAATATGTAAATATCTTCTAAGGAATTCTGAGACACAAGTTATGAGTACCGCTATAATCACTGTTCGAGTCCTAGAGCTCCTAGCTTCATGTTTGTTTTCTAATTTTGGCTTCCAGAGAACAACATGTAAAATCTTGAAAATCTGTTTCATCATCTCTCTTCACCCTGTGGTTCCTTCCCGTGGATACCCTGAGTGCTTTGGGTCTGCAGAGAGCTGTGAACTTTTCACAGTGCTACATAGAATGAGGTAGTGTACTTCCTTTCTTCTAAAACCAGCATCTCAGAATACATGGTCCGTCATCATGTCACTGCCTGTGCAATCAATCACAGTAAACTCACCCATGCTAATCTGGAGCAGAAGCAACTGACTATTCAGGTGAGAATATCGAACCTCTGTCTCATGGACTGGAACATGGACTTCCAGTTGCCACGCTGATTGGCTGCTCTTTGTTTTAATTGCCTCTCATGCTTTGTCCTGGTTTGGTTCTCAGCACCTCTCTTGAGCCTCCTTTACCTAAGGAAGAATTTGTACACATTTTCTGGCTCAATTGTGACACTCCATTTCAATGAGATTTTGGTTAATTTTATGTGTCAATTTGTTGCTATTGTTCAGTCACTAAGTTTAATCTTTTTTACGACCCCATGGACAGTAGCCCACCAGGCTCCTCTGGGATTTCCCAGACAAGACCCTGGAGTAGGTTGCCATTTCCCTCTCTCAGGGATCTTTCCACCCCAGGGGTCGAACCTGTGTCTCCTGAATTGGCAGGTGGATTCTTTGACACTGAGCCAACGGGGAACCCCAGGGCCGTGGTTGCCTAGGGTTTGCTACCGTGCAGTCTATATAGGGCTTGGAGAGGATGGAAAGTCAGAGGAAGGAGCAGTCCGCTTCTCCTTCCCTGCTTTGCTGACTGAGACTGAACATCTCATCTCATCCTCTCCTGCCCTTGTGCTGAGATTTGTGGCATCAGCTCCACTGGTTCTCAGGCCGTAGAGCTCTGAATTACATCACCACTTTTCTGGGTCACCAGCTTGCAGAGAGCAGCTGTGGGCCTTCTTTGCCTCCACTATCTTTTGAGGTAATTCCTCATAACAGATCTTCATATCTATATGCACATATCTGTACATCTCTACGTCTATATGTTCTATTGGTTCTGTTTCTCTAGAGAGCCCTTGCTAGTATACCCCTCACTCCTCAGATCAAATGCAAAAATTTATCCTATTCCCCATCCAACTTAAAGGAATTGTTTGGCTGAGTCCATTCCCTTACAACATTTATCATCAAGGGGGTCAGAGAATTTGAGAATATTATGCTACTCAAATGAGACGGTTCTAAGTACAAGTACACTGCTTCACTATATAGCTATTCAGTCAAATTTTACCTCGAGTCATTGCTATATGCAAGATCAAGGACTTTATAATTGAATAGGAGATTCAGATATGCAAACCTATAAAGAAAGAGAATGTTAAAGATGCTTTGCTAGATGAAAGTGGGTCATGTATGGGGAGTCGTTTTCAGTTTGGAAGGTGAAGAAAGCCTTAAAGAGATGATACTTGAGTTAATCCTAGGGGGTCACGGTGGAAAAGGGCATTTCAAACAGGAGACACTGGCAATAGCAGGGTTAAGTGATATGGTGGCTCACTAGGGGAGTAGTAAGTGGTTAAACATGGATGGATGATCAGAACCCTGTGGGCATGGAAGTCAGAGGAGCCAGAGAGAATTCTGCACTTTAGCAACGATGTTTATGAGACAGTCACCTATGGAACTTTAAAAACTCAGCTCAGTGGCAGTTCTATCCTAAAGCCACTGAGTTTGAACTCCTAGATGTGAGACATGACTGGGTTTACATTTTGTAAATGCTTCTCCAACTAGAAATTACAAAAATTGTCCCTGTCCTTTGTAAGCAGGGAGCTAAAGGTGTTTCCTAGAATCCCTTGTGGTTAGGCAGACCCCGAAACAGAATTTTGGCCAAGGGCATGGGCTTCTCCGGTGGCTCAAGTGGTAAAGAATTCGCCTGCCAATGCAGGAGATGCAGGCAGAAGATATGGGTTTGATCTCTAAGTCAGCAAGATCCCCTGGAGGAGGAATTGGCAACCCCCTGCAGCACTGTTGGCTGGGAAATCCCGTGGATGGAGGAGCCTGGTGGGTTATAGTCTACAGGGTCACCAAGAGTTGGATGCACAGAGTGACCGGGCACACGCATGCTGAAAGTGATGTAATATAGTGATGTAATATAGTGATATAATATAGTGATGTGATATAGTGATGTAATATAGTGATGCAATTCTAGGTCTGTTCCTACAGCCTACTGTGAGATTTTCCTCACCTTCTCTCTTTTCTCACCAGACGTCATTTTAAATACACAGAAAACTCTGGAGTCAAGGAACCATTGTTGGAATATGTCTGGATCCCCAAACAGCTGAATGGAAGGCCACCCAGTGGACACCTGATTCAGCTGTAATATGAGCAAGAAATGAAATCCTATTATGTGTAGGCATAGGGAATTTGCATTTGTGCACAATAATATTAAAAACTATTAACTGAGCAATAAGTGGTCACTGAAAAGGTAAAGTAATATGACCAGATTTAGAAAGATTGTTTCCTTAATGTGTGGAAAATGGATTACACTGGATAAAGGGGAGCATTGGGAAGAACACTGCAGCTATCCTGGGGAGAGACGATGAGATCTCTGTGTGGCAGTCAGTGATAATGACAGACAGTAGGAGACAAGGCCTGTGAGACACAAACTGAATGCAATCTATTCCCACTGGAGACCATTTGGATACGTAAATGGCAGAATCTGCCGGATTTCTGGCATCTTTGAAATTCTAAATATTGCTCATAAAATTCAGGAACATTATGATTTGTTCAAAGATAGTTTTATAGTAATTTCATCATTGTCAATAGTAATTGTTAGAGTTGTCTTTCTCGATTTGGCCATTGCTTTTTCTCCCATCTTACACATTTTGTTTCATTTTAATAAGATGGATGAAACTGGAACCAATTATACAGAGTGAAGTAAGCCAGAAAGAAAAACACCAATACAGTATACTAACACATATATATGGAATTTAGAAAGATGGTAATGAGGACCCTGTATGCAAGACAGCAAAAGAGATACAGATGTGTAGAGCGGACATATGGACTCTGAGGGAGAAGGAGAGGGAGAGGGTGGGATGATTTGGGAGAATAGCACTGAAATATGTATACTATCATGTAAGAAATGAATTGCCAGTCTATGTTCAATGCAGGATGCAGGATGCTTGGGGCTGGTGTATGGGGATGATCTGGAGGGATGATGTGGGGTGGGAGGTGGGAGGGGGGTTCATAAAAAAAAAAAAAGAGTGATTTTTAAGTACAAATCTTTTCTTATGTTGGTTAGATTGAAGTCAACTGAACTATCCAGATAAAATAATGTATTCAAAAAAAAAATAATGTATTCAAGGCAAATGTCTCTAAGCTGAATGGAAAACCACAATCCTGCTTTTAAATATCATTCTTTGAAGCACCTCGGCTTGCCCGAAACATCGCCTTAATGCCATGGGCTATGCAGTTGGGCTTTTTCTGAAAGGCAAGGCTGGAGCAACACTGATTCAGAAATGGCTACCTCGACTGCATCCTAATACAGTTGGAAGATGCTGAAGGGCAGGGGCTCAGGTGTGCGTGTGTTCGGCTTGCCCGAAACATCGCCTTAATGCCATGGGCTATGCAGTTGGGCTTTTTCTGAAAGGCAAGGCTGGAGCAACACTGATTCAGAAATGGCTACCTCGACTGCATCCTAATACAGTTGGAAGATGCTGAAGGGCAGGGGCTCAGGTGTGCGTGTGTTGGCTCTTGTCTAAATGTGAGGACACAAGCTCTTTCACTTCGGGATTTATGAAAGGTGGTGGATTACCGGCACAATGAGAAAGTCCTGATAGGAGAAGCTAGCAAAGCAATCATAAAAGGAAGGAAATAATTGAAGAACTCTAGAGCAGAGGAAACCTTGAGGAATAAGTTTGGCTCAGCAGCTCCAAGGGATTATGGTCATTGATTTCAGACAATTTAGCCACTTGCTCCAAACTAAGGAATCTGAACTTCCGTTAAAAGTGAAAAGGGATTACACTGCAGTTTGCAGAGTTCAAAACCATTACAGAGAGACAGAAAACTGGGAACAAACAGGCTAACCACATTCAACGTTGTGTGGAGCTGCTTTTGAAGGCAAGCCCCCGAGCTCCCTTGAAAGATCAGCACTGGAGGGACCTGAACCTCAGGCCTGGGACATTACCTCCCACCTGCCCGGCTTGTTGCTGTTCACAGGATGTGTTCACGTGCAGTCGAAGCTTATTCTTTTAAAAAACTCTGTGACCTATTCCCATTTTATGGATTAGAAACTAAAGTTCATAGTGTTCAAGGGTCATATTTTCAAGATCAGTGCTTATTTATCACAATATAGCTTACTCACCTTGGTAAAGACTTTAAATGATAAATTATGGATGATTACTTCAAAATATGGCTGTTTCTAGAGTCCATGTTCAAATTATGCTTTCTAAAACTGGCCAGTCACTAAGCACTTTTTATAGTTTAAATAATCATAACTATATATTATTACTCTGGCATCTGCCCGAGGGTTCATTTAAAATATGCAGAGGTCTATCCTTTCCCAGCAGGAAAGGAAACCATGCAAGAAACCAGTTCCAATGTTGGAGATTGTATTAGGACAAATCTGTGTTGTGGTTCTATAAATGTAGCTTAAATCAGAACACCTGGCAATGAATGCCATTTAATTCAAACTTACCTGTTTCAATCATATGATTTAACTTGCAAATTGCTTCCAGACAGCTGTTTGAAATTATTTAATTTAGATTCTTGAGAGAGAAGAATTGCTAGAAAGCATGCATATTATGGTGTTACAACTGCTTCTCAGGTCATCCTCACCAAATATCCTGTTTGAAAAATACTCTAGTTTCGATGGATCTTTATGAAGGATTGTAATGGAAAATAATGGGGCTTTGGATTCAGGCAAATTTGGGTTCAAATCTTAACTCTGTATTTGCTAGCTTTGTTATCTTGGCCCAGTTAATAAACCTCTCCAAACCTATTTCATCATCTATGAGATTAAATTAGGGCTTCCCAGGTGGATCAGTGGTAAAGAATCCACCTGCCAATGTAGGAAATGCAGCTTCAATCCCTGGGTCAGGAAGATCCCCTAGAGGAGGAAGTGGCAACCCACTAGAGTATTCTTGCCTGGAGAATCCCACGGACAGAAGAGCCTGGAGGGCTACAGTCTATGGAGTCCATACTTACTCTTAATGGCTAATGTGAGGATTAAATGTGACAGTTTGCACACAGAAAATAATCAAAATGGTATAATATTGATATGAAGAATGAACAAAGATCTAGATAGAACAAAATATTTAAGATGAGGAACATCTATAAATTTGTTTTATTACTGTAGTTCACAACTGTAAATTATAGTGGTCCTTCTCAATCATGCAGGTTAAGCCCTTAAAAAAAGCAAGTAGTAAAATTATGTTGTGTTAAACAACTTGAAACCTTATGGAAAATTATGTTAGAAGACAGAGCTTAGAAATAAGCCTATGAAATATATTAGATGTGTTTCATATTCTCTGAAATAAATTAACTGATACTTCACACTCAAAATCAGTGATATTTTACATATGTTAAAATAGTAATAATACTACCTAACTTTTTTTAGTGTTTCTCACTAAAAATTTTCAGAATGTCTATCCCAAAGGATCTGCAAGATATTTTTATTCACAAGATGTCGCTTTTCTATGCCAATAATACACTACAGATGTTGCCCTCAGGTCTGATCTCTCCTCAAGGAAGCTGCAGCCTTTCAACTGTTACGTGTTGATCTCGTCCTTCTCTTCTCGTGTTGCCCCTCCACCAACACCTGTGTCTGTAGTTTGTTTTCAAGGTCTCATACCCCACTTTTGGGTCTCATCACACTCCCTGGGGCAGACGCAGCATCATTTGAGTGTAAGGATGCTTAGGAAACCATCCAACCTTTTGTGTCACCCCCTCAGTTGTATTCAATATCTTTTTGAGTCTCCCGCCTACCAGGCAGGAGTACTGCCCTCATGATAACTTCATATTGAAGTTCCTTTGACAACAACCACCCTCTATTCCCCGAAGTTTCAAGGCCCATTTGCACTAAATCTGCCATTTTTCGTTTCCAAGACTTCCTTGCTGCGTTTCCATCCACGCTCTACCATCTGCCTAACCTTCTCTTTCTGTTATAAATATCCATGTTATTTTCCAATTATCTTCAACAAGAGTGACTTGTAAGCCACAAATGCTACATCTCAACTTCTCTAATTGTTCAATTATAGTACAGCCTGGTCCAGCCTGAATGGTAGCAAGGCAGCGTGCCTGATCTTGGGTCTCTTATCTATGTTTGTTCTCGTTAATCACAACCGCATGTACACAAACATGTTTAAAAATAAAAATAGGGATAAAGAAGAAAAGTGCCAGTTTATTTGTTGCAGAACTAATTCAGTTGCTCTATCCTTCCTAAGGGCAGAATGGTTAATAGATTATAGAGTTTGGTTCTGCAGAACAAAGCTAGGGGAAATCAGGCCAGATAGAGTGAAAGTGAAGTCGTTCAGTCATGTCTGACTCTTCAGCTTGCTACCGTTCAGGCTGGACCAGGCTGTACTATAACTGAACAATTAGAGAAGTTGAGATGTAGCATTTGTGGCTTACAAGTCACTCTTGTTGAAGATAATTGGAAAATGACATGGATATTTATAACAGAAAGAGAAGGTTAGGCAGATGGTAGAGCGTGGATGGAAACGCAGCAAGGAAGTCTTGGAAACGAAAAATGGCAGATTTAGTGCAAATGGGCCTTGAAACTTCGGGGAATAGAGGGTGGTTGTTGTCAAAGGAACTTCAATATGAAGTTATCATGAGGGCAGTACTCCTGCCTGGTAGGCGGGAGACTCAAAAAGATATTGAATACAACTGAGGGGGTGACACAAAAGGTTGGATGGTTTCCTAAGCATCCTTACACTCAAATGATGCTGCGTCTGCCCCAGGGAGTGTGATGAGACCCAAAAGTGGGGTATGAGACCTTGAAAACAAACTACAGACACAGGTGTTGGTGGAGGGGCAACACGAGAAGAGAAGGACAAGATCAACACGTAACAGTTGAAAGGCTGCAGCTTCCTTGAGGAGAGATCAGACCTGAGGGCAACATTTGTAGTGTATTATTGGCATAGAAAAGCGACATCTTGTGAATAAAAATATCTTGCAGATCCTTTGGGATAGACATTCTGAAAATTTTTAGTGAGAAACACTAAAAAAAGTTAGGTAGTATTATTACTATTTTAACATATGTAAAATATCACTGATTTTGAGTGTGAAGTATCAGTTAATTTATTTCAGAGAATATGAAACACATCTAATATATTTCATAGGCTTATTTCTAAGCTCTGTCTTCTGACATAATTTTCCATAAGGTTTCAAGTTGTTTAACACAACATAATTTTACTACTTGCTTTTTTTAAGGGCTTAACCTGCATGATTGAGAAGGACCACTATAATTTACAGTTGTGAACTACAGTAATAAAACAAATTTATAGATGTTCCTCATCTTAAATATTTTGTTCTATCTAGATCTTTGTTCATTCTTCATATCAATATTATACCATTTTGATTATTTTCTGTGTGCAAACTGTCACATTTAATCCTCACATTAGCCATTAAGAGTAAGTATGGACTCCATAGACTGTAGCCCTCCAGGCTCTTCTGTCCGTGGGATTCTCCAGGCAAGAATACTCTAGTGGGTTGCCACTTCCTCCTCTAGGGGATCTTCCTGACCCAGGGATTGAAGCTGCATTTCCTACATTGGCAGGTGGATTCTTTACCACTGATCCACTTGGGAAGCCCTAATTTAATCTCATAGATGATGAAATAGGTTTGGAGAGGTTTATTAACTGGGCCAAGATAACAAAGCTAGCAAATACAGAGTTAAGATTTGAACCCAAATTTGCCTGAATCCAAAGCCCCATTATTTTCCATTACAATCCTTCATAAAGATCCATCGAAACTAGAGTATTTTTCAAACAGGATATTTGGTGAGGATGACCTGAGAAGCAGTTGTAACACCATAATATGCATGCTTTCTAGCAATTCTTCTCTCTCAAGAATCTAAATTAAATAATTTCAAACAGCTGTCTGGAAGCAATTTGCAAGTTAAATCATATGATTGAAACAGGTAAGTTTGAATTAAATGGCATTCATTGCCAGGTGTTCTGATTTAAGCTACATTTATAGAACCACAACACAGATTTGTCCTAATACAATCTCCAACATTGGAACTGGTTTCTTGCATGGTTTCCTTTCCTGCTGGGAAAGGATAGACCTCTGCATATTTTAAATGAACCCTCGGGCAGATGCCAGAGTAATAATATATAGTTATGATTATTTAAACTATAAAAAGTGCTTAGTGACTGGCCAGTTTTAGAAAGCATAATTTGAACATGGACTCTGGAAACAGCCATATTTTGAAGTAATCATCCATAATTTATCATTTAAAGTCTTTACCAAGGTGAGTAAGCTATATTGTGATAAATAAGCACTGATCTTGAAAATATGACCCTTGAACACTATGAACTTTAGTTTCTAATCCATAAAATGGGAATAGGTCACAGAGTTTTTTAAAAGAATAAGCTTCGACTGCACGTGAACACATCCTGTGAACAGCAACAAGCCGGGCAGGTGGGAGGTAATGTCCCAGGCCTGAGGTTCAGGTCCCTCCAGTGCTGATCTTTCAAGGGAGCTCGGGGGCTTGCCTTCAAAAGCAGCTCCACACAACGTTGAATGTGGTTAGCCTGTTTGTTCCCAGTTTTCTGTCTCTCTGTAATGGTTTTGAACTCATGTACACAAACATGTTTAAAAATAAAAATAGGGATAAAGAAGAAAAGTGCCAGTTTATTTGTTGCAGAACTAATTCAGTTGCTCTATCCTTCCTAAGGGCAGAATGGTTAATAGATTATAGAGTTTGGTTCTGCAGAACAAAGCTAGGGGAAATCAGGCCAGATAGAGTGAAAGTGAAGTCGTTCAGTCATGTCTGACTCTTCAGCTTGCTACCGTTCAGGCTGGACCAGGCTGTACTATAACTGAACAATTAGAGAAGTTGAGATGTAGCATTTGTGGCTTACAAGTCACTCTTGTTGAAGATAATTGGAAAATGACATGGATATTTATAACAGAAAGAGATTAGGCAGATGGTAGAGCGTGGATGGAGTTTGGTTCTGCAGAACAAAGCTGGGGGAAATCAGGCCAGAGTGTAGGAAGTCACATCTCCACCTGAGAGAGAAAAGTCAATAAAAGCACAATACCCAGATTGGGGTTGCATACCCAAGAATGGGAGATGGCAATGGCACCCCACTCCCATACTCTCGCCTGGAAAATTCCATGGATGGAGGGGCCTGGTCGGCTGCAGTCCATGGGGTTGCGAAGAGTTGGACATGACTGAGCCACTACACTTTCACTTTTCACTTTCATGTATTGGAGAAGGAAATGGCAACCCACTCCAGTGTTCTTGCCTGGAGAATCCCAGGGACGGGGGAGCCTGGTAGGCTGCCGTCTATGTGGTCACACAGACTTGGACACGACTGAAGTGACTTAGCAGCAGCAGCAGCCAAGAATGAGGGCTTCCCTGGTGGCTCAGAGGTAAATAATCTGCCTGCCAGTGCAGAAGATGTGGGGTTGATCTCTGGGTCAGGATGCTTCCCCTGGAGAAGGAAATAGCTACCCACACCAGTATTCTTGACTGGGAAATCCCATGGACAGAGGAGACTGGCAGGCTACAGTCCATGGGGTCGCAAAGAGTCAGAAACAACTTAGTGATTGAACAACAATAACCCAAGAGTGAAGTGTCAGTTTGCAGGGAGGACAACTAAGTGGTAAGAAATGGTAGGGTGCTGAGATTTTGGCTGAGCGTCAGGTAATACAGTTGGCATCATAAACTATCTTCCCCAGCCGCTCAGCAGTAAAGAACTCACTTGCAAAGCAGGATACACAGGAGATGTGGGTTCAGTCCTTGGATTGGCAAAATTCCCTGGAGGAGGACAAGGAAACCCACTCCAGTGTTCTTGCCTGGAGAATCCACGTGGACAGAGGAGCCTGATGGGCTGTAGTCGATAGTGTTGCAAAGAAACATGACTGAAGCGACTTAGCATGAATGCATGGGACTCATAAGACAGCCAAAGAGTGTAACAGAATTGCTCGTAGAGCCCAGTCATGAGATATGATAGTGCTATCGACTCTTACTTTCAGATATGAGTGTCTATGTTGAACAACTTTCCGTTGTCTTGTCAGAGGTAGTGCCACTGGACACTACATGTGAAATCTAATGCTATCAAGGTGACAGGGGATTTTGTGTCTGAGGACTCAGAATAAATGAAGAAGAAATAATTCTTAACATTTCTAATAGGATTCGCTGATGATCTTAGATATGTACAAGAAGATAAGTGAACACAATAAGGAGCCAGCACAGCAAGATGAGATAACTGACTGTGGTTATATGATTTAAATGGGTGTGTCATGATAAGATTTATGTCTAGGAATATATTATAAGGCATAAATTCAAGTGTTTATTTAATTTTCCATTTAAACTGCTAATGAAGTACTCTATGATACAGGATACTAAAATCATGTCAAATTAGTACAATTTCTACACTGCACAGAAGAAAATACTATAATTACTGAACAGTAGAAATATAATTGTTTATAGTCCTTAAGCATCACAGCAATTAAGTCATCACATTTGTTATGCTTTCTTTAGAATTTTGGTTAGTTATTTTTAATCCTCTTCTTTTAACTCTCCATTTTCTGAATTCACTACACATTTTTTAAGTGTCCCTGATAGTCCAAAAGTTTTGGTATTCACAAAGCTCTGTGGAGTCATAACCCAGTGACATGTAAGTCCAGATCTGAGACTAAGCATGGATGGGTGTGATTTTGACTTTGATTTTATTTCATTTCCTAATCTTTAGTTGGAATAGGTGCAAACGGAATGTACAATACAACAAAAGAGGTAGCAAAAGGAGGGAGACCCATGTGCAGATGAAAAGGTCAAGAGTGGTCTATACAACTGAATACTGGAAGCCTTTGAAGGCTTGAATCTTGTTTGACTATTAAAATGTCATCCTTGGAAATTATTCCATTTGATACTAAAATTCATGGAAACTTTAAAGACATATTTTCATGTCAGCTGATATCCAGTTTCTCCAGGAAACCTCCTAAATCACCTAAGCACAGTGCTTTAAGGTTGATGGATTGTTTGTTTTTTATCTAATCTCTGCTGACAAGATTCCTTCATGAAGTACTTCTTCCTTAAGAGCCATGTAAAGATCCTCAAATAATACTTTAATAAGGACTACATACGGATAATAACACCCACTTTCTAAAACTATTCCTTCCTCATTCTACAAGACAATGACTTTCAGAAAAAATAAAAATATAGTCTTAAGTGGCATTATCTACTTGTCCCAGAGCCAAAAGTTTAAAGCTCCATGCTATGGAGATTTGGTAATGGCCAATGTTCCTACATATCAGGGATAATGTGGTAAGTTCCTTTGCACAGACGGGGCAATGGGTTACCACAGTGAGCTTGATCTCTGCAATTTTAGTGTCAGAGATATTTATGGTCCTATGTGCCCCACGCATGCTACTAAAGGTAAAAAAAAAAAACACAGCAGGGGTATGGTTCCAATTGCTGAGCAAACAATGGTAGAAAGATGTTTATTAAAGCTGACTCTCAAGTGACAGATAAATGCATAGTACTATTATGCATGGTAATTTCAACATGCAGCAAGCTTAAAAGCAGATAGATCAAAACAAGAGAGGTTTTAAAAAATCATAAAGACAAAATAGAGCTATGTTGGTATGTGACAAGAAAATAATTTTGCCTTAAAAGTGAATCTTCCTCAACCCCCTCAAGAAACATGTAACCACAATTTATGGAACAAAATTAAAAGCAAGTTGGGATTGTCCCATTTCTTAGCTTGCCTGGCTTTGAGTTAAAAAAAAAAAGGGGGTGGGGGGTACTGTTGTTAAAGTAAGATACAATTGATCCTTCTATTATAAACAAAAAACTAGATCACATAATTACTGATGTATAATTCTGATTTATTAATGTGCGATGTTTAGTTCTTTAAAAAAAGGAAAACAACACAAAAACACACACACAAAACAAGCCAATAAACAAACTTTTTCATGCGCCTCTTCTTTTCTACTTCACAAAGTTCCATGGCATGATTTTTAGAGGTGTTCCCTTGCTCAGGGTTGGCATATGTTTTTCAGTTTTCACTGTCCAGAGCCATATTTACAGAAAGATGTACAAATATTGTAGATGGTAAGCTGCACAACCCTCACATGATTAAAACTTCAGTTCCTTGGTTTTCTAGGGCTTTGTGTAAATGCCAATAAACTTCAGAGTTTACCTAACTGTGCCTCTCAACCTTTGGTCCCAAAGGTGAAGGGCAGGATTTTTAATCAGGTAGCAATTTATCTGTAATTAGGAAAACATAATTATGTATTATCATCTAATTACAATTACTGGTTGGAGAAAGTCACATTTCACAAGTAGTGACCCATGCTGGATTAGCATTCTCCTATTACTGAATTCTGCATCTGTATTTGTATTTGGCAGGAAGCCAATAAAAATTCAAAGGTAATCACTATGCTTCTCTGCAGTCCAGCTGTCAAAGTCACCAACTCCACTGCTGAATAAGAAAGCGAGACATACTTTCTGAACCACATCTTGGCTATATCTGTTTCCTGCTCAGACATCAAGTGGAGATCAAAATAATTGTATACAAAAAAAAAAAAAACACCCCATGTGAAGTAGGTTAGAGAACTGTTCCACGCTTCATTTCTGGTACAGTTAAAAAGTTTAATGTCTCAAGGCACCACTATGGTTGAACATTGGATACGCGGGTAACCAGCTAACCTAGCAGGCTGTAAAGTCAGTAAATAGCTTGTGCAACTGTGAGAAGCAATCTCTAGAGGACTGTTAGATATACTGTAGGCACAGGTATCATAATAATACAAATAGAAAACAACGAGTCCTAGAAAAAGCATGTTGAGCACCGTTGTGGCATCGTTTGTATTTCTTTACCTAATGCTAGGTAAACCTCACATTTACGAAAGGAAAGACTAACTGCTGAAAGTTACGCTCAAGGCTGCTCTTTGTGCTTTCCCCGGAAGTGGATCTAGCCCGTCGGTGTACTTTTAGAAGTCACTGGGTCCCCGTCACCCTCCGTGGTGCTGGCTGATTCAGTCAAGTGCGAGCTCAAGTTCTCCGAGGTTAGGTGGGAAGCCTTGTAGACGATCTCATTGAAGTCAGACCTGATGCACACCAAGGCGGGGTCATTCAGTGGGTCTTCCACCGAGGCCTGGGTGTTTTCTCTTGTGATTCCCATGTCCTTGCTGTGTTCTGAGGGGGATTTCCTTCTCATGCGAGTGTAAGTTTTGTCTTGATTCTCCATGCCTTGCTCATTTTTCAAAAACCGTCCAAAGAACCAAATGAAGAATCCAAACCACACAAAAGCTATTAAACTTGGAACAAAAGCCAGACACTTGACATCGAGGCTTGCCCCTATGAACCTGCTGTGGAGGAACATGTCTCCCTCAACATAAGTTTTATTAGTCCGAGGGTTGGTGTGGTTGGACCGCCACTCCCAGGATAGCTTGGTTCTGTTCAAATCCTTTAGACTCTCTGAGTCTTTGACTGTATATATCTTCTGTCCTGGGCCAATATACTGTCCATATTCATGAGGCTTATAAAATATCTGATTCTTCCACATATTAAGATCCAAAATCAAGACGAGAAAGATAATTCCATAGTTAAACCATTTACCTGCATTAAAAAAGAAATATTGTGTATTAGTCAAAGACTGATAAAACTGCAATAGGGTTTTCTCCTATAAAATGGAGATAATGGTATTATATAGCATAAACTGTTAATGTTTTAGACGTGTTAACAATTTTTTGAGAGTACTATGCTGCCATTAAGTCAATTGGCAAAGGGAATTTACTAAATGGATGTTAAGCATGTGAAAATGTAACTCTTGATCCCAGAGCCAGTAATTTATGGTATTTACACTAACTAGACAAAGTCTGCTGGCTTTTAAGGCACCACCACTATAATTGGGTTTCATGTAGGTTATTCTCTAGAACATTTCAATTAAGGTTTAAAAACAAGTTCTAATAAAATTCTTAGAAAAGTCCAACATATGATTGAATATCTCTTACGGTTTTATAATTATGTCTGGGAAAGAAAGAAATCATTTTGCAATGTAAGCACAACAGTGCATCAATTGAATTCACATTGCTGTTTGTTGGTGAGCTGTTGATTAAACTATTAGTCGATGTGGTTCAGATCAATAATCCTTGAGCATTCATTTCAAGGCTTTAAAAATAATTGCATCAAATTCTCATTGAACAGAATCCATTCATCAGACATATAAATATAACCAAAGCTTTAGAAGATATGATTTGGAGAGACTATAACCACTATGACTTATTTGAAGGATTTAAAAGTCCTATATAAATAAGATATTATTTAGAGACATATTGTCTAGTGAAATCTTTGCATCTTTAAATGGAAATAATGTGGAAAAACTTTGAAGGGATACTATATTCCATTACAATTTTTATTATAATTCATTCCAAATTTTACAGTATGAAGTGTAGGCTTAGTAACACCTCATAGTTTTGCTATAGCAAATAATTTGATATATTTACAGATTCTAAAAGCTTTAGTTAAATTATTATATATAATGTCAAAATTATTTTGTATTTAAAAATAATGATATTGAACATTATGAAGTTACTGCCTCATATGACAGCTAGGATCTTGGGAAAATGTCTTAAACTAAAACTGGTAAACACGTATTTTGTAATACATACTTCAATAGAACACATAGCTTAAATATGACCTTGGGTAAGGAAAGGAGGTTAGGAAAATATTTTATCAAAATCATTACACATTTTCAAGCTCCTATAATGTGCAAATACGAGGGCTTTCCCAAATCCTTGTCTAGATTCCAAAACCTACTAGCTACATTAACTTGAGTTAGTTGCTTAAATTCTCCAAACTCCAATTTCTTTACAAGCAGAAAATAACAGTACTTATTAAAGCGGTTAACATTTCATGAGATTATTATATACTAAGCACAATGTTTGCTATATAATAGGAACTCAGTAACTGTCACTATTATTATCATCAAAGCCTTGCCTAAGTCATGATAATGTCTTCATTTGCATGGAAAGGTACAACTTCTCTATGAAGAGAATTTATTTAAACCACAGGAAGGGAAATTATAACTGCCTGTCCTAAAGTCACTCAACTATACAGGGTTTATAATATTTGTAATGAGAATTCTTGCCTGAATGATTAATTTGGCACACCCAAACTATAAATTAAAGTGGGGACACTGGAAACATCTCCAGATATGAAAAGATGCTTATAACACCTCATACTGTTAAGTTCAAGCCGCTCCTACCCTCTTGTATCATCAAAATGAAAACAGAATCAACCATAATATAAATCAAGAAAGCTCAAGCCAGATAAATTCCACCAAATACAAAGGCAGGCATCATTGCCAGATACTTATTGTATTCCTAAGAGACTCTGTGGAGGATACCTTAGTAGATCCTAAGGGCATATGTCACTGCCTTCAAGGAAGGAACTTACATCATATGGGAGAAAACAGAACAGAGACATCAACAGATAAATAATAATAATAAGAGGCCACATCTAACAGGTGCCAAAGGAGTGATACAAACCATAAAGCTGAGGCCGTTGAGGAAATGGACTAAGAACTGAGTGCTAACTTCTGCAGAAAGGAATTTGAAGGAAGTAGCAATTCATGTGGTAGAGAAAGAAAAGGAGGACAGGGAACAGTTTGGAAAATGTTATGCTTCTTTTAGTATATGTTTTTATTATGCTGCAGATACAATAATGTACAGAAAAAGATCAGCTAATGTGGAAGAGAGGGGGCAGAGAGAAGGGAAAGAATGGAGACTATCATAGGAAAAGAAGGCACAGCAAAATGAGAGACAGGTGATATGAAAAGTTCAGGGATTCTCATTCAGTGTCATAGAGGCACTAAGTTTGTAGCTTTTGTGATTGAAGCAGTTGCTGCTGCTGCTGCTGCTGCGAAGTCACTTCAGTCGTGTCCGACTCTGGGCAACCCCATAGACGGCAGCCCACCAGGCTCCCCCATCCCTGGGATTCTCCAGGCAAGAACACTGGAGTGGGTTGCCATTTCTGTCTCTAATGCATGAAAGTGAAAAGTGAAAGTGAAGTCGCTCAGTCGTGTCTGACTCTTAGCGACCCCATGGACTGCAGCCCACCAGGCTCCTCCATCCATGGGATTTCCCAGGCAAGAGTACTGGAGTGGGGTGCCATCACCTTCTCCAGATTGGAGCAGTTAGGAGAGGGGTTTTGGGTCCTTCTCTGTTGTAGGAGATTCATACTTATTCTCCTTTTGTAAATGACATCGGTTATGAAGCTATGGGGAGGGGAAGAGGTCCTTGAACCTGTATGACTGACCATCAACTTTTTGACTCACAAAGTGAAAAAAGTGCTAATTTCTCAGTCATGTCTGAATCTTTCCAACCCTTTGGATTGTAGCTCAACAGGCTCCTCTGTCCATGGAATTCTCCTGGCAAGAATACTGGAGGAGGTATTCCCCGCTGACCAGTGGAGGAAATCCCAGGTCTCCTACACTGCAGGTAGATTCTTTACCATCTGAGCTCACAAAGGCCCCTTGGAAAAACCCTGCTTAGATCACATTTATCAACTCATGAATAGAGCAGTCTCCCATATGGGGTTTCTGTTTCTAGGATAATGATGTCAGAAATTGAACATAAGTAGCACCACAGAATCAGAAAGGAAAACGAGGCATGCTCATGGAGCTTAGAGAAGGATCCTTTCTGGTGGCTAGAAGATGCTCAGTGAATAACAGTAAAAGGAAAAAAAAAATCAGGGAAAAAAAGTAGTGAATGTACAGTGATCAAACTGAAGGAACCCTGCAGATAGAAAGAGCTTTTTTTTTTCATACTTTCGAATTATTTTCTCTACCCAAGTTGAATGGTGCTGGGTCAGCCTGACCACTAAACATTCACATTAAAAAATCATGTTATGTCACTTCTCAAGTGACCTGGTGTCCATATAGTAAGACAAGAGGAAGGAGACACCAGTTAAGAATGTGTTGTTTGACATGGATACCATTACTCTGCTCTAACACATCTTTACTGATTTGTGAGAAGGGAATCATAGTGACGAAAACTGTAGCCTGGACACCAGTAGATGGAGATCAAATATTCAGTACAATGTGGGTAATGTGTTTAACCTCTCCAGATCGCAACGATTTCAGTTTCAAATTGAGTTAACAGAAATAGATGCCTTCCAGTTCTATGACTGTCCTCTTCCCCCAAACCCTTCTATTTGTTAACTATGTAAATTCAATTTTTTGTGCTGTGAAATGGAGAATAACACCAGTGTTGTTATTCAGTTACTCGGTTATGTCCAACTCTTTGTGACCCCATGTACTGTGGCATGCCAGGCTTCCCGGTCCTTTACTATCTCCCTGCTGCTGCTGCTAAGTTGCTTCAGTCGTGTCCGACTCTGTAAGACCCCATAGACAGCAGCCCACTAGGCTCCTCTGTCTCTGGGATTCTCCAGGCAAGAACACTGGAGTGAGTTGCCGTTTCCTTCTCCCTCAGTTTGCTCAAATTCATGTTCATTGAGTCAGTGATGCCACCCAACCATCCCCTCCTCTGTCATCCCCTTCTCTGTCATCCCCTTCTCCTCCTGCTCTCAATCTTTCCCAGCATCAGGGTTTTTTCCAATAAATCAACTATTCATATCAGGTGGCCAAAATACTGGAGCTTCAGCTTCAACGTCAGTCTTTCCAATGAATATTCATGGTTGATTTCCTTTAGGACTGACTGGTTGGATCGCCTGCCTTACTGTCCAAGGGACTCTCAAGAGTCTTCTCCACACCATAATTCAAAAGCATCAGTTCTTCAGTGCTCAGCCTTCTTTATGGTCCAACTCTCACATCCATACATGACTTCTGGAAAAACCATAGCTTCAACTATCTGGACCTTTGTTGGCAAAGTGATGTCTCTGCTTTTTAAAATGCTGTCTAGGTTGATCACAGCTTTTCTTCCAAGGAGCAAGTGTCTTTTAATTTCATGGCTACAGTCACCATCTACAGTGATTTTGGAGCCCAAAAAAATAAAATCTCTCTCTGTTTCCATTGTTTCCTCTGCTGCTGCTAAGTTGCTTCAGTCGTGTCCGACTCTGTAAGACCCCATAGACAGCAGCCCACTAGGCTCCTCTGTCTCTGGGATTCTCCAGGCAAGAACACTGGAGTGAGTTGCCGTTTCCTTCTCCCTCAGTTTGCTCAAATTCATGTTCATTGAGTCAGTGATGCCACCCAACCATCCCCTCCTCTGTCATCCCCTTCTCTGTCATCCCCTTCTCCTCCTGCTCTCAATCTTTCCCAGCATCAGGGTTTTTTCCAATAAATCAACTATTCATATCAGGTGGCCAAAATACTGGAGCTTCAGCTTCAACGTCAGTCTTTCCAATGAATATTCATGGTTGATTTCCTTTAGGACTGACTGGTTGGATCGCCTGCCTTACTGTCCAAGGGACTCTCAAGAGTCTTCTCCACACCATAATTCAAAAGCATCAGTTCTTCAGTGCTCAGCCTTCTTTATGGTCCAACTCTCACATCCATACATGACTTCTGGAAAAACCATAGCTTCAACTATCTGGACCTTTGTTGGCAAAGTGATGTCTCTGCTTTTTAAAATGCTGTCTAGGTTGATCACAGCTTTTCTTCCAAGGAGCAAGTGTCTTTTAATTTCATGGCTACAGTCACCATCTACAGTGATTTTGGAGCCCAAGAAAATAAAATCTCTCTCTGTTTCCATTGTTTCCACATCTATTTGCCATGACGTGATGGGACTGGATACCATGATCTTAGTTTTTTGAATGCTGAGTTTTAAGCCAGCTTTCTCACTCTCTTCTTTCACCTTCATCAAGAGGCTCTTTAGTTCCTCTTTACTTTCTGCCATTAGGGTGGTGTTATCTGCATATCTGAGGTTATTGATATTTCTCCTGGCAGTCTTGATGACAACTTGTGCTTCATCTAGGCCAGCATTTCGCATGATGTACTCTGCATATAAGTTAAATAAGCAGGGTGACAATATACAGCCTTGACATACTCCTTTCACAATTTTGAACCCATCTCTTGTTCCATGTCCGATTTTAACTTTTACTTCTTGACCTGCATACAGGTTACTCAGACACCCGTCAAACCACTTCAAAGGATTATCATGATTGTCAACTAAAAAATATTGTCACAACCTGAATGTAGAGAGCTATTTTATTTGGAGGGAAGGTTTAAGACTCCAAATCTAGGAAGTAGTTCTGATAAAACTGCTCTAAGGAGGCAGGAGGGGAATTCAGGAAGTTTGCAATAAAGGGAGCAGGCAGTTTGAACATCGAAGATCAGGGGTCAAGTTAAGGAATTAAGCATTGTATGTACAGGAAGACACAAGCCTTTGGGCTCACTGAATTCTTTCCTTTCACATGCACCTCAGATGTCTGGGCCAATCTTGTTTCTTTGTTCACCTTGCTCCTTGCATTCCCCCAGCCCCTAAGCAATCTCTCTGGGGGTGGCAGCATCTGCTGGATCTCAGTTTTGGGAGTCCTCTTTCACCTTTGGAGGCCAGATACTGGTGATGATTGTGGCATTTCTTGTTTATTAATATGGCAGGAGATATTTTCATTTCACAGGGTAAAATCAAAAGTCGTGGAGCTGCAAGGTGATGCTAATGGTAACGAACCTGCCTGCCCATTCAAGAGATGTAAGAGATGCCAGTTCAAACCGTGGGTCAGGAAGATCCCCTGGAGGAGGGCATGGAAACCCACTCCAGTAATTTTGCTTGGAGAAGACATGGACAGAGGAGCCTGGTAGGCTACAGTCCATCGGGTCGCACAGAGTCAGACATGACTGAAGCGACTTAGCATGCATGCAAGCACAATGAGAAGTGGTATTC
Organism: Oreotragus oreotragus; assembly: GCA_006410675.1. Classification (NCBI taxonomy): domain Eukaryota; kingdom Metazoa; phylum Chordata; class Mammalia; order Artiodactyla; family Bovidae; genus Oreotragus; species Oreotragus oreotragus. Next base: position 232,774 of record SJYX01000274.1, on the reverse strand, counting down.
GAGAGTTCTCTGAAATATATTGTTTGCCCAAAATGTAGGGTAGTATTATTTCTACAATTTCTTCTTTCTGCTTCTTCAACCCCCTTAATATACGATCTAAGTAGAGAGAACAGCATGTTAATGGTTTCTAACAAAGATATACCCTCAGTGTTTCAGTTTGGATAAAACAGAATGAGTTACTGAGCAGTGACATTAATAGGTAGATATCACTGGACCAATTGGGCTTCCCTACTGGCTCAGGTGGTAAAGAATCTACCTGCCATATGGAAGGCCTGGGTTCAATCCATGGGTGGGAAGATCCCCTGGAGGAGGAAATGGCAACCCACTACAGTATTCTTGCCTGGAGAAGTCAATGGATAGAGGAGCCTAGTGGGCTACAGTCAGACAGGATTGAGCGACTAACACTTTTACTTTCACTGAACTAATTACCTAAGAGCCCCAGTGTGTATCTAAATGTAAATATGCATTGTGAATCAGCATATTTAACACGTTAAAAATCCCTAGCAATTGATAATTTGTCTATAACTTGCAGTCCAGAGAAACACACACAAAATGGGAAGCTAAATAACAGGGACAGATTCTCCCCATACCCCCACTCCATTTCCACAGCCAAGAGGCCACGTGGGGGTGGGGAAGCGTGGAGGGGAGAGAATTAGATGAGGCAGGATTCCTACTGATTTATTTCCTGTTCTGCTTCTCTGACGGTAGCCTTGCCCTTCCCCCACTGCTGTAGTTGCTCAGTTGAAAATGCCACTGCTGAAAATAGAGAACAAATGGCTCTTCTTATTTTTTGTGTCCTGCCCACCTGACATAACTCCTGCTCCATTTATCCATCGGTACAGAGGAAGGATGTCCATCTTTCTCTACAGCCCCCTTTTCCATTTTCCTACACAGTGTTTTGTTACCTTCGCAATACTCTCTCCTCTTTAAAAAATTACTTTTATGAGATGCAGCAAACTAGAAAGCAAAATCAAGTGGGACAACTCAACTCAGTGTACTTGTCTATGAAGTGAAGGAGTTGAGTTATATAACCCTTAAGATTTCTTCCTAGTCCTAAAAGTCTTCTTGATGAGTCTATGAAATAAACACCGCCTAAACCTTAATGTTTTATGGTGGAGCAGGAAATCTCACCATTAGAACAAAAAAGATGCAATACACATTTTTTCAGTGGAGAATGCTTTCCTTAAAAAAGATTGTATATTCTCAGAAATCCTGTTTACCATAAAAAATAAATTTGAGTCTCTGAAATGGCTCACATGAAAAGGTATAAGACACAGAAAAAGAAAAAGACTAAGCACTTCCATTGCCATTTTTTCATGTGTGTTGTTGTGAAAGCACAGTCAACCAACCATAACAAGAGGTTTGGTATTTTGGCATTAATTGTATGAGAGTTTTTGCATTTCCCCCTGTTGTTTCAACTACATAGCATAATGTAAATCAGCAAGGAGGAAGGGTAAGAATCCATACATTATTTCTATTTATCTCCTTCTCGAAATACCTCACTGTCTCCTTTAATGAGAAATCCCTGCATGGTGTTGTGGGATTGCTTCTTTCCTGTGATGTGTGCTTGTAATGAATCTTACTGATTGGCAAAAATGATATTATGATGGTAATTTTATCATTTTACTTTGTGGGAGCTTAGAGAATCCTGGGCTAGTTAATTTTAAAAGAATTCTTCATTAAATATCAGCCTCATTTTAGCATAGGAAATGACAAGAGTTTGGGGAAAAGTGTTATTTTTTTCAACTAAGGAAAAATACTATATGTACTGATATTTCCACTTATAATGAACCTTTCGTGACTCAAATATGCAATTATAATATCAAAAAAAATCTTTTACTCAGTAGGGTTGCCAGTTAGCATTGAGGTTGAGCTCTGCTGTTAGCACCTCTATAGCAAGTGGTGTCACCATTTGGGCAGACTCTATGCCCAGTGGGCATGCTCCACAACGTCACCAGCATCCATTATGTGATCCCAGGAAACCCTGACCTTGAAGAAGATGAAGTCTGTATAATTAAATAAATAACAGTGTGCTGTAATAGGTTTCCTGGCCACATTCAATATCCTCTCATTCCAGACCTGATCAGTGTAAACAGGGCACTCTGAGTTAGCTGCTGTTTAAGCACTGGCCCCACCCCCCACCCGCCTTGCAACCAGGTAATTTAAGAATATCCAGAAACCACATTAAATGCTTGGGTCATGAGAAGACGGTTGAGCAAATTGAAGATACTTACTAAAAAGTTCATGAACTAATAAGAACTGAGTTAGTAAATTATCTCAAGACTTAAAAGCAAATGAGTATAGCTTTTCAAAATGCCTCTCTTGTCATTGTTACTTTCTTAAGTGGGAGACTACTCCTTTAGGACATAATCCAATATGATGAATAGAGGTAGAAACTTGTGATGATGAAAAGCAAAAGAAAAGGATGTGAAGTTGTACTGAATTAAATTACCATCACACTCTGACTTTCTTGAGACTGGGAACTGTGCTATGCTCATTTCTGTATTCCCTAGATCCTTGTTTAGATTTAGACACATGTTAAGTCAGAAAGTGTCTATTAATCAATAAGTAAAGTCTGAAATACTATGTCCAGAAAAATTTCAAGGACTGAAGTTCTAGTCTTTCAAATCAAATGTCATTGTCACAATGATCTGGTGAATCTAAAATCAGATAAAGTCTGGAAAATTGGGAAAAACAAACTATGTCTCAAAGAATATGATTAGTTATATATCTCAAGTCTTTATTCTGGCTATAAAGATAAATATCTGAAAAGCATGTGAGTTTTACTATAAAAACCCTCATCTATGCATAAATGTACCCAGGACACCTCAGTCTGGACAGGACAGACCAGCTTAGGGGCAGCAAGGGCTGACAGGCTATGGGCAGAGCAACCATGGCCTTGAAGAAGATACGTTTGGGACAAATAAAAGGAATTGCTGCTTTAGGTAGAAGTAAACACTTAATGCTAGAGCTTCACAAATGTGTTGGAAATGGAAATTGCTGCAGGAAAAGTTCAGAAAAATTCATAACTAAGAGAATAGCAAGAGATCCTTGTATGCTTTGGATCAATTCATGATCATTGGGGACTGTCATGGTGAAGAAGATGCATCGCATTTCCCTGTAACAAGTCCCTTGCTAATTTTGCCAGACAGAATATTCTGCTGGATGGACCACTGGCCTGCCCTTGCCAGCACTTTCCATGATCTGACTGACACAGGAGAGCTCCTTAAGAAACAATCCTTGGGAACTAATTTGCCAGAAATCATGCACCTATGGAAATAAAACGAAGGACATTATCTTTATGCATTATTTTCCACATTCTCGCCATTGTGAAGCACCTCTGCCCTCGCACTGCTCAGGAAACTGAAATAGAACACAGACCTAGGGAGGCTTGTTTACTGCTACATTTTCCATTTTTGCCGAAAGGTTCCCATGGGCATCGTCGTGCCAGTAGTGTGAATTCTCTCCTCACAGATGCACAGGCCTTCCTTCTGGCCTTTCCCCCAACCCTCTCCTAATTTACTCAGATGATGGCCACCAATGGGACACTTCTTTTGTCTGACTGGGATGACAGATGGCAGAGCTTCCAACGGGATCGGCATTAATAGGACTTGGGGAGCTTCAGAGTCTGAATTGAGAGGCCATTCCTCTCTGGCCTCCAGAGACTTAGTACATCATATTTTGAATCCATCTTTGCACTCATCTTATAGGTAAAAGGGGAGAGGGCGAAAGATATAATTATACGGTTGTATTTAGCATTTACTTTTAGGAGAATGAACAGTGGACTTGAGCTAAAAGCACCAGTGTGACCAAATCACTAACCATTTATCCCCTTTATTACTAACGTCAAAATTCCCAGAAAAAAATATTTTAACACACCCTTGGAAAAGAGATGATTTATTTTTATAAGCTGTAGCTCAGCTTATAAAATGAAAGCTCATACATACTGCAGCAAACCATCTGTCGGGGGGGGATCCAGATGAGCTATACAGATGCAACAATTCAAGTTATTTCTGACATGCATAAATAAAACTAGCTAGGAATCAGGATTAAAAAATACTCAAATCCTAAAGGCTTTAAAAATGTCAATGGGAACTCATCAGTGTCAGATAACCCTCTACATATAGAGCATTTCACTAGGAGAGATTTTTTTTTTTNGATGCAACAATTCAAGTTATTTCTGACATGCATAAATAAAACTAGCTAGGAATCAGGATTAAAAAATACTCAAATCCTAAAGGCTTTAAAAATGTCAATGGGAACTCATCAGTGTCAGATAACCCTCTACATATAGAGCATTTCACTGGGAGAGATTTTTTTTTTTTCCATTCCTAGCTTTGTCTTTCTCGAGGACTCAGAACTTAAGTGCTATTTACATAACAGCAAAGAACTCAGAATAGTTGATAAATAATCAGAAAACCCTCTCTCAGGCTACCTAGTATTTTTTGAATTATAGGGAAAGCAGATTCTGAATGGATAAAAGGAAAAGCTTTAGGTAAAAACAGTGAGAACTTACTGAGTGCTTGCTTCACGGCAGGCAATGCTTTAAGTGCCTTGTACATATTAATTAATTTCACCCTCACTGCAATCCTATGGGATAAGTACCATCACTGTCCCCATTTAACAGATGAAAATACTGAACTTCTAAGAGGTTAAAGAGCTTGACAAGGGCCCTGCCACCAGTTAGTAGCAGGGCTAGAATCTACACACCAAATCTTTACATTCCATTGCCTCCGCATGCACTGAACGTCTTTTCCAGATCACAGAGAAATGATAATTGAGACCATCGAGCCATCCTTGACCCTGGAAGAATCCCAGCCATCCCTGTCTAGGCTCTTCTGGTGCAGAACAAACACAGAGAAAGCATTAGACACAGCTGTTTGGCAGTCTGTAGGATCCTTTTCTAGCCCTGTCTCCAGCTCCTTCTGGACCTTTCTCTAGTCATGCTCTGCTTTGAGACCTCCTCTGTTTTGGCCCCAGCTCTGAACTTTCTGACTCCTCTCAGATATGCCTTTCTCACTGACTACCCCATTTAAAAATTTTATCTGTTTATTTGGCTGCATCAGGCCTTAGTTGGGGCATGCAGGATCTTTGTTGTGTCTGGCAGGATCTTTCGTTGCCCCGCACAGAGTCTCTAGTTGTGGTACATGGGTTCTGGAGCTCATAGGCTCAGTAGTTGTGGCACATGGGCTGAGTGGCACTGCATGTGGGATCCTAGTTCTCCCACCAGGGATCGAACCCAGATCCTCTGCATTGCAAGGCAGATTCTTAATCACTGGACCACCAGGGATGTCTCTACCCCATTTCTATTGAATGTGCATTCTGCCCCTTGGGTTTTGTTTGGTAAGATTTATAGAAAGTACATAAATGCTGAGATGAGAGGAATTCTGATCACAGGAAATGTTTCTCAGTAGCTGTATTTTTCAAAGTATGATCCTCTGGCTACCTGCATTGCATAAGCATCACTGGTGGTGCTCCAGAGAATGGCAGATTCCGGGCTCCACCTCATACCTGAGGCATCTGACTCTGGGTGTGTGGCTGATGGATCGTTTACACAAGCTCTCCAGGTGATTCCCATACAAACTAAAGCTTCAGAACTATTGACAGATATCCCAGGGGTGATTCTATATTTACTGACCAGGAAAGCATTAAGGTCTACCTACAAAAAGAAGCAGAACTTGGAGGAAGCTATCAAGCTAGGACTTGTGATTCTCTTGGAAGTTTGTGGACTACTAACTATTGAGCATGTTAAAATACAACACAGTGCACTATGTTTTAGAGATTTTACCTGTGTTTGCCCAGAAACAACTATTTTACAATATCAAGTAATGTCAAAGGCCTTTCAGGGCAGATGGGTGGTACTCCAGAATGGCTTCAGCAACCTCTTCAGTCAATTCACAGAACAAAGAGAACAACAGAGACAAAACAAAAGGAGGAATGTTCTGATTTTCTTCAGTTTCCCTGAGATGGGAAGATCCCCTGGAGGAGGGCATGGCAACTCACTCCAGTATTCCAGCCTGGAGAACTCCATGGACAGAGGAGCCTGGTGAGCTGCAGTCCACAGGGTCACAAAGAGTCGGACCCAACTGAAGTGACTTGGCACACACATGCGTTCTTAAGTAGAACATTCCAAATTATGTAAGCTTTGAGCTTCACAAAACCTGCCCCTACCCCTGTCTATAAATGACAGCATATATGACAAAGCTATGCATAAGAGCCCTGAATTAAATATTTTTAACCATTTTATTTTCCTTTCCGGCCAATGGACTCTCTGAGCCTCCCTCCCCTCCTCTCCTCTCCTTTTTTTAAACTTGATGTTCTGCACTCAAATAGGATATTTTTGAAAAGCCTTCTGATAGTCAGAGACAATATTAATGCCGTGATGGTCTGAGACAAGAGCTGATAGTAAGAACAGATGGTTCTGGCAAAAGCCCACCCAAAGGGATATGATGATACCATGTGTGTGATAGCTGTTTTAGAAGTCTGAGAGGGCAGTGTGCTGCAGAGATTAAGTGGGGACTCTGAAACCACACTATGTGACCTGAACTCAAATTGATTGATTTACCCAGCAAATTTAATAGATGGGCCTCATTCATTTTGAATAGGAAAAGAAACCTGCTATATCTTCCCTATTCATGAGCTCATTCTCCAATTTAGGAAGGTCGCCTCATGCTCAAAGCAAAAAACAGCCTTCAAGTTGGGAAGTAAAGGTTTTTTTTTTTTTTTTTTTTTTTCCAGCACTCAGATGTTCACGTTCTCTGTGCTCAGGCTATTTATATTCGCCAGCACAGACGGTCGTGTAAGCACAGATTTCTTTGGCAGTTTTTATTATAGCAGGTGTAGGGTCCTAGGCCATTGTCCTTAAAACACACACGTTCACTACCTGCATTTGAACAGCTTGAGAACTAATGCCATTCTTTATTTGATTATGTAGCTTACTGATTCTTGCTAAAAGAAAAAAAAAAAAGAATTATAAAACATAACTCCAAAAAGACTTGTTTAGATGAGAATGACTGAGATGTCATGAAAGAATATTATAATAAATCATATTCAAGCCATTTCAAGAGCAGGGCACATTTGTAAATGGAATAATCTAAGGATCCACAAGAGAATGACTTGAGGCAAACATGGAGCCTTGCCACAGTAGTAAGTTTCACTCAATCTAATGAGAAGTGGCCTGAACTTCCTAAAGGAACGTGGTCTGCCTGGAGCTGTAGGATACCATTGTTTTGATCTCACCAGCAAATGAAGAAGAAAGCACAAAAGGTATTCATGTTGAAAAAATATACTGAGCTGTATGTTGTGAAAAAGAAACCCACCTAATGAACAAAACCCGGGCAGAGTGGCCTATGGAGTGTGGCAGAGACAGTTAGTGGTATTCCTAGGCTAGAATACAAGACCTGATACCACATGGGTGCTCGGTGGCAGATCACGTCTCTCAGTTCTCCTTCACTCTGTGTGGGGTTATCTCACTAGGTACTCTTCATGGAATGTGAGTGGGGGTGACATGTTCTATTTCCAGGCCAGGTGGCTAAGAAACAGACAAACTCTCTCAGTCATTTTCCCCATTCTCTTTATTCCTATTTGCCCACTGGATGCTGAAGCTGAAATTGTTAAAGCACCAGGAACTTAAGTCCAGAATGATGGTCCAGAGCCCCGCAATTTTCTGGAACCACCTTGCACTGCTAAGTGAGTAAAACTAAACTATATTGCCAGATGCTTCTAAACTGTTACATTTTCATTTTTAAAGCAGCCAGCATGACTTTAACCAGAAGACAAACAAATCATGTTCGAAACCTTACCTGTTATGTGAATATGATATTCCTCCTTGAAGATCTTCTGGAAGAAAGGAATCTTGAACTGCATATGAGGAGTATGCAAACCAGGAAGATTTACATCAACGTCTCCCATGAAATGTGGAAATTCCCAGTCCTGTCAGAGAAAACCAACATGACAACATATCTGTGATTTGTTTTGTTCCTAAGCAGCAAAACACCAAAAATTGACTTTTTATAAGCACTTATTTTAAAATCATTTAAATGCAGCCAGCTGTTGGGTGTGTCTGTTTTGTTCTGTGATGGTTGTTTTATGTACATTAGGTAGCAGTATGCAATCAAAATTAAAATTAAGTCATAACTTATATGCTCAGATTTTCTCTTTAATGTGATAATAAGAAACCAATGCAGAATTGATGTGCATTAATATATGTTTCTTTCTTTCATTATGGAGATCTGATCTTAAATTTTTATAGGAAGGAAATGATCCATATTTTATAAATATGGGGTAATTTATTTTTTGTTTCACTATTTTTTAAAAATAAGAAATTTATACCAGCATATTTTCTGTAAGAAGACAAAGAGGACCTAATTCATTTAACCAAGTTCCTCAATTCACATCAAGGGAGTTTTATTAATCATCTGTGCTAGCAACTACATGGAATGGAAAAATGCCAAAATCTTCTGTCCTGTTCTCTTGCAATTTAGCATCAGTTTGAACCAAATGATGGAGGGCCTGACATGCTAGCCTGAGAGATGCACAGTGAATTAATTCCAAAACTGTCATTAGTTATTTCCTTGTTGTCAAGGCAAAATCATGTGGGATGACCCTCCTTCTCACAAGGAAGGAAAAAAGATGCAAATGAAGATATTTTTAGGCGACTCATCTGCTCTTGGTTTTTGGATAGAAGCACCAAATTAAAGTTCATAACTAGCATGTGAAGAAGAAATACACTAAATAATGAAGAAACCTTTAAGCTGAATCCATGTTTTTGTTTCCAGCAATAAAATTATCCCTAAATTAACAAACAGTTCTATATTTAGTGAATATTTTCTAAAGAACTTGGATATGAAAAATAATAAACAAAATATTACTTTAAAATTTTAATCCATTGTTTTGACATAAAAAGTTAAATTTTTCTGAGATTTCTGTATATGAAGCCAACTGAGGTGTGCTGTAATAGTGTGCATGAACATTTCAGGAGTTTCCATAGCCATTCCACGTCCCTTTTTGCAGAAAATTCTGATTAAGGGAGAACAAACCTTAAGGAAAGAAGAATATGTGAGCGGTAGTAATCAGGAAAGTTTTCAATGTTTATTAATTTTTGATCTATGGATAACTTTAAGCCATTTATAAGAAATAAATATATAAGTATAAAAATAAAATGATGCAATATCATCCCTTACTACTGGTGCATATGCCAGTATCTTGTTGGTCTTGCCTTTCCTGGTTTTTCAGAAATCATCAGCAAATAGACATGTAATTTTGGAAATTCAGAAAACCCAAAGCACTGATGCTGGATGAATTTGGAATATTTTGATCTAAAATATTAGTAGAAAATAGATTGGAATAATACTTGTGAACTATTGCATTTTATTAAAGTGCACTTTTAAAAATTGATATCATCTTGCTTTATGCTACTTAGAAGACACTTGCAAAGAATTAAAATTGAATTTAGTCCTTTGCTAAAATATAACTGACATTTGCCATAAAAAATTATGCTTGGCAATGATAACCAGAGAATCTTTCACTAGTCCAGGATAAGAAACATAAAACATTATCAATAGAGCAATTCCCTTTCTTACTTCTTGGTTTAAGGAAGAATTTAGGATTAACAGATACACACTACTATCTGTATAAAATAGTCACACAATAAGGACTTACTGTATGTATAGCACAGGGAATTATATTTAATTCCTTGTTAATGGAAAAAAATCTAAAAAGAATCACTGAATCACTTTGCTGTATACCTTAAACTGACACAACACTGTAAATCAACTACATTTCAATTTAAAAAAAGGGGGGTAGTGAATATTTCTTGGTAGTAATTGGGCAAGTGTACTTAGTGTACTTTCTTTCGAAAAGATGTTCTTGGACTGTTATTGTTTAGCTTTTCATTTCATGAAATGAAAGCTTTCTACCGGGTATGAAATTGATTTTAGTTTGAAAGTAATCTCTAGAGATTTCTTGTATACTGGGATCAAATCCTACCACCCCCCAAATAGTTCCTTAATTATATCCCAACTGTACTTGGAGATAGAAAGAGGAATTCAGGAAATGTAGACTAGAGGACAGGAGAAAGTCTTCCTCTTCATCTAGATGATGGCATCCTTTTCTTTCTTTTTTTTTGTTTAAGAGATGAAGGCAGAGAGTTTGGGGCAAAATGTGAGAGTAGTATTTTACACCATCTAAGAAATTAAAAACAAAGAAAGAACTAATAAAAGAGATGATACATAAAGTCTCTCAGATTCCCCCTTTATAATGTCCAGGGGCTTCCCCGGTAGCTCAGTGGTAAAGAATCTGCTTGCCCAATGCAGGAGACATGAGTTCAATCCCTGGTCTGGGAAGATCCCACACGCCTCAGAGCAACTAAGCCTGTGCACCATAGCTATTGAGCCTGTGCTTTAGAGCCCAGGAGCCACAACTTCTGAAGCCTGTACACCCACGTCCTGCTCCACAACAAGTGAGAAGCCCACACACCACAAATACAGAGTAGCCCCTGGTTGCCACAACTAGAGAAAAGCCATGCAGCAAGGAAGGCCCAGCACAGCCAAACAATAAATAAATAAAATGAACAGATTTGGGTTTAAAAAACTGTTTTCCTTAGTCTTTTAACTCCCTGCCTCCACCCTCTCCCTGCTACTCGTATTCTTGTAGTTTAGTTCCTCAGCTGTGTCCTGACTCTTTGCAACTCCATGGACTGTAGCCCGCCAGGCTCCTCTCTCCATGGGATTCTCCAGGTAAGAATTCTAGAGTTGGTTGCCATTCTCTTCTCAAGAGCATCTTCCAAATATAGGGATCAAACCTGGGTCTCCTGCTTTGCAGCCAGATTCTTAAATATCTGATTCACCAGGGAAGCCCCTAGTTCAATTCCTACTCTGTATATTTCTGCAGATGCATTGTTGAATCAGTGTAAATTTTGACCTTGACTTAGAATGGAATGGTAATAATAAGCATTGCTACCATTTCCAATACATTTTGGGCTCATCTTAATGGAGGCATCGGAGGGTAGTGATACCTCAAGTATTTTTTTTTTTTTTTAATATAGGAGATAGATGCTGGGAGCCAGGGTGAGGAACTCCGCCCATGGCAAAGGTCATGAGGAAGGCGGCTTCGGCATACGCAAAAGCGGGATCGAGCCTCAGGAAACCCCCTGTTCCTAAGCATCTACCCCCAAAACCAGAGTCTACCTACTTTACTGTTTCATGCTCTCACCTATACCTCTGACTTTACGGGGGGCTGACCCCCATTACCTCTCTCGGAGAAGGAGTTAACTTACAGCTCCAAGTCAATAAAAATTCCTGGGCATGACAAGAGTGTTTCAACTTACAAACTCCTTTGAAGGTTATCTAGCCTGCCTGTACAGTTTCGACCGGCCACATGTGATTGTTCACAGCCTCCCAACCGTGAGAGGCACGAGATGTTTTAGACTTACTAAAGGCAGATTCTTTTGGGAAGTTAGAAATTATTAGTATAGTGGGTTGGTTAGGAATTATATTGGTGAAGGGTTTGTTTTGCCAATAATTACTGCTAATTCCTTGCCCTGGGTGTGACAAGGGTGTCTCAGGTCAAACCTCTCTGCTGGCAAACTAACTTGTGTGATAGGATTATCCATACTCCTGCCAAGCACATGATTGTTTACTACCTCTCAACCATAAACAGCACAGAGACTTTGGAGTGTTTTGAAAGTCTTAATTAGCCTAGGGCTTTTCTCATTGTTGAGTCAATGATTGCCACCAGGCCTCCATATCTTTAGGCACCTGAAAATATATTAATCAATGTATTTGGAATATAGAAAAGGAAATATAGTAGTTTTTGATGTTAGCAATACTAGACTTTTTGAGTTAATGAATTTTCTCTTTTGTTATAGATCACTGCACTTTGTTATAAATCACTGTGCCCTTGCTATGTAAAAATGTAACTTTATCACTACCTTAAGACTAAATAGTTCTTAAGGGGAATATTGGTAAAAGGTTTTCATTTGTTGGGCTGATGTTTGCTGCTAAATCTCCATATTCCCTGTCCTTATAATGAATATAACTAGCATATAGGAGAAATAAGTATTAACCTTTAAGATTAATCATGTTAACCTTAGGTTAAATAAATTCCTTTCTTAGTTGTAACCCACTACACCCTCATCCTATAGGAATGCAACTTTATCTGCTACCTTCAGAGGGTGGTGCCTGGTTTAAGAAAAAATGCCCTTGGAAAAAATAAGTTTTTTGGTTATCAGAAAGAAAGGATCATAAAATGTCAGCAGGCCTCATGGCCAGAAGATGATGTAAAACCCCTAAGACCTTTTTTTATACATATATATGAAGCACCTGATTTTGATAAAGGTCAGGACTGCTGACCCCCACGTGACTTTAAGATTTCCTTTTGTCTCTATATGTAACAAAAGGTATATAAGCAAACCTGAAAATAAAGAAAACGGATCAGTTCCTGGAAAGATTGATTCCCCTGTGTGTCATTCTTTCTTGTTCTCCGTTTTTCTGGCTGAGTTCCCATCTGGAGTGTGAGTGCCCTCCAAGCCTGCAAATTTTGCCCCGGCTTTTAAGTTCCACCCGAGAAGGAGGCCAAGGAGGGGCACCTTCCGATATTCACGTGGCGACGGTGGCCTACATAGGTGGTGCAAGCTTCTTGTCTCAAAGCTTTATTGGCATCCCACGTAAACCAAGTTATTCAGCTTCTTTTTCTCCACTAATATTTCCTACCACACTATCCGTTTCTAATCACTCTATATATCTGTAATTAAATAAGTTTTTCCTAGGATGCCAACTCCGTCTCCCCTTCGAATTACCCTGGATCCACCAGGGCTGGACCCCGGCAGATAAAAGAGGAAGAAGAATGATATTCTCCATCCCCACCCTCATCTCCAAATCCCACAGGCTTCTTGGGAAGGTGAGATAATGCCTGGACAGCAACTAGCACATTGCTGGAAACAGAGGGAAGAGACAGAGAAATAGTCAACGAGCATGGCTGATTTCCCAACATCATTCTAAGGTCAGAGTGATCCTGAGAGTGAAGCAGAGGAAGCAGACAGATCTGTTTTCAGGAGAATCACACACAAAGCTGCTTCAGGGTCCAAGTGGAAAAGGACGAAGGTCATCTTCTCCTGCCCTCATCCACTGCATAGTGCTGGCCTCCTGAAGTCTCTGATGGGACTTTGGTCAGAGCAGAGTCCTCCCAGAGGGCACCAGGAGCAGGATCATAGGGAAGGTCATTTCTCTCAAAGGGACATGTGAGTGACCTCAGTGCAGGACAGAAGAACAGGAGCAAACTAATTTCTTGTGCAATGTGTGTCTCACACTGTAGTGACCTCCAGGAATAACTGTGGTGGACTTTCATTGTGATGGGGGAGGCATTGCTACCATGGCGCAGGAGCTGGTAACCTAGCAACATGTGAAACTAAAGGCCAAAGAAACCCAAGGACACTTGGATCATACATTTTCAAGCACTGGCAATGTTCTAGCATCATCCTAAGCTACATGCTTATAATTAAATCTTGCTATTATTAACTCATTTTACAGAAAAGAAAAATTTGCCTCAGAGAGGTTAAATTGTGACAAAATGAGGTAGCTGTCATATGGCAGAGCACAGGCAAAAGAATACATATCTTCTGCTGGGCCATGCTGCCTCTGACTATGAAAACTGATGACTCTTAACTGGTTTTGACTCATTACTAGAATTATCTATACCTGCTATACCTGTTCTGGGGGCTTCCCGGGTGGTAGAGTGGTAAAGAATCCACCTGCTAATGCAGGAGACACAGGAGACATGGGTTCTATCCCTGGGTTGGGAAGATCCCCTGGAGGAGAAAATGGCAACTTGCTCCAGTATTCTTGCCTGGATCATCTCATGGACAGAGGAGCCTGAAGGGCTACAGGCCATGGGGTCACAAAGAGTCAGACATGACTGAGCAATTGAGTGGGCATGTACACTGTACCTGTTCTTACTGAGAACCACTGATAACAGTCATTGCATGTTCATCTCTCACCAAAAGTCAGTTCCATGAGTGGCTTTAAATGATTTCCCCACCCCAACCCCAGAAGTTTCTTGTATTTTATCCAAGCCTAATTTGACCAAGAAGATCAACTGTAACTTTTTCTCCATTAATCAACTGCCCCAGAGGTTGTTGATTTCCAATTAGACTGTTGAGTAGGGAGATTTGACCAACAGATTACTAGCAGGTACTGAGATTCTCTTGGCATCAAAACTATGGATGTATAGCAGTTTCACACAGATTGTATGCACATGTTATGAGAGCCATGATGTTCTTTCCTTCTGCATACATTAAAAAAATTATATTTTGAACATCAGATGAAAACGTTGACAAAGCAAGATGTATTCAGCTACCTAGACTGGGGTAGAGGCAGGTCAGTCCTATGATTTTACATTATAATATGTTCATTTACTCTATTCTTTAAGGAATGCTATCAGTATTCAGTAATTCAAAGCTTCCTTACTACGGTCTCCTCTCAAATCCAACAACGCCTTCAGCCGTCTGTCCCATTTGTGGCTCAGTGATGTGAGAATGATTTAAGTACATTGTGTCACTCACCCTACTCTAGTTATGATCAGCTTACGGTAATGAACAGACTTCCAACTTTGTATCTTGCTTCATATATGAGAAACAGATAATTTTTATTCAGTTGGGTATATTTCCCATATAAAAATAAATGAGAAATGTTATGGTATATATCTACTCAGATTTCTTACATACAAGGGTTTACTTTTGCTTATAGCTATAAAAATCACATTTGAACACTGATGTCCAAATTGCATTTAGACGAGTAATTTGGGACTGATGTATCCAAATGTGATTCCATCCAAGTGTGGCTCTATTATTCATGGATCACATCCGGATAGACTTTCAGGACGGTGTTCAATATATAGTCTCAAGATATCCTGGATTCATCATTTCCTCACATTTTCTCATTGAGATACATGCCCTGGGGTTCAGGAAAAGCACTTGGTACTGTGCAGAGGAACTCAAGCTTGAAACCAACATGATTTTGAATTCCCCAACTAGCATTCAATTCCCAAATCAAATGAAGGGGCCCCAACTTCTATTTAGAGATGTATTAGGGGATAAAAATGTAATAACAGTGAATGCTTTACCCTGCAAAAATGAAACCATGGTTTCAGAACAAAAATCATATTTTAGGAGCTAAAGACTAGCCATTTGGTTTTTGAGAAATTTAAGATACAATTTAGATAATTGTTTGCCAAAAGTATAGATAACAATTTAGAATAGAATTGACAATAGATTCCTAAATATCGATTAAAAATACCATTTTTCAGTGTAATAATTTGCATATCTCCTCTTTATAGGCATTTAGATTATAAGGATTTAAATGATTTCAAAATTCAACTTTACAGATTTGCTTCTTTCCCTTTGTTAATCTACATTCTTCCTATTTCAGAACTGAATAGAGGTCCATGAATATCAGAACATTATTCTACCCAAAATGTCCCCAGCTTGTAAAGTATCCTTGGTTTTTCTATGCTTACTGTGTCCTAGCAACAAGATTTTAGATGACAGTGAACAGTGGTGGTCTAAAGAATTGTACTCATGCTTTGGAAGGTATTTTTGAATCTTATTAAGACTCTCAAGTGCCTGATTTCTTTCAGCAACAGTATACTTCTCCTAATTGGCAAAACTGCCATGGTATCACTTAGCTGAATAAATCCTTGGCAACTTTGAT
Organism: Oreotragus oreotragus; assembly: GCA_006410675.1. NCBI lineage: Eukaryota > Metazoa > Chordata > Mammalia > Artiodactyla > Bovidae > Oreotragus > Oreotragus oreotragus. The sequence goes on along the minus strand of SJYX01000274.1, from coordinate 217,070 downwards.
GTACAGTAGTTGTTGCTTATTTGTTTGTTTATTACCTGCCTCTCCCACTGGAATGTAAGCACCAAGGAACATAAGGAATTACCTGTAGTATATACTAAGAACTCATATACTTGATGAATTGATGAATGGTGCTCTTTGAAAGTTAAAGATATACAATTACTTTGGGTTTCATGCAAATGGAATTTAGTTAAACAGAGCAATAAATATGTGGTTTTGTAAATAATATTACACATCAAACTGAGATTCATTATAATGAAAAAAATGTTTTTTTTCCCCTATAACAAGGTGTATTGCAATTACACAGACAGTAATTACTTTTAAGAAATTTAACCATCAGACTCTGGCATGATAGCAGTAGATTTTTTAATATAAGTTTTATTACATCTAGACAGCTTGAAAGATCATTCCTTTAACCCAAAGATTAAGTCATTTGGCAAAAATCACAGAGGAAAGGAAACAGTATATGATGGGAGGAAGAAAGTGGTCAAATTTAAATACCATTAGATGAGGCAGTTACTATTTGGGGAATTAGTAAAAACGCTCATTGTGATGATCCAAGATACCCTTTTAATTCCCATATAAGTGTAAAGGAGCTCATGAGACACATTCAACCAAGTTAGAGAACAAGAAAAGAGAATGTAAAACAAAATGTGATTAAAAAATTTTAGATCATTTCCCACAATGGGTGACACTACGAAGGTGATCAAGGCAACAACGAATATCAGAGATGCCCAGCAATAAACATGAAGGATGTACAAAACAGAAAGATCAGCGGGTTAATTCTTATAGGTATCTTTTGACAATTATTCTTATAAGTTATACTCTCATTTTCTCCTAATATTCATTATCGTTTTTTCCCCGCTCTGGGCAAATGAATTCCATACTCTTTTGGAGTTCTCTCTCAGGAGTCACTTATGGTATTTAAAAGATTTGGGGAAAAATCTTGTCTTTCTGATTGAAGTAGGCTTTGTTCAATGAGTAGAAGAGATAGCAGATCTCATTCATCACTAAGACAAATCCATGTCAAACTGTAAATCCTTACATAAAATGTTGAAAGAAGTCGACTCAAGATTTTTACACATTCTAAGATATGGATGAACTCTCAGAACTGTTGTTCAAACAATCTAATTCATCCTAAAGGCATATTTGGTAGTGTGGTTTAAAATATTTGCTTCATCAGTAATCCTTTTCACTTGCAAAGGCCAATAGGAATTTCCCTGGCTAATTTTGAAGCCAATGTACATCAATGAGATTTAAGTAACAGTTTAGTGCCCATAGAGAAAGTAAATAAGTCAAGCCCAAAGTAGATTTGAGAAGTGAAGTTTGTTACTTTTAAGAGACTACCATGAGTTTCTGGTACCATAGCAGTGGGTTTTTTAAGGTAAGTTTTATTATATATAGACAGCTTGAAGGCATTATTCCTTTAAGTACAAAGGTGGAACAATGTCTGATGAAAAGCATGAGGCCTCATTTACAGATGTCCTGCCCTGGCAGACAGATGCAGTAAAGGACAAAATAAAAGTCATTCTTGTAAGTGTTTACAGCTAACAGAAATGTATCATGTGCCCTCTAGGAATAATGGGAAATCAATATTCCTCACCAGGGCAGTACAGTTCACCAATATGCACCAAAAGAGTGCTTGACATTTTACAGACTCCTATGTGTATGTGGGGGTAAGGGGGTAAGGTGCAGGCAAACCATTGACTAGGACAAGTTGCTGAAAACTAAAGCTAATACAAAGACTAAAGAAACATGATGTCATAACTCAATGATAGATCCTTTTGGATAAAATCTTCCATCCATCATCAAACAACCACTTGACTTATTTTGCACTTAAGATGAATGAATATGAGCTATATAATAAGTTTATATTTTTAAAATTGAGACCACCTAATAACTCTTTTCCTAAAGAGGAAAATGTGAAGTCTGGTGGAAGAAAGTTTTTGAACATCACATTTTCATGTTATTTTTCAGACACTGGCTGCAGTTCAATAGTAACAGTCTTTGCTTATTTTGTGCTTTATTGTATTTGCACATTTGGTATAAAATGTCACTGCTCCAGTTATCTGTTCTGCCTCTATGCATGCTGCCAGGAATGGTCACATACAATTGTCTGAATGACTAATTTCTTCTATAAGCTATATAGGAAAATTAATTGCATACTGTCAAAACAGTAGATATTGTCCTTGGTAAAATTTTAATTTAATATTGAAGTCATTTTTCTCTGTGAAAAAATAATAATAGTGGAGATCAGTGGATAAATGTAATTCAATATAAAAATATTCACAAACCATAGCGAGGATATAAGATTGATCTAAATATCAGATGTGTGGTAGAGGTAAAGGGCTCTAGTGTTTCTTGCAATAGGTTCCTTTTTCATAATTTTTTGTCAACAATGTCTCATGGAGCATATATTCTAATAGAAAAGAGACTGGGGGTTCATGTTTGGGAGTTCGTGTAAAAAAATAAATAAATACAAAAAAAAAAAAGAAATATAATTTGATGTCAAATTGAGATAAATGCTCTAAAGAAAATAAAGCAGGGTAAGGGGATAGAGCACGGTGAGTTAGGGGTGGGTACTAGTTTAGTCAAAAGAAAGCTTCTTTGAGGGTGACCTTGGTATGGAGTACTGACTCATATGCAAGAAAAGCTCTGCACACCTCTGGAGGAGGACATCAGCTAGAAGGAGGAGCTAATGCAATGGCCCTGAGGAGGAAATGAACCAGAAATGTTCAAGAAACAGCAAGAATATAAGGGGCATATAGGAGGGTGAATGATGTGGAAAGTGGCAGGTTGGCTGCAGGAGGAATAAAGGCCAGTTGCAATGTGGGAGACCTGGGTTCAATCCCTGGGTTGGGAAGATCCCCTGCAGAAGGGAAAGGCTACCCACTCCAGTATTCTTAATTGGAGAATCCCCATGGACAGAGGAGCTTGGCAGACTTCAACCCATGGGGTCACAAAGTTGGACACAACTGAGCAACTAAGGACAGCACACAAGATGACTGTCGTAATTTAGGTGTGAGATGATGGTGGTTCAACAATGCTGATCAGGTGTTCAGATCAAGAAGTATTTTGAAGTAGCAACAACCAAGCTTCTGAATTTACCATTTGCTCCAGCAACTGGTAAATGACAGCATAATTTACTGAGAAGGTACAATTTGGGGAACCAATCAACTTGTAGAAGATAGAGAGGTAGATAAGAAATCTAGAGATCTATTTAGAATATGCTATTAAACATTGAGTAGAGGTATTGTGTAGGCAGTTGTATTCTTCGGCACTCAGTTTTCTTCACAGTCCAACTCTCACATCCTTACATGACCACTGGAAAAACCATAGCCTTGACTATATGGATCTTTGTTGGCAAAGTAATGTCTCTGCTTTTAAATATGCTATCTAGGTTGGTCAAAACTTTTCTTCCAAGGACTAAGTGTCTTTTTATTTCATGGCTTCAATCACCATCTGCAGTGATTTTGGAGCCCCCCAAAATGAAGTCTGACTGTTTCCACTGTTTCCCCATCTATTTCCCATGAAGTGATGGGGCCGGATGCCATGATCTTCATTTTCTGAATGTTGAGCTTTAAGCCAACTTTTTCACTCTTCTCTTTCACTTTCATCAAGAGGTGTTTTAGTTCCTCTTAACTTTCTGCCTTAACTATGCTGCTGCTGCTTCAGTCATGTCCGACTCTATGCGACCCCATAGACGGCAGCCCACCAGACTCCTCCATCCCTGGAATTCTCCAGGCAAGAATACTGGAGTGGGTTGCCATTTCCTTCTCCAGCCTTATCTATAGATTAGTGCAAATTTTCCCTGCCTGTTTTGAGTGATTTTGTATAATGTGGAAGCAGACTTTGACTCAAGAAGGACATTTAGAATAGGGAGTAAAGAATAATTCCTTTTCCCTTTGTGTCAAGACATTCCTATTTCTTGTGTCCTACTGTAGGAAAAAAGAAAGAACTAAGGCCAATATCTAGAAATATGTGGTGGAATACTTGAGAATCTGGGGCTTCCAAGATAAAACCTGGATTGAAGACATTAGTGCCTTAAAGAAGTGAAGAAACTCATGGATATGAGTATAATCTCATGGTTGTCCACTACCCTCAAATCTCCTATATTCCCAGGGGTTCACTGAAGGTGGGCAGCATCTGTGAACCATGAACTCCGCAGTTTGTTTTTGTCATTGTTCAGTCACTCAGTCATGTCCAACTCTTTGTGATCCTATGGACTGCAGCACACCAAGCTTCCCTGTCCTTCACTATCTCCCAGAGTTTGTTCAGACTCATGTCCATTGAGTTGATGATACCATCCAACCATCTCATCCTCTCCCAGCCTCCTCTTTTGCCTTCAACCTTTCCCAGCACCAGGGTCTTTTCCAGTGAGTCGGTTCTTTGCAGCGTGTGGCTAAAGTATTGGAGCTTCAGCTTCAGCATCCATCCTTCCAATGAATATTTAGTATTGATTTCCTTTAAGATTGACTGATTTGATCTTCTTGCAATCCAAGGTTCTCTCAAGAGTCTTCTCTAGCACTACAGTTCAAAGGCATCAATTCTTTGGCACTCAGCCTTCTTTATAGTCCATCTCTCACATCCACACCTGACTACTGGAAAAACCACAGCTTTGACTAGATGGACCTTTGTCGGCAAAGAGATGTCTCTGCTTTTTAATATGCTGTCTAGGCTTGTCATTGCTTTCCTTCCAAAGAACAAATGTGTTTTAATGTTATGGCTATAGTAACCATCCACAGTGATTTTGGAGCCCAAGAAAATCAAATTTGTCACTGCTTTGCTATTACCCCATCTGATTGTTGTGAACTCCTCAGTACCTACATGAAATGGGATGCCACTACTGGTCTTGCTCATATAACCTTGATTCTCCTTTTAAAAATATAGTTAGTAAAATCCACATTTATACCCTATGTTTACAGAGCCACTTATTACCTTTGTATAGCATGCTCATAAGTAGAATGTTTTGGCAGAAATTTAACTCACTCATAGTGTTTATTGAGGCTGCCTTAATGTTTACTGCACTGATGCACAGTTTACCATTTGAGAGTTATGAGTTCTTACGTCTTTGAGTTCTGTTGAGTGATGCTGAGAAAGGAAAGGATATGGTGTGTATCATGGACAAGGTCTGTATCCTGAAGGTTAATTCTGATCAATGTAAAATAAACAGTCCTGGGGATCTTCATGGAGATGAGTGCACAGACATCCCACCTTGTTATCAAAAGAATTCTTGAAGAAATAGTTTCTATTGTTTGAGAGGTAATGACTACCTCAGCAGTTTGATCCACTCAATTTTTACAAAAATTGTTCTTTGGTTCTTGGCCAAACTTCTTCCCATACCAAAAAAGTCCTAGAGCTGGAAAGTGATATTAAATACCCAGGTGAAGACCAAAGAATGTTGGCATTAACAAAGTGTGAATTGGTGTGGATAAATTCCTGGCATTTACGCTCAGTTCTAAATGAAACTGGATCGCTCTTATCTCGAAATGTGATTTGAGAGCGTAAGAAAGGGGAATCTGGCCAGGGCCACAATTTGGCATGGGTATATCAGAAATACCATAAGCACAATCTTTTTTTACAATATGATATTTTATTGTTTGGACATCTGGCTGATTTGCTGAAAACATGCATTTGTGGGAAATATATGGGAACATTTCGTTTTGATAAATAAGGAAATACTTGAGTAGAGATTTAGTTTTTGATTCTTACTTACTTGTATGTGCTATTTTGTTCAATAACAGTATTTTGCTTTTTCTTTGCTTATGTTGGGAGAAAAGACTCAAGTTTTATGCAATCACACTTGCTTTTACATTTTAGCAAGTTTCTCTTAGAAAGCAACCTAGGAAGCCACATATATTATTTCTACATGTTTCCAACTGTGTGGAAAATTAGTATTTTGAAACTTCAGTATATTACATATACATACACATACATTGTTCATCTCACAGGTAACAGTGATGTCTCCTTGGCCCAGTGATTTGATCAGGCAGTAAAAGCAGTAGAAAAAACACTTACCTTTGAAAGATTGTTCTGTTACAAGTTCCCATTTCTCTTTGCTAAGGTACTGTTTTAACAAAATATTTCTAATTTAAATTCTGGGACACTCTCATTTTTCTAAAGTATTGAACAGCTTCTCTAATCCATGCTGTGTGTATAGGTGGCAGGGATCTTTCACTGTTGCAGTGATGTGGATTTAAATGTACTGGGTTACAAATGGAAGGTGAATTTATGAGATACAAACAAATCCCACGAGTCTATTTTTGGGTAGATTTATTTAGTTTTATGAAAGTATGAGCTTATGCTGATCAAAATGTTGTTATGAATAAGGGTAAACTTCAGTGACCAGCTTTAAGTGTGATGTAGGTCTGTCCTTCTTTCTGATCTTGAGTGGTTGTAGACTTCTGATGGGAAGACTTCTGATGTAGACTTCTGAGGGGGTCATCATCTCTTCTTAATACACCAAAAACAAAATCACGACCCACTGAGCAACATGTTTCCCGTACCCCTGCTCCAGGAGGTCGTAAACGGCTAAGCATTAGTGTAAAAACTTTTTTGTTGATACGGAGAATATACTAGAAGACATGATATTTTTCTTTTATAAAATTCACAGTTTCATGAGTGCCATAAAGACTCTACAGATACTTCAAGTAGGACTTATAACACCACAGGTATTTTGGGGTTTTTTTTGTTTGTTTGTATTTTTTGGCTCTGCCGTGTGACATCTTAGTTCCCCTGCCAGAAAAGGAACCCTGCACTCCCTGCAGCGGTCAGGAGGAGTCCTAACCACTGGGCCACTAGGGAATTCTGACAATATGGTGTTGATGCTCCATATATTTCTGTTTTCAAGAAAACCTGGTTTAATGTTCAGCATAATAGAAGCCACTGATCAGAGAAGTTTGTTTAGCATTTATTAATAATTTTCTAAGTAACATTCCTTGTTTTCAGGGGGCCAGAAATATGCAAGACTTGTGTAGTAACATTTTCTTAAACTAATTAACCAGCTGGAGCTTATGACTATGTGTTAGGTGCGCTAGCAGTAATAGTGACTGACTGCATTTGCATTTGGTGTGTTCTTACAAAGTATCAGCCACTATTCTAAGGTCTTTAGATTATTTGACTCATTTAAGTCGTATGTGTTTAGTCACTTGATAGTAGCCAACTCTTCGTGACCTCATGAAGTGTATCACCTGCCAGGCTCCTCTGTCCATGGAATTTTCCAGGCAAGAATACTGGAGTGGATAGTCATTTCCTCCTCCAGGGGATCTTCCTGACCCAGAGATTGAACCTGGGTCTCCTGCATTGCAGTTGAATTCTTTACCATCTGAACCACCAGGAAAGTCCTTATATCTATGTAATACCTCTGTTTCCCACTGATTCTATGCTGAATACATTTAAAAAAATTTTTTTATAGTTTTAAAGTCCAGATATGTCTTAAGATGGATGATTTCTTACAATTGCTATCCATGGGGCAGAAGTTAAGATGATATTTGTTATTACCTGCACATGTCAAAACATCAAAACCACCAGTCTTAAAATATTCAGAAGAGATGTCAGGAGCTAGGAAGGACATCCCAAGGTGGGTAAATAAAATACCGTAACTCCTAAGAACCACTTTGTTAGCAGAGAATAGAGACAGTGGTGAGCCACCCGGGTTGAGCAGTGTTCCTGAAGCCAGAGTCAGCACTAGGCTGGTTCTGGAAGTGTAAAGCCAGATGGGGAGCCTAGCGCCAGTGGTGTTTAGTAGGATTTGTGTGAAGAAGTGCTATACCATTAACACTTCTGATAGCACAATGGACAATATACTATAAGGAAAAACTCAGACACTGACAAATCCGATTCAAGAACTAGTTTGGAAGAGTTTGAATCTGAAAAAGTTTTAGGAATTTCTAATTCCAATTTATGATGCCTATATTTTCCTCTATGTATTTGCATGATATTGGCATATGATTAAAGTACACAGTTCTAAAAGTACTTTTACTTTGCATACAAAATAAAATTCATAGCATTAAGAGCTTTCTGTCATATTTTAATTGGCTCTGGTTTTCCTTCCCAGTGGCATTTAAAATTTTGTCTAATTATTAGGAGTTTTTTAGGCTGTATATTGACAGCATCATTATCTCTATTTTATATAGATGAGGAAATTGTGACAGAAGTGACAGAACTCGAATTTAGATTAAGCCTGTTTCACCGTATATGATACCTTTGTACAGTACTGTTTCTGATGATGTCATTACAGAAAAGTTACAATGTTTTTTATTAAACCATTTACAGTGAAGTTAAAATACATTTTCAAACTTCTCTTTTATGAGTTCCTGTCTCAGACCATGATTCTAGGCACTCTGGCCCTCTAAAGAGAAGCTAATAAAGGAAGTTTAATCCTTTTCTCTGCACCTTTGTAGCTCCTTCCTTTTCAAGTGCACTGAAGCACTTTTAGTCAGAGAATTCACCTCAGGGCCGAAAGTGGAGGGAGCCCATTTTCGCTGCCAGACCAAGCTGCACTCTAATCCAGAAACTGTTACTAAGGCAGGCAGTGTATTTTAATTCCCCTCTGGCTTCTGTGCAGAAACTCCACGTATGGTTGCACAGGTTGTGTCTATTCTTAATTGGTTCTGCTCCTCTATCTATTTTTAATCAGTTGGAAATCTTCAGGGGAATGTGGCTGAAGGATTAATTCCTTCCAGTCTCCTAACATATTTGCCTTTCTAAATCTATGCCAGAAAAACAAAGATATTTCATTTTATATTCATTTAAAAAACTGTACAAAGAGAAAGTAAAACATTTTTCATTTTTTATCATTCTTATGAAATATGACTTACAGAAAATAGGTTAAAATTAAAATTCTTCCTTGGGATCTTTTTATCATGTATATGTCAAATATTAGAAATCAGTTTGCTTTTTGTGATATTCAAATGCAAACATAAAACCAAGTTTTTATTTCTAAAGTATTTTTCATTTCAGTGTGATATGAAGATTTGATATCATCCAGGTATATGGTCTGAAAAAGAAAAAACAGAAGCTACGTATTTTGTGCCTATCAAGTTTATCACATTGGGTTAATTGAAAACTCAACCATTTCTTTTTTTCTGTAATTGCTTTACTCCAAAATTTTAAAAATAGAATCTTACAATCAGTGATCATTACTTTTTTTTTTTAATTTTTATTTTTACTTTATTTTACTTTACAGTACTGTATTGGTTTTGGCATACATTGACATGAATCTGCCACGGGTGTACATGAACTCCCAAACATGAACCCCTCTCCCACCTCCCACCCCACATTATCCCTCTGGATCATCCTCATGCACCAGCCCCAAGCATCCTGCATCCTGCATCGAACATAGACTGGCAATTCGTTTCTTACATGATAGTATACATATTTCAGTGCTATTCTCCCAAATCATTCCACCCTCTGCCTCTCCCCCTCCCTCTCCCTCTCCCTCAGAGTCCAAAAGTCAGCTCTACACATCTGTGTCTCTTTTGCTGTCTTGCATACAGGGTCCTCATTACCATCTTTCTAAATTCCATATATATGTGTTAGTATACTGTATTGGTGTTTTTCTTTCTGGCATGCTTCACTCTATATAATTGGTTCCAGTTTCATCCATCTTATTAGAACTGATTCAAATGTATTCTTTTTAATGGCTGAGTAATACTCCATTGTGTATATGTACCACAGCTTTCTTATCCATTCATCTGCTGATGGACATCTAGGTTGTTTCCATGTCCTGGCTATTATAAACAGTGCTGCGATGAACATTGGGGTACATGTGTCTCTTTCTATTCTGGTTTCCTCGGTGTGTATGCCCAGCAGTGGGATTGCTGGGTCATAAGGCAGTTCTATTTGCAATTTCTTAAGGAATCTCCACACTGTTCTCCATAGTGGCTGTACTAGTTTGCATTCCCACCAACAGTGTAAGAGGGTTCCCTTTTCTCCACACCCTCTCCAGCATTTATTGCTTGCAGACTTTTGGATC
>SJYX01000274.1:179563-190886 GCA_006410675.1 Oreotragus oreotragus | reverse complement strand
CATCTATTTCCCATGAAGTGATGGGACCGGATGCCATGATCTTCGTTTTCTGAATGTTGAGCTTTAAGCCAACTTTTTCGCTCTCCTCCTTCACTTTCATCAAGAGGCTTTTTAGCTCCTCCTCACTTTCTGCCATAAGGGTGGTGTCATCAGCATATCTGAGGTTATTGATATTTCTCCCGGCAATCTTGATTCCAGCTTGTGTTTCTTCCATTCCAGCGTTTCTCATGATGTACTCTGCATATAAGTTAAATAAGCAGGGAGACAATATACAGCCTTGACGTACTCCTTTTCCTATTTGAAACCAGTCTGTTGTTCCATGTGCAGTTCTAACTGTTTCTTCCTGACCTGCATACAGATTTATCAAAAGGTCTTGTAGGTCTTCATAAAACCATTCAACTTCAGCTTCTTCAGCGTTACTGGTTGGGACATGGACTAGGATAACTATGATATTGAATGGTTTGCCTTGGAGACGAACAGAGATCATTCTGTCGTTTTTTAGATTGCATCCAAGTATTGCATTTTGGACTCTTTAGTAGACCGTGATGGCTACTCCATTTCTTCTGAGGGATTCCTGCCCACAGTAGTAGATATAATGGGTCATCTGAGTTAAATTCACCCATTCCAGTCCATTTTAGTTCACTGATTCCTAGAATGTTGACGTTCACTCTTGCCATCTCTTGTTTGACCACTTCTAATTTGCCTTGATACCCTAAACAAATGTGAATTTGCATTCTCCCACTACTTCTACTATCATTGATATTTAAAAATTTTTACACCTCATGCTGTAAAATAACATTATTAATTATGCCCATAAACCTGGCCAGATCACAGGACACTTCTCAAACTTTAGTGCACTCAAATTCCAGACGAGAAGTTTATTGAAAATTGAGATTTCTAAACCCATTTACAGAGTGCTAATTAGTAGGTATGAGATAGGGCCCAGGAATTTATCCTTTCAGTAAGCATCCAGATAATTTTCATGTGGGTGGCCCATTATCCACATTCTGAGAGCTATTGCTTTAGAATATTCCAAATATTGTTAGAGTGTTTCTTTCTTCAGTTCAGTTGCTCAGTTTTGTCTGACACTTTGCGACGCCATGGACTGAAGCATGCCAGGCTTCCCTGTCCATCACCAAATCCTGGAGCTTACTCAGGCTCATGTCCATCTAGTTGGTGATGCCATCCAACCATATCATGCTCTGTTGTCCCCTTTTCCTCCTGCTTTCAATCATTCCCAGCATCAGGGTCTTTTCAAATGAGTCAGTGCTTCCAGTCAGGTGGCCAAATTATTGGAGTTTCAGCTTCAGCATCAGTCCTTCCAATGAATATTCAGGACTGATTTCCTATAGGATGGACTGGTTGGATCTCCTTGCAGTCCAAGGGACTCTCAAGAGTCTTCTCCAACACCACAGTTCAAAAGCTTATATTCAGCGCTCAGCTTTCTTTATAGTCCAACTCTCACATCCATACATGACTACTGGAAAAAACATAGCTTTGACTAAACAGATTTTGTTGGCAAAGTAATGTCTCTGATTTTTAATATGCCGTCTAGATTGTCAGAGCTTTTCTTCTAAGGAGCAAGCATCTTTTAATTTCATGGCTGCAATCATCATCTGCAGTGATTTTGGAACTCACAAAAATAAAGTATCTCACTGTTTCCATTATTTTCCATGTATTTGCCATGAGTGATGGAACTAGATGTCATGATCTTAGTTTTCTGAATGTTGAGCTTTAAGCCAATCTTTTCACTCTCCTCTTTCACTTTCATCAAGAGGCTCTTTAGTTCTTCTTCACTTTCTGCCATAAGGGTGCTGTTATCTGCATATCTAGGGTTATTTATATTTCTCCCAGCAATCTTGATTCCTGCTTGTGCTTATTCCAGCCCAGTATTTCTCATGATGTACTCTGCATATAAGTTAAATAAGCAGGGTGACAATATACAGCCTTGACATACTCCTTTCCCAATTTGGAACCAGTCTGTTGTTCCATGTCCAGTTCTAACTGTTGCTTCCTGACCTGCATACAGATTTCTCAAGGGGCAGGTCAGGTGGTCTGGTATTCCCATCTCTTTCAGAATTTTCCACAGTTTATTGCGATCCACACAGTCAATGGCTTTGGTAGTCAGTAAAGTAGAGTACATGTTTTTCTGGAACTCTCATGCTTATTTGATGATCCAGCAGATGTTGGCAATTTGATCTCTGGTTTCTCTGCCTTTTCTAAATTCAGCTTGAACATCTGGAAGTTCATGGTTCATGTACTGTTGATGCCTGGCTTGGAGAATTTTGAGTATTACTTTACTAGCATGTGCTGCTGCTGCTAAGTCGCTTCAGTCATGTCTGACTCTGTGACCCCATAGATGGCAGCCCACCAGGGTCCTCCATTCATGGGATTTTCCAGGCAAGAGTACTGGAGTGGGTTGCCATTGCCTTCTCCATCACTAGCATGTGAGATTAGTGCAATTATGCAGTAGTTTGAGCATTCTTTGGCATTGCCTTTCTTTGGGATTGGAATGAAAACTGACCTTTTCCAGTCCTGCGGCCACTGCTGAGTTTTTTAAATTTGCTGGCATATTGAGTGCAGCATTTTCACTGCATTATCTTTTAGAATTTGAAATAGCTCAACTGGAATTCCATCACCTCCAGTAGCTTTGTTCATAGTAATGCTTCCTAAGGCCCACTTGACTTCACATTCCAGGATGTCTGGCTCTAGGTGAGTGATCACACCATCGTGATTATCTGGCTCATTTTTAGGATGGCATGTAAGTTAAATAAGCACTATGCTCTTTACAACTTCGGACTTGACTTCTCTCTTAGAATGTAGCAGAATCACCCAGGAGTTACGATCCTCAAGCGTTTATTTTTATTTTTAAATTTTATTTATTTGTTCTGACTGTGCTGTGTCTGCATTGCCTTGCGGCCTCTTCTTTAGTGGCAGCAAGTGGTTGCAGTGGTCTGCTCTGCAATTGCAGTGCATGCATTTCTCCTTGCGGTAGCTTCTTTGGCTATGGAGCAAAGATTCTAGGGCATGCGGGCTCAGTTGGTCTGACTCCTAGACTCTTGTTGCAGCTCCCAGGCTCTAGAGCAAGGCTTAGTGGTTGTGGTCATGGGCTTAGCTGCTCCATGGCAAGTGGGTTCTTCCTGGATCAGGGATTGAACCCATGTCTCCTGCACTGACAGGGGGATTCTTTACCACTGAGCCACCAGGGAAGTTGGATCATCCTTCAGTGAGGGCCAGATATCATGCCAAGTGTTCTGCATGTGTTAAGGCCTTTAACCCTCACAGTCTGGTATTGTCACCTTACCAAGGGGACATGGAGACAAGTCCGATTCTGTTCACTCCCTGGCTGTGAATCTCTGAGAAAACAGTAATTCCAAGCTCCCTACATCAGTGCTCTCATCTGAGAAATAGGGGCAATACAGAACCAGTGGGAGGATTCATGCGAAAGCACTTGGAGTAGAGTGAGTTTCACCTGGGAAAAATAATTTAAATAACAAACACACATTTCCCCCAAGGAACTTCAGATACAGTCAGGGCAAACTGTAGTGCAGTGGTGTTCCTTTCTGCTGGATAAAGATCTCCAGCTCTGCCTCCGTTCTGTACAGTGCTGCTGTTGCTCTAAGTCGCTTCAGGTGTGTCCGACTCTTCGCAATGCTGTGGACTGTAGCCCACCAGGCTCTTCCATCCGTGGGATTCTCCAGGCGAGAATACTGGAGCGGGTTGTCATTTCCTCCTCCACGGTATCATCCTGATCCAGGGATCGAACCCACGTCTGTATGTCTCCTGCACTGGCAGGCGGGTTCTTTACCGCTGGTGCCACCTGGGAAGCCCATTCTGTACAATACTGGTGAGAAACCAAGAAGAGATGAAATCAAACAGCCATGACCATAAATGACTGTTTTCTTTTACTTGATTTTTTCTTCATAATTCAAACACAAGATCTATAACAGCACAATAATGTTTGGAAAGGAGTTATAACTAATTCCTGGGATTAGTGTTCCAAGGAGAAAAATGAAGATTTGCTACATATTTATCTTTAAAATAAATAAAATACTTTTACTATTTTGTGTATTTTACTTTTCCCTTTTTGGAATTTTGAGGTTGTTAAAAGCTGTCTCATATTAATAAGTCTCAGGGTGATAGTGAAAATACACAAAACTTCAATTGTGGGGCTTAAGGAATCTAATAAAAGAAGTCAACAGGAAAGCAGTGATGAGAGTTAAGACAACCATGATGGGAAGAGAAAAAGTAACCTGGTTTGAAGCACCAGTTAAGTTTAATATTTTGAATAAATGGACAATCTCAAAAAGATTAGCTTGACTTAAATTGCTCATTTAAATGTTTATACTCTGTGGTCTAAAACCTTGACAAATGAAACAGTAACCCCGACTCAGATTTGCAAATGTAACGCTTATATTGATCTTTTTCTCCCATAAACTACCTGCCATTGAATGCCATAATGTGCCTCTCGATTACAACTTATTCCTTTATGGATTTCTGCTCCCTTTAAATTTAGCCGCCTGTCTTCTTTGAGTGAAGAATGGTGTCAGCATTTCTTTTTCTAGTTCCGCATCAGTCCACAGATCATGCATTTATTATCCATCTGTGTTTGTCTCTCTGTCTGTATTTTAAAATGACAATTTATTTTTGAACTACTTGTAGCAATATTTAACTACTGAACCTTTTAATTACTTACACCACTGACAGGCAGAGTACATTTAGAGTTGGGGTCGGGGGGGAATTCCTGGTGCATGAAAACTGAATTGAAATAGAAAATGACTGCTCCTTTCCCATTAGATATCCTGCCAAATTTATAGTGCAATAAGAAAATCCAAGGATAATGTCGACAGCAATTGAGGGCACATTGTCTGTTGTGAATAATATGAGGATGTAATTGACGCATTCAGTTTGAACCAGGAGTAAGTATAGACAAGAATAAACAACAAAACAAGAATCCTTCCCCTTTTCCAGTTGATCAGTTGAGAATTTCAGTCACATGGGCCTTTTCTTAGTGGGTCATTCTGAAGAACTGTGGGGCTATCACAGGTTTCTAGGTTTGTGGAATGAATGTTCAGCAAATATTGGTCATCTAGCTCTAATTAATTAAGTGAAAGGTGGTTATTTAGCATACTTCATCCATCCTTGAAACACTACTTCATCTTTATTCTGTGAACAAGCAGTCGTCCTCAAAAATAATGAGTTTAATTTCTGGTTTCAGATAGCAATTATGTAACACCTAATGCATGCATCATACTATTCTTATAATTTTTTGCATAAATTATCCCATTAATTTGAAAAAAAAAAAAATCTTCCAGCATTCCCTTAGCTAAATGATAAAATTGTCACAGCATGCCTGAGTTGGACTGTCAAAATAGTCAGAGGCTAAACAAATACCCCACTAGCTAAGTACCAGGACTAGTACTTGATCAGACAGTCTTAGTTTGAATATGGTGGTGGAAGCTGATTTGGGAATTACAGATTTCGAATTACTTTTCTACCACTTTGACTTAATTTATTTTCAATAAATACTTTTATGGTTTTAGAATTAATATTGTTTCACTTATAAACAGTACATAAAATATATAAGAAACACTTACCTATAAATCTATTGCCTAACAACTTCTAGTCATACTTTTCTATATTTCATTCCATTTTTATTTTATATACATATAAATGGTAGATTATATAACTAGGATTTGGTAGACTTCCAGGTGGTACAGTCATAAAGAATCTGCCTGTCAATGCTGAAGATGCAAGAGATGCAGGTTTGATCCCTGGGTTGAGAAGATGCCCTGGAGAAGGAAATGGCAACCCACTCCAATATTCTTGCTTGGGAAATCCCATGGACAGAGGAGCTTGGTGGACTACAGTCCAAAGGGTCACAAAGAATCAGACACAACTGAGCCCATGCGTGCACATACACACACACACACACACACACACACACACAGAGTTATAACTAATTTATATTGAACACTTCATATTAAATGTGTTCTTTTGAATCTTTTTTTTTTTTCTTTGCTCCAGGTGAAATCTCAGGCAGCTCTCCCACTTTTCTGTTAACTCCAAAATAAATGCAAGTCTAGTGTGATATCATAACTCTAACTTCAGAGGGCCTGTCACTTTGAGATTGGGTCTCAGGCTGAAGGTATTATGGGTAATTGGCACATGGATGGTAGAGTACTAGTCCGGCAGGGACATGTGTAATCTAATGCTGAATGCAGGTGATGCATATAGCTGCTGCTGCTTTCTCTCTCGGGATACAATTTCTCCAGAACACCCTTTGCATACCTAGCTGCAGTGTCTTTGACATTGGCAACGTCTTGCCAATGGCTTACCCATCACCCATCACACAACCTCTGGGCCTACAGCTTCCATCTCTTCTGCTGAGGTCTCCACTCTTTCTTATGGCTCTTTTGCGCAGGAATCCTGCTCCACCACTTGTGAAAGGACAGCTCTCACCCAGCTGAGCTGGGTTTTTTCCCCTTTGTTAGCTAAGCCAATATGTCACAGGAATTCATGCCAGCCTCTGAGTGCAGGTCCATCTCGTTTGACTTGGGTAAGGGGAAGCACATTATATGCTCAGACTAGCAGGATGCAAAGAACACTGACCCCTCTCACCAAATACTGTTTTTGTTTTTGTTTTTTTTTTTTTACCCTCCAGGGAGATATTGGACTGATGGGGAACAGTTTTATAATCTGTAGTCATGCCCTGTACAATATTAAGGACAGAATTTTAGGATGTGATGGGTACTTGACATATATTTATTTTGGCTTCAGCTGATCTTGAGAGAGAAAGAACCTTAGTTTAAGTGTTACATGTGGTCTGGAATACATACAAATAAGTTCTTGCTTTTTTCATTTAACAGTGCATTAGGAGTATTTTTGTATATTGGAAGAGGCTAGTATAATATCTGAAGACTATTTTATAATGCATTATAAGAAAATACTACATTTTGAAACTATTCCCCTATTGTTATTTTCATTTTTATCAAAGTTAAATATATCTTTAATAATCATTTTAGAATATAAATTTAAAACATTTAGAATGAATTATTTGAAACAGAATCATTGGATCCAGGGATAGGAATGTTAAGATTTGAAATGCTTTTTACAATTTTCAGAGCTACCAAAATTAATTTACATTTTTATTGACTAAGTTTGATAATGCTCAAATCTTTATCCCTTATAAACAGTGGGTGCTATTTCTCTGTGTTCATTGAATGACCAGTTTACTAAATTCTATTGTGAATTTTTGTTTAAATTTTTATTCTTGTATGTATTTCCTAAATGAAACTATCCCTATAAAATGATCACCTTTTCCCCCTTAAATACACATATGCTAATTCCCTCCTTGTTTCTCTTATTCACTTGGACAAAATTCAAGTAACAGTGGTAAGGGATTATGGAGAATACTAGTGAGACAGGATGGATTTGAATGCCTACTGATACACTGGCAGCTAGCATCTACAGCTTAGAACAGAGTAGACCAGAGTGATTAGAACAGAGTGATTCAAAACACCGCCATTTTGTGAGGTCAGTCTCCTTGTCTTAGAGCTTGTTGAGATGTGTGAGCCAGCAAAATCAGAATTACCCACCACACACAATCCTGACTCCAACAGTTCAGTTCAGTTCATTTCAGTCGCTCAGTCGTGTCTGACTCTTTGTGACCCCATGAATCGCAGCACGCCAGGCCTCCCTGTTCATCACCATCTCCCGGAGTTCACTCACACTCATGTCCATTGAGTCCATGATCTCATCCAGCCATCTCATTCTCTGTCGTCCCCTTCTCCTCCTGCCCCGAATCCCTCCCAGCATCAAGGTCTTTTCCAATGAGTCAACTCTTCTCATGAGGTGGCCAAAGTACTGGAGTTTCAGCTTTAGCATCATTCCTTCCAAAGAAATCCCAGGGCTGATCTCCTTCAGAATGGACTGGTTGGATCTCCTTGCAGTCCAAGGGACTCTCAAGAGTCTTCTCCAACACCACAGTTCAAAAGCATCAATTCTTCGGCACTCAGCCTTCTTCACAGTCCAACTCTCACATCCTTACATGACCACAGAAAAAACCATAGCCTTGACTAGACGGACCTTAGTCGGCAAAGTAATGTCTCTGCTTTTGAATATGCTATCTAGGTTGGTTATAAATTTTCTTCCAAGGAGTAAGCATCTTTTAATTTCATGGCTGCAGTCACCACCTGCAGTGATTTTGGAGCCCCAAAAAATAAAGTCTGAAACTGTTTCCATTGTTTCCCCATCTGTTTCCCATGAAGTGATTGATGGGACCAGATGCCATGATCTTCGTTTTCTGAATGTTGAGCTTTAAGCCAACTTTTTCACTCTTTACTTTCACTTTCATCAAGAGGCTTTTTAGTTCCTCTTCACTTTCTGCCATAAGGGTGGTGTCATCTGCATATCTGAGGTTATTGATATCTCTCCTGGCAATCTTGATTCCAGCTTGTGCTTCTTCCATAGTCAATCAAAATATGACAAAGGAAATATTTGAGTTTTAGAAACAACATAGTGGCCATGAGGGGAGGCTGTTTTCTCCCTTCAGCTCATGTTGGGCTTGAGGGTTTTTTTTTTTGTTTTTTTTTAAGGAAAGATTTACAGTGTCTGAACTTTCCATTCTTCTTCTTGGTTGGAAAACACTTGGACATCTCATTTGGATGTTGCTCTGTCATTAAACACCTGGACTTCCTAGGTGCAGCTAGTGGTAAAGAATTTGCCTGTAATGCAGACCTGGGTTTGATCCCTGGGTTGAGACGATCCCCTGGAGTAGGAAATGGCAACAACCTCCAGTATTCTTGCCTGGAAAACTCCATGGACAGAGGAGTCTATAGCTCATGGGGCCTCAAAGAGTTGGCCACAACTCACTGACTGAGTACAACATGCTGTCATTAAACTGGTCAAATGCACAGGGTTAGGCCAAGGTAGAGAAAGGCGGAGAAGACAGAGACTTGCCCCTGGGCAGCCTGCATTCTCCCTGTGCATTCTGTGGGTGTGCTCAGTCCTTCGGTCGTATCCGACTCTTTGCGACTCCATAGGCTATAGCGCGCCAGGCTCCTCTGTCCATGGGATTCTCCAGGCAAGAATACTGGAGTGGGTTGCCATTCCCTTCTCCATGTCGCAAAGAGTCGGACACGACTGAGCGACTGAACTGGACTGAACAGCTTTTCATTTTCTGATCATTCTTACATTGTGCCATTCTGTTTGCATTGTATGAATGAGATATCTATTTGATCTTATTCTGAGGATAACATTTCAAGTGTTGTGATGCCCTCACAGTCTCAGAATAACGTTTTCCTCATCTATTTTTGTGTTTTTCATTTTGATTAGCTTTTGAGTTTGTTTTTTGTTTTGTTTTTTTCTCTTATATTTCACCAGCTCTGTGTTAAAATGTGAAATGTATTAGTTGTCTGTGTTTTGGTTTATTATTAGGGAGAAGGCAAAATGCTGGGAAATCCTGTTTCTTGAAGGGTCCATGTTTTTATTTTGGGACTACACAGCAGTTGTCTGTTAACACATTTTCCTCTTATGTTCAATGTCTTGCAACTAAACACATTTCTTCTGTATATATGGAGTACTATTTTTTCCTCATATTTAAGGATTAGTTTTATAGCCCTGTAGTAGTATTATTTTATATCTAGGCCTGGTGTTGGCTAAGGGTAGGGTGTTCCATTTCCTTTCAGTCCACACTCCTGTTGATTAGGTAGTAATAGTTTTCTCAGAATTCAGATGGGGGAAGGGTGATGTGAATATTTCCCACTCAAGATTCTGGTATTATGCAGTATTTGTGGGTAATTTGGAAAGCAGTTCTTTCAGGTTGCAGAAGCATTTCCTCCAGATCATGCTATCTAGTGTTCTGACATGAGGAACACAGATTACTCCTGGACTAAACATTCCCATAGTTCATTTTCGACTGATGGCATCATCATATTCAGGATATAATTTCCATTGTCTTTCACCTTCCACTCTTGGATATGTTTTATTTATCAGTTCATATAAAATGTTTACTGAATTTTAAAGCAATTATCATAAGCTTATGGCACAGAATAAGTAAAAATACATGAAACACAGAAATATGCTTATTAAATAAATTATGCAGTTCAGCATCTCTGAAAGTTTGTGAAAAATTGAGTATCCTGTTTTTTTAAATCATCATTGAAAAGTCATTAACTATTGATAGGTAATCAATAAATTTTCATTAGAAAACCGTTTTTGTATTTTCAGTAGAAAACCATTAGCTATTGATAGGCAATCAATAGATTTTCATTAGAAAAGAATTTTGTATGTTCAGTAGAAAATCATTAACTATTGATACCTAATCAATAGATTTTCAGTAGAAAACCACTTTGTATTTTCAATAGAAAACCATCAACTACTGATAGATAACCTATGATAGGTCACTTCTCTTATAACAATTATGTCACTGAGGTATTACTCTGTATGTTTTAGATTCCCCATCTCAAAAGAAATTTTCTTGCAAAAACAGATTTATAATCTGATGCACTGATATACTTAGAAAATATATTCAAAAAATCGAACAGTAAGAGTTTTTGTCTTGGGACAATATATAGATAATACAAGATTTTCTGCTTGTATATTTTGTAGAATACAGGATTGACCACATACTTAACACCGTGTCTTGTAAACATGTGAACCTAGAGACAAGAAACCATTAAAGGCCACCTTGGCCTTCAGAGAATGTCTGGGAACTGCTACACGACTACAGTTGTGGATGCCTTGAGGCCACTAAAATATTATCAGCTCTTCACTTAGGGAGGCATATATGAGAGTTCAAAGGTCATCTCCAAGGCAATCAATAATTTATATTGTTGTTGTTGTTCAGTCTCTCAGTCTTGTCTGACTCTTTGCAACCTTGTGGACTGCAGCACGCCAGGCTTGCCTGTCCATCACCATCTCCCGGAGCTTGCTCAAATTCATGTCCATTGAGTTGGTGATGCCATCCAACCATCTCATCCTCTGTCATCCCCTTCCCCTCCTGCCTTTAATCTTTCCCAGCATCAGAGTATTTTCCAATGAGTCAGTTCTTTGCATCAGGTGGCCAAAGTATTGGGGCTTCAGTTTCAGCATCTTTCCTTTCAGTGAATATTCAGGATTGATTTCCTTTAGGATTGACTGGTTCGATCTCCTTGTAGTCCAAGAGACTCTCAAGAATCTTCTACAACACTGCAGTTCAGAAGCCTCAGTTCTTCAGTGCTCAGCCTTCTTTATGGCTTTATATTCTATATGCAGATAATATCATATGGACACATAGACACATACAAATACATAAACACTTCTAGAACATTTATTTTTCATA